>OZ038000.1:25694762-25717262 GCA_964035705.1 Porites rus
GATATTTAGCATTAAACTGTGATGGTTCACAGTGATATGCCATCGAGTCAACTCGTCGCTTTAACAAGCTTCCTTTTTCTCGTTTATTTTCAGGCCTGGGACACCGACCAAACACGCTTATATCTTATGATATTTTTCAGCAGATTTCCAAAAAAATCCTGCGTGAATCGAGAAAGGAACGACGTCTTAAAAGGGTGTTTCAAGAGTTCGACGCGGAAAAGAAAGGCTACATCGAAGGGCATGGGATACGGCGGGTTCTTCGAAGACTTCACATTGATCATACAGAGTCAGATATAGACTTAATGATGAAAATGGCAGATATAAAGGGAGATGGAAGGGTTGATTTTGAAGAATTTCTCCAGATTTTTAACGACTCAGATGATATTTAAGAATTTCGCCGTATTATTGCTGCGGCTAGTGCAGAAAAAAACAAATATGTTTATTTTTAGTTGTTGATCGAGTTAATCAGATTGTCAAAAGGTGGGCAATTGTTTTCAATTTGGGGATTATTGACAAGAAATTTGATTTCTCAAACGTTCAAAATTCTTTAATAGTTTGACTGCTCGTAAGATCTCTTAAGCTGTGAATGTTCAGGTAATCCGACTAAAATAAAATAGTTTAAACAAAGTTGGATTAACAAACCGAGCAAAACTTTTAACAGGAGTCAGAATTTTAAGGGAAGTACAATAAAAAAGCTACAGAAATAATGAAAAAAAATAATAATATGTAAACGTCTATAGCACTCCGCTCTCATCAATTAATTTTTTATGGCCCTGAAAAATCAAGTGTCCGACGACTTGGGGTCAATCAAAACTTTTATGCTTTCAGATGCGAAGATGTGATGCCGGCTTCGACAACTTGAAATTAGTATAAGGCAGAGTTACGCGAACAAATACAGGTGGTTTCCACACAAGGAAAAACTATTTTTTTCTGATTTTTTTTAAAAATAATTTTGCAAAAAAGTCATCGCACTCAATTCATAAATAATGTTAGACGGCTGGCATACTTTCTTCTCAAATGAAAAAAGTAAATTTGAAACAACGTTTGATAGAAAAACAAAGTAGAGAAGGAAATAATAACACAGCAGGCATTTAAAGTCCGTCAGTGGTCACAAGTATTTTTCTATGTCATTTCAAAACTAATGAATGAAAAAAGAAACAAAGCTCTTATGGCAACTACTTGACGTCATTTCAACCGCAATATTTTTCTTCATGTAACATGGCAACAAGAAACAGGATGGCCAGCGGACCGTAGAAGCGAGGGTGTAAGAGAAAGACCAATCGGAACACAAATAAATACGCAGCCCGTGAAAAGCGCGGGAAAATCTATTGGTGAGGGTTTTACCAAAGTCCAAGGCTTTAACAATACTACCGAGATCACTAGCTGTTCAGCTATCTCACCTTTTAAATAGAAACTCGAGAAATTCCTAAGCGAAAATCAGCGATTCTCCGAAATAGGACGCTTCCCTTTTTTCGGGTCTCGGATGGCAGTTATAGTTCTGGCACTCCACGCGCCTTTCGTGGTACGACTTACGGACAAGTCTAAAGTTCGCGCAATGTAGAAATTGGTGTGGACACAACCTACTGTCTCAATAGAGACCTAAAGATACACCGTTTCTGTGTACGGCGACGGGTAAATTACCCATACCCCTACCCTCAGAGGTAAACACAGGTAGAACAAGTCTTACGCCAGAGAAACGGCTAACCATCCGGGTTAAGCGTTAGGACCTATAAACACCGACTACTTAACTCATAGTCTCCTTTTTTAGTATAAACGGACGACAAAAACGACAGTGCATCTTACGGTTCCTAGCCATGTTTTCTAGCAAGCGAACGTACGTCTACCTAAGACTCGTGCTTTGTTATTGTCCTTAATAGACCTTGTCACGGTTTTCAATGCCATCTTGAAGAGTAGGCAAACGCGTGAGAAATTACAGTGTTTGTATGAGAATCTAATGTCGAATAATTTCCGCCTACTCGTCAAAATGGTGTCGAAAACCGTGACAAGGTCTACTGTCGGCTTTTTTTTTTCGCCTCCATTATTTTTCTTTCGCGATTGCATGTTAATGTAGTGCAGTAGAACCTTGATATAATGAACCTCTATATAACGAAGTCTTTGGTATAACGAACTATTTACTTTACCCCAGTATTAGTAAAATATATTGAAAAGTGCCTCGATATAACGAAACTTCGTTATAACGAACAAATTTGCCAGTCCCTTAGCACTTCGTTAAATCAAGGTTTCACTGTATCGTTTTAAACGGCAAACTTAGTAAATAAACAAATAAACAACAAGTCTAATGGTTGTTAAGATTCGCTTGTCTTACCTCTCGCCCTTTGCTTGTTACGAGAGCAGCCAGAGGTTTGGCGTAGAAACGAGAATGTGAAAATCCTAAGCAACCATACATACTGGAAAAAAACGAAGCGGATGAATAAAGGTGATGTTTCAACAGACGATTCGCAAAGACGAATTTTAGCACAACACAGCCTTGCAACATTGTTTTGAATGCCTGCAACATTGTTCCAACATCGCAACGCTGTGTTGCACTAAAAGTCGTCGTTGCGAATCGTCCCGTGCAACTTTCAGGAACATTTAATTGTCAGGCTATTTGCTATCCTTAGAGGCTTACTTTACCTCATATTAAGTACTTTTAGTTTGTAACCAGACCAACGTGAAAAAACGTTGAATAAAAAGGTCCCAAAAAGATACTTTTTGACAAAAATAGTTGAAAAGTACACTGACCTCCATTATATTTAAATTTATAAACGAATGAGACCTTTCCGTTATATCTACATCTCATTTACCTGTTGGCAGTTAATTTCAAAGCTTTCTGTCTGATATCGTACTGAAACAAAAACAAAGGTCTTGGTTATAAACAGGTTCCCAGAGAAATCTACTTGCGGGTGAGGGGTTGGGGGGGGGGGGGGGTGGGGGGTTAACCCTGCGTGCTAGATCTCTAAACTGTAAAACAGGGGAAGACTACTAAAGCCTAAAACTCACTGCTCAATATCGTTTAACAATTAGTTTCTCAACAAATGACGAACGATATCGTCGCTTGTTGAACGAGTAGAAATAAATAATCCACTCGAAAAAGATTGACCGTCTTGCGCTACAGTTGCTCCGGTATTTTTTTCAGTTTCCATAACATACATTTCTAGCTGATGTTGGCTAACATCGCAACTTACTTGAATATATTGATCTGATTCTCTATTGAGGTTCTTCATCATGCCTTTCACCTGCAAAAAAAAGACTTCAGTTGAACAGGAAATATTGTTACATAGCTGGAAATTTCTTCCCAACAGTGCGCGCTGTCCTTTGTTACTTCGAGGTCACACGACACATGACATCTAACGATGAAACTGTTTCCCGCCGAAATCTCTAAGCGGGCAACGTTGCAAAATCTATGACGTCAGGTGGCAACAGTGCACGATCACCCGCGAATGTTGTCTTGACCGACGACTGCAGTTACAGCGAGGTTTAATGAATTTTCAGCTTCAAAATTTCGCCTCAGGCAACATTGAGATTCTCGGGAAACAAAATTAACTGTTTCCCTCAGGACCAATCAATATTTAAGAATGAAGGAAAATCCACCAACGAAACTCTTGTTCTCGTTTAGTCAGCCCTCCTTACGCTATCACTGTACGAGCTCACAAGGTCTTGTTTGTATGTAATTAAAATAAAGTTGTTTTTCAAGTGATTAAAGAGGCTCTTTGAAGCTATTTGCTTTCTTTTTAAACAACTAAAACGTATATCAATTGAATTCCAATGGTCCAGTTTTGTTATCTAGGCAACGAAACTGTGTGTTTCCTGTCATCTGTTGCCACGAACGGCAAGAATATACAGTGGAACCCCGCTTTATACGGACACCTCGTTATTACGGACAGTTTTTCTTGTACCTAGCCCTTATATTTTCTCTAAATTCAACCCGCTTAATATGGACACTTTTTATTGTCCCCTAAGCGTCCGTATTAAAGTGGTTTGGTTGTAAATGGATTGAAACTTTTCAAGTTTTAATACTATCCATGCAAAAACCACCAAAAAAGTATGGCAAATGCTGCCTAATGGAATTTTTTTTAATAGCTCTATCTTCTTCGTACCTCTTTCTACACGAGCATTTTGTGTATAACCTGGTGACAGAACCCCTTTAAGTTAGAAACGCAGATACCAACCTGTCTTCTTCGTTCTACCAGTTTTCTGATCTCCGTTGGAAGGATTCCAGGCTCTAACTCTGGATCAGGTAACTCAACAACTTCATTCTCGTCGGCCTGTCGGAATAAAATTAACTACTTTCAAATTTACGTCACTACAGTACAGAAAATCACAAGGCTTTTTGGAAAAATTGTCCCCTAAGAGAGCATTTGCCTACTGTTAATTAATAGTAAACCGAGAAACATTGTCCGTGTGATTGTTGAAAAGTTGTTTCTAATATTATCAAAACCATAATTGACAATAAATGCTGTGAGTGCTTTTTGAACCTATCAAAAAACAAGGTGGAAGGGGGGTTCGGGTGGTCTTACTTGACTTAGTAACTTACGTATTTATACATCCCATTACGATAAAGCGTTACCAAGCAAGAAAATTGCTGAAAATGTTTTTGGAATGTCACATTTAAAAGTTTCATCTACAGACTCAGAAGTCTGGTAAGGCAAAATAACTACTGACCAATACTTTTTAAATTTGAATGGGGCCAGCAAAGTGTCATAGGTTCAAAAGTTATGCATGTCTTGGACGACACAATCAACAGTACTACAGAGAAGAACTGCTTAGTAACTTTCAATTGTAACACTTTAGGATTTCATCCACAGACTTAAACGTTAGAACCATCTTGCACAGCATAATACACAATTCCACAGCGAGGTACATGCTCAGCAGCTTTCATTTTAATGGTCACACATAAGGATTTCATCCACAGACTCAAAAGTTAGAACCAACTTGTACAGCATAGCAAACAGTACCACAGGGAAGTACTGCCCAGCGGCTTTCGTTTGAATGAATAGTCACACTTAAGGATTTCATCCACAGACTCCAAAGTTAGAACCACCTTATACAGCGTGATAAACAGTACCACAGAGAAGTACTGCTCAATAGTTTGCATACCCCATAGATTTACAAGTTGAAACCACCCTATTTCATCAACATAAATAACACCACAGGAAAGTACTGCTCACTACCTTTCATTCAACCTTCACACTTCTCTAAAGACGTACTTCACCAGCTCATTCCTAAGCAAAACCATCTAACCATTTTTGCGCAAAGAAACAGTCTCCAAAGTTTAACCGACCACGGGACCTACCGTATTACCTGAGTCATGCTTCAACAATAACAACAACAAAGGGAACTAAAAGAACAGGAACTACTAAAATCAATGAACTCACTCCACTGGAGGAGGCAGAGGTTGTTCTACTGATCGTAGTGAAACAGATGTTGTATTCCTGAATGATGGACGGGTACAAACTGTTGAAATCCAGCAGCAGAATGTGTTTGTCGTAGAAACCTGAAAAAAAAGTACATTATATGAGAAACGTGATTCACGCGACTAACATCACGACCTATTTAGACTTTGCCGCATACCTTAATAATGATCAACATTACATACTGTGAGGTGGGAACTACGATTTTTAAAAAAATCCCACAAAATCTGTCACTAAACTATCGCTAAAAAATAACTCAGTTGTCCACAGTTGCAGCAATGAATTTTAACATACTCATTCCAATAAGAGGGGGTTAAATCATGATTTTTAAATGCAAATTAAAAATAAGTAAATAAATTCACGATGCCAATTTTGTCCCTTGCACCCGGTAGCCTCATTGTAGACTGCGATAAGACGTCTGTTACAAAGTCGCACTTTTTTCTGCCTCAATCCATCTATGACCTTAATCCCCCCTTCCCTCCCCTCCCCTCCCTAGGGTAATAACGGCACAAGTCAGATAGACCAAAGAATCCACTCTTTTTCAAATCGTGCAGTGGTGGTTCTTTTAAGCCCTGTTATGTAACTTGACAAGTAGGATGATAAAGACATTGCCTACTGACCCCATCATCTGTCCTAAATCGTAATCAAAGTGAGTGTGTGTCAGTGGTACGCTGAGCCCGCGACTACCCACTTAGCAGATCAACTCTCTTCCAAGTATCTTATATATGGTAATTATAATGTACATATTACCCTGAACAAAGCCGGCGGGGATTTTTCCGATTACTATTATGTAAGCTACAATGGGAATTGCTGTGTAGTGTATGGAGTTAAATATAACCCGTTAGGCTCACGGTCAGTGCAGACGAGCGAAAAAATCGAGCGAGCAGTGAAATAGCGAAGCCAAAAGATTGATGTAACTGTTGAAGTAAATTGTCTCAATTGACCAATCATACGGTATACCGGAAAGACGTATTGAAAACAATAATCTTAGGGCCTGTTTACATGGAAGTGGGGGACCCCAGGTAGGTCAGGTAACCTGCTTAAGTGGGGTGACCCACCTGTCCATATAATCTCTCATTTTACTCTCATCACGTTTACATGATGGGTGGGCTGACTCGCCACATGTTACCTCACCTATCTGGGGTCCCCCACCTCCATGTAAACAGGCCCTCACAGGTTCACTACTCTGTCTCTCCTGCCTCCAGGCGGTTTTCGCGCAACTTTTTTCGATCGTTTTCCCCACTAAGTAACTTGGAACCTGGCACAGACTAACCTAAATACCTTTCTTAGGGTCTAACACAAGACCACCGGCGTAAGCTGGTTTTCTTCTCCCTTTCTTTGCGCTTCGTGGCTGTTCTTCTTCATCGTGCTCTGCCTCAACCTATAAATGAACGGAAAACGTGTTATGATTCGACCCCCCAAAGAAAGCTCTCTTATTAAAAAGATGGTCAAAGCAAGCCGCGAGAGAACGCGCGAGTGAGCGGTATCCGTCTCGCGTGCCGCTCGCGCGTGACTTTTCACGAAAGCCGCCAAATGGAGTGCTTGTTCACAGACTAGATAGAGTTTAAGGCGCTTAATAGAAATAAGCCAGAATTTTTCTGGGAAAACGCAGGGACGCTTGGACAGTTTGTAAAATTAACAGCGGAACTAAATGTTGTCCTAATTCTCACCACTTGTTTTTTGCCGTAACTTTTGTCAGGGCAGATGAAATTCCTGTGGAATAAAATAAAAATATAAATCTGACTTAAAAGTCTTTTATCCATCTTACTGATGCTTAATGTAACTTTGCAACTGTGTATTTCATGGCTGCACTAGGTAATCGACTGAAAAAAAAATCATCCCAGTTTCTCAACAGATCATAATAAAACCAACCCCAACCGCAACTTATCCGCACAAAATTTCCCCAACCCTCGTTCACAGGGTCTTCTCCTTACTCGTGGGAACGAGGTTGAAGATTTCCCGCGCTTCGCACCCATCAACCCAGTTGGTTCGAGATTCTTGAAAACTACCAACCTACCCCTCCCCCAACCCAACATTTTGCCCTCGCAAGAAGTACGAGTTAAAATTGGATTAGGGGAGGGGTAGGTGGGGTAGTTTCCCAGAATCACATACTGCTCCCAAATTGACATTTGATTGTTTGCCTTTGTGGTGACGGGTTAGCGTGATCACTGTTGTTCTGCGTTTAGGACATTTGAAAAAGAACCTGCTTCGAAACTGAGCAGTAAAAAGTCTTACTTTTCGTTGAAGGCATGAAGTAAAAGAAATTCGTTTCTTTCTGATCGACCGCCAAGAAGAGTGCGGGCCTGAAAATAAAGCAAGATTATTGGTCATTGATTGTAAATTTCAAACGGTAATTATGCATTAACCAACTGCCTCGCTTAAGTGGAAGGTGGGTGCCCGGGATACCCAGGGGCTTCCACTGTGGCCAGCCAGCCCCTAGATAGAAAACTGCCCCCATGGCTGGCAAATCCCCGCAACCCAGCCATGAGCCCCCATTCCAGGCACCCGTCACACTGATCAAACAGTGGAAGGAAGAAAAATAGGGATGGGATGGGGGGGGGGGGGAAGACGCTAAATGAACCGCTCCACAGACCACTGCACAAACGCTCGATGAAGAACTCGCAGATTCTAGCCGTGAACAAAGCTACCACAAACCATGTGAGCCTGCACTTATGGGATTGACCGCTGGATGCCCGCTGCGCTCGTGGGCCGCTTGTCAGCTAAGCTTGTAGACCGCTAAGCTTGTGGACCGTTAAACTTGTGGACCGCTTAACTGCTAAGCTTGTGAACCGCTTGACCGCTACGCTTGTGAACCGCCTGACCGCTAAGCTTATGAACCGCTTGACCGCTAAGCTCGTGGTGGTTAACTTAGTTAAATTACATTTAACCAAATTAAAAATTGAAGAGAATTTAAAGACTCACCATAACATTTCCAGCAATAGTCGTTATCTGTAGAGCCAGTGGTAAAACCTAGAAATATAAATGATTTAGAAAAAGTTGTAAACGTATTTGCGTTAAGATTTGATAGGATCGGGTTTCATTAGATTCAATCAGCCTGTGATTTAACTGGTCAGAGTAACGACTTACTTATGGTTTAGCCTGGGTTTAACCACACTTAACCACACTTAACTTGCCTGGAACAGGCAAATGTGATGTATGACATTATCGTAGTCGAAAACCTCCGTTTTCGTCGGTCCACACGTAAACGAGAAGCCAACGTTTGCAAAAATCTCCACCTCGGAGAGCGTTTTTGAAAAAAAAATGCGTTTTCGGGGCCGTGTTCACCGGATACGTGTGGACGGTAGGCCAAACTGGAGGGAAAATATATCCGTTTACAAACAAAAACGGACACGTGTGGACGGGGCTTTTATTTCAGTTGGGCGACAAAGCGAAGAATTAAAATGACAGGAGTTAGAAAAATTTGATTATGTGACAGGAGGTCTAAGGAGAGTGGAAATCACATTTTAAGGAAAAAAACCAAGACTTACGTTCAAATCGTACATGATCCTTAATGACAGCAAAGCGTCCATCTGAAAAAACCAAACAGGAAATGCATGAGATACACACACACAATTACACGACCAAAGGTGAACAATGACACATATTGATCAGCACTTACCGAAGTCAGTTCAAACATGTGAAGGAGTTCGTGAGAAGAACTGAAGAAAAAAATAAAGAAATTTTAAATTATTAACTAAAACGACTTCTTAAAAAATTACTACCCAAAACAAACCATTTATCCACCAAAAAAAGTGTTGATCTCTTAGACATCAGTCAACATGGAGGAACACTTTCTAACATTCGTGAGCAATAATGTGACGTACAACGCAAGAACATTTAGCTACGACTAAAGATTTTCCTTGATTACTTACTTAAACTTGTTTGGAATTTCATCTTGGTCAATTTCTTCTCTTCTGGACTGAAGGACAGCCCACGATAGAGCTAGGAAAAAATGGGAAAAAGAGAAGCGTGTATAAAACTCAGTAATTTGGATGTTAAAAAAGGGCGAGTCACGTAAAAACTGAGGATGCGCTTAGCATTTTACGCGCGCGACAAGGCGTTTTATCCGCGGCTCGGGAAAAGGCAACAAGTTTACCTCGGGGAAAAATAAAAATGATCGTTTCATCCCGTAATCAGTTTACCCGCGTCAAATGTTGTCCTCGCGACGAGTGTTGTCCATCATACGAAAAAGTAAACCAAGGAAAGTTTAAAAAGTTCAAGAGAAGCAAGCCACGATCGCTACCGAGTAGTTTATCTTGGGCTTTTGCGTTCAACGATAAAATACCCGTCAAAGTGGCATGTCTGTAAAGTAGCTAATTAGCTAAGAACACTGACCACGTTAAATAAAGGGTATTGTATTGTATTGTATTGGAAAGAGACGCCATGAAATTTCCCGCGCAAAAGATGCTCAGTACGCGGCGACGAAGTATCGCGGGAAACAAACATGAGTGTGACCGCTTTTATCTCTTTATATATAACAACCAAGTGAGTGTAACCAAGACCAATAAAAGCGCTGGTAATAGTAGGCCGATGCTGTGGTTTAACTAAGCCAAATGCGGAAGGCTCACTATTGAAAGCGCTGGTAGACGTAGTAGTAGACTCCTTTTGTGGTTTAACTAAGCTAAATGCAGAAGGCGTACCTGTTAAATCATAACTCTTGCATCTGATAAGCTCCTTGGAGGATATCTTGACATCGCAGACTATTCGTCCACTGGTAATACAGCGATCAAGATTACCACCCTTGCCAAACCCGCCAATCTGGAAAAAAGATTAAAAGTATTGAAAATAACACACTATTATTCGAGACGTTTAGCGAAGGATGGCACGTCTCTTAAGTTACATTTGGGCTGTAAAATTTGGCGCATCTTTCAGTAAGAAATCTTTAGATAAACTGAATCGATATTGGAAATATATGTTCATACTATATCGGAGAGCTTTTGCGCCGGCACGAAAACCATAGCGGACAGGGCTTCTGTTCACGCATAAGAACGGTGTTTCGAGCGAAGCTGCGCTGCGCCGAACTCTAACGTGGAGAGACACATATCGGATAAGTGTTCCGGGTATAGAGTGAACAAAGCCTAAAGGTGATTTTACACGGGACGATTCGCAACGACGATTTTTAGCTCAACACATCGTTGCAATGTTAGAACAATGTTGTAACTATTGGAAACAATGTTGTGATTCGGAACGACGATTTTTAGCTCAACACATCGTTGCAATGTTAGAACAATGTTGTGACTATTCGAAACAATGTTGCGATTCGCAACAACGATTTTTAGCTCAACACATCGTTGCAACGTTAGAACAATGTTGTAACTATTCGAAACAATGTCGCAACTAGGGGTGTGAGGATTCATATTCCTTGCGATTCAATTCGATTTTGATTATTGTCTTTCGATTACGATTATTTCCATTCGATGATGTAACTGTTTCTTAATTCTTATAACATAACGTGTAATGTTAACAACATGCAACCCTAAACCCTCAATTTGAGAATAGTAACAGGGACAGGAGGATTCACAGTCGCTTGGTTCGTCGCCATGTTTGAGAACCTGACAAAGATGGTTTGCCTTATTTGGAAATTCTCAAGGGGTGGTTGAAGGAGAGCATTTTTACCAGGCAATACAAAATGGCGCACAAACTGCTATCGTCTTTGCTCGTCAATCAAAAACGCACATTTTAAAGACTTGTGGATTCTGATTTTACAATATAATAATTCTCTGAGGGCAAGGTATGCAAAAATCGAAGCAAAATCGAAATGTGGAAGCAAAGAATCGTGAATCGAACCGAACGGTCATAACCGCGATTAATCGAGAATTCGATTAATCGTTACACCACTAGTCGCAACATTGTTCCAGCGCTGTCAGTGTTGCGCTAAAAATCGTCGTTGCGAATCGTCTCGTGTAACATCACCTTAAGCAACAACGACAGCGACTTTGCACGTGCATCACGCATTTTTGTACATTTGTTTGTCATCAGGGAGGTTAAGCAACAACGGCGGCGGAGGCAACAGGAACGGCAACAAAGCAATAGGTTAAGATTGACAAAACAACAACTTTGCACGTGCATCACGCTTCTTTGTACATTTTTTAGCCGTCACTGCACGACTACAACGTGAAAGTGCTTAATTTCACGTTTTGTCGAGGACTGGATCACAAGATGACAACTTTCTTTTTCTTTCCTGAACTTTGATACAGTCCTTCAAAATTAAACTCCAAAAAATTTGCCAACATTTGACAAACTAAACGGATGGAATAAGTGCGATAAAGTTTGCAGCAGCGCGAATTCACTTTTTAAGTGACGTTTTCGTAGCCGTCGCTGTTTTCCCGCCATCGCTATCGTGCGCGCTTGAGCTCCCTATTGAGTTGAATTGCATCCTGGGACTTTTTCGCGGGACGAATTCTGACCCAATTTCCCGCGCAACCTTGTAATAGCCAATCAAGAAAGCGATAGCCTCCCCAAAACCGTCCCATACCACAATTGGACACGGCACCGAACCAGTCTCACGCAGAAATTAATATGCTCAATGTCATCGTCTAGAATCTCTGATGGTGGGAGACAAACAATTTGGCATTTTTATAGTTTCTTACCGAGAGTTTTGGCATTATGGTTCTCTTGAGTCGTCCAAGACGAGACCAGTGAGGTATCTATATGAAAAAAGGAAACGCGTTAGCATTGTTTAGCGTCGGAAGGAGCAAAAAAAGGAGATTTGCCATTTGATAAATCAAAACTGCTACAAGAACTCATCATCCAATTTGTTAACAATTAGAATCATTGTACTTACCTTACAAGCATTAATCCTGTGCAACAAAAGATCTAGATCGAATCCATAAATGTCATGACCCTATAAAACCAAGAGAGTTCAAACGTTTAGCACTTGGTTTGACATCCTTGGCGCAAAACTTGCATAAAGATTTGCCCTGATCAAATCACTATTCACAAGAATAGTACAGAGCTCTGACTATGTTCACATGGCAACGGACCAATTTTCGACCCGGCTGAAAAATTTGACCTGACAGTTCCTTCACAAGGGAACGTTCAATACTTCCGCTCTGTTCTCACGGAACTTTGAACGGCTAAACGTCTACATTTTGGTACGGTTAAGTTGGTTCCGTGTGAACGCATCACCTAAACCCACGAATTTCAGTTCAACCGGTTGAAAATTCAACCGCTGCTGTGTGAACTTAAGTTCAGTCTCTAGCCTTGGGTGTCTCGATGTGCCCGCAGTACTCCCCACCCGACTCGGGAGGGGAGTACCCGAGCCTAGGGGAGAGGGGAGACTGGGCCTAGTGTTAACGTAGTAGATAGGGCAATCAACCGCACAAATCTCTTTCCAGTGCATGGCGCAATAGGTTTTCCTAAGACATATCCACTGATTAGTGCGGATTTATCCAGTGGATAGCACCTTTCAACGTTTGAACAACCGAGGCCGCAACTGTAAAAATAAACGGTACACAATTGACGTTGGAAAACCTTCATTTAACCCTGTTTTTTCAACGAACCAGCACACCTTCAATTCACCACTTTAGAATTACGAATTAGAGTCGTGTCTTTTTAATTAATTTGAAAAAAAAAAAAAATATCGAAGATGAAATCAGAAGGAGAATGAGAGAGAAAATCATCAGTCAAACAAGAAAAAAGTTGCAAATAAACATACCACCAGCACGTCAGGATCAATTTTGTGAATCTTCGCCATAAATAAGCCGA
The DNA here is from genome assembly GCA_964035705.1 of Porites rus. NCBI lineage: Eukaryota > Metazoa > Cnidaria > Anthozoa > Scleractinia > Poritidae > Porites > Porites rus. The sequence goes on from OZ038000.1 coordinate 25,707,881, forward strand.
GAAGTGCTCTCTCCGATGCAGTGATCTCCATTTTAATTTGCTACAGAAAAAAAAATTGTTAACGGCTGCAGACACACACAATTTCGTGAACCGTTACAAACGGTCACCCGTAGGGTCAAAGTCATCTATCCGAAAGTAATTATGATCCCATTTTTTCTTTCTTTTTTTTGTTGGCTGAAGGAACTGAAGAAAATGCATCAATGCATATCACAGCCATGAATGCAGCGTTAATGGTTTGCTACAAATAGGGTACATTATTTCAATATTTAGCGTCTTGAACACTGGGGTGTCTTTCTGGACTGGAAGCCTTGAACAGCGTGTGGACATTTGTGGTGAGTGGTCTACTTGAGCGGTAATAATGTTTTTAAAAAAATCGTATTCATTAATTCAATGATGTCACATTCTAAAAGAGCTTGAATTCTGTATGCGAAGCAAAATGATTTAGGGTCACTAGGAAAAAAATGTATCTTTTCCTGAACAGTGTAGTGAAATGAACGGTGTTTATCTTTAACAGGGTCAGGGATTGAAGGGCTTGGCATAAATCCCTACCTAAACCGTTCCCTTGAAGGACCCACGGGGGGGTTGAGGGCATGCCTCTTCCCAATTTTTTTTCTAAAAGTTATTTTTGGTGATTTTTTCAATGCTGATTTTGCGCTTTGACTTAAATGTCTGTTGAATGACGGGGTTTGGTAGAAACTGTAGTGCTTATCGTTGTGTCGGTGGTAAACACCAAATATTCTCTACCTCTTGCCGATTCAGAAGTCGACTTTACCTTTTTTCTGACGAGATCTTTAAAGTCATACGGGTACATCTGATCATTTGGCTTGCTAACAGCTGAAAAACAAAGATGGACGGTACAAACTCTCGCAGAACTCGAATTTAAAAAGTAGGCTTTCATTTTCATATCAGTAAGTATCATTACGAAACTACGGCGGCGACGGCAATAAAAACACGAAACACAATAGATTTAGAAAGCAAAACTACAACTTTGCACGTGCATCACGCGTTTTTGTAAATTTCTTTGCCGTCTCTGCCCAACTACAATTTTAAGTTGACTTGACAGCGGAAACGAAAAAAAAAGATTAATTTTACCATCACTAGGGGGCTCAAGCAACAACGACGGTAATGCTACGAAAACGTCACTTGAAAAGTGAATTCGTGCTGCCTCAAACTTAATCGCGCTTATTCCATCTTGTTCAGTTTGTCAAATGTTAGCAATTTTCTGGGAGTTGAGTTCTGAAGGACTGTACCAAAGTTCAAGAAAAGAAAAAGAAAGTTGTTGTCCTGTGTTCCCGTCCTCGACAAAACGTGAAATAAGGCACTTTCACGTCGTAGTCGTGCAACGACGACAAAGAAATGTACAAAAAAGCGTGATGCACGTGCAGAGTTGTTGTTTTGTTAATCTAGACCTTTTGCTTTTTTGCCGTTCTCGTTGCCGTCACCGTCGTCGTTGCTTAAGCTCCCTAGCTCTCTGAACTCGGATGCCGTCCATTCTCGTCATTTCCAACTTAGTTTCCCTACTTTCACGTGGTATGAGGGCGATTGTAATGGCACCTGAGCTAACCAGGAGGCACTTCATTTAACTTACCACAAAAGTGATATTGGAATTTCTGTTTTGGAGCAGCCTTATCTAAGGACACGTCATGGTGAACCAGAGCTGACACAGCCAAGATCTAAACCACAACAGAGAATAAAAAGTCAAATGACCTGGAAATTCTTCTCACCAGAACGGGGAGGGGTCTCCCCGGCAGGAAGGACTCCCATATGAAAGGGGCGGGGATGCTCGTCGTTTCGCTTAGGGGTGTAAATTTCGGGTTTTGGTCTCACTTAGGGTGTTCTGGACAATACGCCATTATATTTAGCCGTAAAGGTCTCTGTTAGTGTTGCACGCGAAGAAATATTAAAAAATTAAATATTTTCAATTCGCTTTATTTCCTCGGTTCATGTAATCAAAGTTTAAAATGGTCTCTTTTATGGGTCCAAAAAAGGTTGGGCCACGCCCAGATTGGTCTCCTGTAGGGGTTTAATTCAAAGTTTCCGAAGAGTATCCTTTCCTATGGAAGTCCCCCTCCCCCCCGCCGAGGCTTTGACCCTTGTCTTAAGAGAGGGGTAAGCCTGACTCGGATATCAAGGCTTAAATCATACTTTTCCCACTGAGATGAGCGGGGAAGGGGGTGGCAGGAATCAGATGTCAGTATTGAAGCCCGTCTTCAGCGAGAACCAGGTTCTTAAGCAGCACCTCTTCTTAGAAAAAACGTTCACCATACAAGAACTTGTTGATTGTTAATCCCAAATCACAAGCCCTGGTCCAAAGTCAATTCATCTTTACAGGAAGCCCAACAATTGAGGTACTCCAACTTCACAGGCAGCCCATCTCTGGCATTGCTGAACGTATTCTTAACAGGCATCCCATTATTGCATTTCATAAAGTAAAAGGTGACATTTTTAGTGCTCGGTTTTACTCATTGCTTACCTCATGGGTGTGAGTCTTGGTGTTTAACATGGTCCTAAAACTAAGGCTCATGACAACCTACACAAAACGTAAATTGATAACGATATTGATAATGATAATGATAATGATAATGATATTGATAATGATAATGACCAGACGTAACTAATCAATGACATCAATGACAAATGAAATCAATGAGTAATCAATAGGTAATCGATAGGTAATCAGTTAATTAGTCATTGATTATTGCCAATGATCAGTGAGTAATGGATGACTAATCGATAGGCCATAAAATTTTTGGTCATCGATTAGTCATTGATTGCATTGTTTAGTCATTGATTTCATCCATTACTCATCGATATCATCTCGTGGCTGCAAACGTATTTGGCGAAGAAAAACAAAATTAAAAAAACTGTATTTGTGATTAGCACACTGCGTCTCGACATCGTCAACAGGATCTTCAGATACAAGGAAAAATGCGTCTACCACAGATAAAAGAATCACAAACAAAAAAAAATGGTACAAGAAAGCAAGAAAAGTGTCTTTCATACGTAGCATAATAGTTGATGAGTAATCGATGGGTCACCGATGAGTAATCAATGTCATGGATGAGTAATCGATAGGCCACAAAATTTTGGGGCTTCGATTACTCATTGATTACTCATTGATCATCGCCAATAATCAATGACTAATCAACTGATTACTCATCGATTACTCATTGATTACCAATTGATGTCATTGATCATCGATTAGTTATGTCTGGTAATGAAAACCAGCAGCACTAGGTGTTAGCATGCATCCCTCTTCTTTACTTGCTCACTAATTTTGCTGTTACAATCTTACCATAGGCGGAGGAGGACTTTGTTCACTTGCTACTTCAACATGATCAGGTTTTGTGACTACAGCCTGCAAAATAGTAATAATGATGTTACACTTAATGAAAACAAAATAAGGAGAAAAAAAGTAGTGTCCAGATACTGAACAAAACAATTCCTACCTCAACTTTACACCAACTAACAGGTTGCTGAGGGAGCTCTGATGAAGGCAAAAAATTATCTGTTTAAGTTTTTTTCCAGTCTTGTACATACAGTCAACAACAACATACACTTCAGTATAAGGAAAACTCAAGGACAATAATAAAATGTTATTTTTTTCATTGTTGAGTATTGACAACTATTGTGTTGAGGTGTGGGTATTTTATGGGTTGTTTTTATATTACATCATATGGTAATTCCACCAAATGCAAAGAAACTGCACACAACCATATTAAGGCCGTCATCAAGGGCCAGGGATCAGGGATTTCCCCTGACAACTATGAGCATGACATCTGGCTTCTTTCATAGAAAACAAAAGGAAGAAAACCAAAAGAACTGAGCTGTCCAATATCTGGCAACTTTTGACATCTACAGCTGTAGCCCCTGCTTATCTTTAAAACAAGTACCATTACTTGATATCACAAGTGTCAACAGTCTTTCCTATTACGCTAGTGGCTAGTTTGTACATCATGCAATAATACAATGGTGCATACTGAGGTTTTATTAACCATTTGCTAAGCAATGGTCAGTGAGAAGACTTACGAGGCATCTTAATGTTGAGCCAACAAGGACCTTTCATCTTTCGACTCAGGAGAAGGAGTTCAAGGCTGAAATAAGAAGACGAAAAGATTACTTTAAAGAGAAATAACTCCAAATCACAAAACCAAACTCCATTCTGATGAAATAATGTTTACAATTTCAGAAAGGCAAGAGAAGATTGCAACTCTAGGAAACAGATGATTTCATGATAATGTCTTCTTTAATGTTTAAATCCTACAGCTTTAAAATCTAAGCAGTTATATTTCATCATTATTTCTTTGTTGCTTTCCAACATTCACTATCTACTTATAACTTTGGCAAGTTCACTTCTCAAAGTCAAAAAACATTAACCCGTTAAGTGCCAATAGTGACCAAGATCAATTTTCTCCTAACAATATCCACACACTGTCAACAGATAAGTTATGAGAATTAATAAAGTGATCACCCAAGAAAAAATACCTTGATCTTTTATCAAATTCTCTCAACTCATTCTTTAAGGAAATGTATGGAGATCAGTCTGGAGAACTTGTATGTGGATACTGGGGCTTAAAGGGTTAATTTTGAATCATTACCTTGATGTATTGGTACCAAACACATGACTGAATGTTTGACCAGTGAGATCAGATGGTAACTGAGGATAATCCGCCTGTCATGAATAATGTTGTCACAAATTAACTCCTTTTTCATTAATGCTGTAAGTAACCCTCCTTCCCTTTCACTTTCACCCCCCTCCCTCCCCCCCCCCCCACACTCCCCTAGTACCCTTACTGGGGAAGCAGCATGGTCAAGTGGTCCTCACATCACACTCCCAATCCGTCAGTCCCGAGGTTCAAGTTCCACTTTGGCCACTTGCTGGATTTGTTCTTGGTCGTCCCAAGTTCAAATCCTAAGCCACGCTTGTGAATAGCCAACTGGTTGCCTCCTCCTAGTTGGGGTTTTTATTCCTGTTATGTTCTATTTGCATTATTTGTTTCAGAATTATTTGTGTGGAGTGCCTGTAAACTAGCTGGATAAGCTGAGTGCACTTTCTACTATAAACAAACCTTTAAACCTTTTTTAAGCTTTTACAACTTAGAGCCCATCGTGGCACCGTCCCTTCTCAAGTCTATCCTTAATGTCTTTATCAAATTCAACGAGCCAATATCTTTCAACAAGTGACCTTTGTTAAAAACACTTCCAGCAACCACATTACCACCTACAAAATCACATGACCTTTTGGAGTTAGATTCAGGGAACACATTTCCAACACTAAAGAGACAACAAAGTCAGTGGGGGAACCCCCTCAAGTATTCAGGTCATGCCCTGGATATCGCCGCCTCCTGTTTCTCAATATTTGCAGGGGAAGATGACATGTTTAAATTAAGTGTCATGGACAACATTGAAATCAGTTGTTGGGTTCTAACATTGAATATGCCAGTTACGAGCTTCCATGATCTGTTCATCACCTGATTCACAGTATAAATCACTTGAAAAAAGAAAGATTAACACTCCATCACTTGATAAAGATTCCAAGATGGAAAGGAAAGCTTGGGTGTCTTAAAAAAAATTATCATTTTCACAAGTCTAAAAACTGGTTTACCGGTATGTTTGTTCTGTTATAACCTAAAATTTATCATCTCTCACCGAATATTTGACCTCCAAGTACTCTGATGTCACAGGAACATCTTGAATCTCAAATGCATAAGCCTTTTGGACTTTCTAGGGACATAAGTTACACACACTCATCAACAGAACTGCATAAAAGTGACATCAAAATTATTTCAACAATCTGAATTACCCTAGATATGAACTTCATGATCTTGTGCTTTGTTGCAATCTTATCATTAAACTCCTGAAAAAGAAATAACAAGAAAGTGATGCTTTAGCGCCCTCAATGTCATGGTTATTGTACTATGACCACCATGGGAAGACTAAAAAGTGACCAACATCAATTTTCTCCTAACGAGATCATTGCACCATCAAGAGAAAACGTCAAGATAATTAATAACTTCCTAAGGTAAAACCCTTTTATCTTTTACTCTCTCTCTCTCTCTCTCTCTCTCTCAAGTAATTCTTTGATGGAATATATGGAGATCAGTAGAGAGAATTTTGTATGAGGAGATCGGTGAACTTCAATACCCATTTTAATATGTGGAAGTTGGCCGGCAAGGGTGGGGGTGGGGGGGGGGGGGTATTAGTCAAGAGCGCACCATGCTTTACTAGTAAAATTTAAAGGAGGGGGCTTAGATATCAGGGGGGGGGAGTTATTAGAAGGACTACAGCAGCAGATCCAGAAAATTCAGAAAGGACTGGCCAGGACACTGAACAGCTCTATTCTAGATACTTTTTATTTTTCTGAGACATAATTCTATAAAAATAATATTAATTTTCAAAGGAAAAGAGTTGGTCGCGGCCCCCTCGGTCCACCCCTAAATCTGCCCTTGGACTACAGTAATCAAAATTACTATGATTAAAATCAAATCATTATTTTTTTACCTGGTAAACATCAATAAACCCAACAGGCTCACCAGTTTCAGAACCATCAACTTCAAGCTTCTAAACGATATAAAGTGAAAAAAACATCAATTAATAATTTAGAACACTGTTGGAACCCGGGGACCCTGGATGGGGTCGCATTTTCACGACTAGAGTGACTATAATGGGGTCGCATTTTCAATAGATTTACTAGAATGGGGTCGCAAATTTTCAGATTTTGGGGGTAAGTAGGGATTCCGCAAAATGGGAAGATTCTCGGTTAAAAAATCAGAAAGTTGTTGCTTATTAAATTTAACAATAAGTTCGCATTGACCGCATTACATTCCACCACCTGAAACCACATTGATAAGGAAGATGCATAAATAGAAAGTGACTAAGTTAAGATTGCGAAAATTAAATTTTCCAAAAAGTGACTAAGATGGGGTCTATAATTGGCCAAAAAATAGACTATAATGGGGTAGGCGCTCTGAGAGGCCAGTGGCACATACCTAGCAAACATTAACCGAAGTAACCCCCCCGGGTGTTGGAACAGGTACAGATAATGTTTGAAAAGACATGCAAGAAGAACTCAACAACTGCAGCAATGTTTATACATCCATTCTCTCACCTTTTCTCTTGGGAGAATAAATATTTGTCTCTCAATGTTCTTGACTGCCACTGAACAGCTAATACGAAAAAAAGATAAATTTTTAATTAGCAGTTGCAAGTCCACTAAGTGGTCCTTCTGGTTTCCCATGTGGGATTTCCGAACTTGGTTAAAGAGAAAAATAAAATGCAGATAAACAGTAATTACCTCACATATGCTTTTGCAGCTTCAATCCAAACCTTGCCAAAAAGGTATACAGTACCTGTAGGATAGAGAATAATTAACAGAACATTCAAAACTTACAGTGAAGCTAGTGATGTTCTTAAAAATTCAACTGTCCAGCAACCTTGACCAACTCTATTTCTACCTGGTTGTTTAAATCTGTCTTCATAAGCATCAAACCAGTAGAATTTAAGGAATTTTTCCCCTAAGAGGAGAAAGAAAAAATGATCTCTGTAAGAACATGGAATGGGGAACAGATCTAGTAACTTAAAAATTTGGCCAGTACTGGCATCACTGGTCAGACATCCTTGCAAGATTCCCTAGTTTCTTTCTGTGTCCCTTTTACATGTTGGCCTTTATCAAGCCTTTCTATCTAAATGTTAGCTCTAGTAGAGATTTTTGCACTGTGGATGAAATCCCATCTGACTGTTCAACCTCTTAAGCAGTACTTTTACATAGGGTTGCTAGCTTTTCAGCTTTTTGCAAAATGAAATGTCAGCAGTCTTCTTGAATTTGGATTTTGCCCATCATGAAAGCAGAACTGGGTGAGGCCTATATCACTTTATAATAATTTCAAGCTTGAAACTTGTTGATCACTGATATGTTCACTAACCATCTACTTCTTTGAGTGGAAGAGAAGACAAATCCACATTAACATCCATCAAAACCTACAGCAGCACACAAAAAGAGAAAAAAAATTACAATGTAAACAGTTGAACCCTGTTAATACGGGCACTAAGGGGGCCATAGACAGAAATTAGAGAAGATGTAAGGGCTTTCATTCCCCAGGGGCAAAACAAACTGTCTGTAATAATGAGGTGCCCACATTAAGAAGGTGCCATTATGCAGGGTTTGACTGTATGCAACTTAAACAAAATTTGTTTAAAACAAACAGGAAACAAATTAAAGCTACACCATACTTTTCTCTGTGCTGTGATGAAGTGGTACAGAGAGGTATTCAGGGTGCAAAGAGAGTCAGTTTTTCAGCCTGCCATTCAGGCAAGCTGTAGCTAGCATGTACTGGTCTACAAGTCATTTCAGCTGGCCCCTCAACCATTTTGATTAGCAGGATTGACTACAATCCTTCTGTAATTTGAATTTCCCCCAAAAAACAGCACTTGCCCATTGGGCAAGTTAAGAACAAAAATCACTTAAAGCCCGATAGAAAATCCACTAGCCCCGGGCTATCGGACACAACTTTCTTTACACACTGGGTATTTCTCATTGCAGAGAAAGAGATATGATGTCATTCACTGACTTCTTGTACAATGAAAGGCAGGGAGGTGACTAAGAACAAAACACATTTGCAAGAATCTTTTGATGCTTTTATACCTCTTGTTGTTGTGAATCTTCATTTCCTAAGATAGTTTCCCATCCTGAATCACCAGGAAGTTCTGTTGTTCTGCAAAGATCCATGTACTTATTATTACTAAATTAAGTTTTTTGGTAATATCAAGATATTTTGAGGGCTAGACTGCAAAACAAGCATAATTTTTCTGCATTTTTTAGGCGAGAAAAGGCAAGCGTGAGGCAGGTGTGGAATGCGAAGCCTCCCCCCACCACCATGTGTCTTGTTTTTTCTTCTTTTTGTGACAAACTTATCTAAAACAATGTAATGATCTTAACTGTAATTTATCACGTATTGTAAACTAACTTTCAATGACTCAAGCTCTAACGTTTGTCTGTGATTTACTCAGGTACTATTTATAATGTTATGGAAAATAAAAATAAAATAAAATGAAATGAAAATGAAAATGTGTCTTGCTTTCCATACCTGCCTCACTTGCCTTCACTAGTCTGATGTAACTTATTATTACTTTATTACAGATGATTAACTAAAAGGAAATCATTATTATTTAGCAAACTGTGAATATCCAAAAATGCCCAGCAGTGCACTGGAGAGTAGTTTTGCATGTCTGACTGTGCCCAACACACAAGATAACAACCCCTAAATGAGCCAGTTATTTCCTGAAAGAGGCCATGAAAACCAAATGATAAAAAGGTATCAGCCCAACTAGCTGTAACTTAATCATTTCTTTGTTCAACAAAAAATCATTTACTGACAAGATCCAG
>OZ038000.1:25722262-25832262 GCA_964035705.1 Porites rus
AGTGGTGGCCTGGCCAATGGGTAGAGTAGGAGCTGTTCGTAAGGTCTCTCCTAATTGGTCGCAGGAAACAATGACATGTCATTCTTCCAATTGTTTTAGTATTGTTTGGGGTCAGGGAAATACACCATGACTTCTCTTCTGAGCAGCTGCTACATGATCCTGGTCAATAGCAATACCAGAGACTAATTTTCAATAAGTTTAAGATCATGTGTTACTGGACACCACAATGCATTCTGAAGCTTATTAGACGTGTTTAGCCATAAGAAGTGCCCTAGTGAGAAAATAGGTTCTGACAGTATCACAGTGTAGGTGTGGCTGATTCTAGTTAGATGAGTAGCAGCACCACTCCCCCCTGAAGAAACTGCCAAATAAAGAGATACCACTTGGGGTAAAACTGCAGTGATCTGCAGGCTCACAGGTTTTTGCTTGCCAACATTAACTTTTATTTTATGCTAAAACATCATTTTCACATGTGGCATTATTGTTCTATTTATTGAACAAATTCTCTTAAAATCTGTCTTCAATGGGTATATGTACTCTCAGGTTGCTGTTATCAGTAAATTAAGAATTATGGTGGAGTTCAATGCATCGGTGACTGTAGTCTTTTACAGGAAGTGAAAAGACATGGTAATCTATACCTTCGAGACATTTTGGTAGTCAAATGACCCTATATCTGCCCACCCAACCATTTGTCTACATCACAGGGTAACTAATGTGAAACATCACAATTTCTAGCTAGTGTAGGAGTCCCCCAACCCATGTTTAACTCGATGTATTTAGAAAAATATTTTACACTGTAGTAGAGGTAAAATAACAGGAGTGCACTTTTACTGTTAACGCTTGTCGCTGAATTTTAGGCGCAAAGCTTCTCACCATCATCAATGACCCAGTCCTCTTCCTGTCGCTTACGGACAATGTCCGAGTATTCATCTTCATTTACCACCTGATAAACATCAGCCACTTCACCAACCTTGAATAAAAGAATGAAAGCATGGTCTATAGCTACATGCATACATCAATTTATTATATAAACATCAATGAAATACCAGGTGAGCTTTCGGGCAATAACATGATATCTTCACATGTGAAAAAAACATACCGTAAAATTCCGAAAATAAGCCCCGGGGCTTATATTTTTCAAAGGCCCTTTTTGAGGGGCTTATTTTTGGAGGGGCTTATATTCGGAGGGGCTTATTTACGGAAGGAAATTTGTGTTTCTAAATTGATTGGGCTAGCCTTATAGTTGGAAGTAAATTTACCGTTTTTGCTTTGTTTTACTTTGTATTTGAGGGTAATTTTCCAAGTACAAGCCCCCAGGGGGCTTATATTTGGAGGGGCGATTTAACGGAGGATTTTTAGGTTACCCGTTTGGGGGGCTTATATTTGGAGGAGCTTATTTTTGGAAATTTACAGTATTATACATGTTAACCTCACATGTGAAAAGATCACTGCTACTATGGGTACATGATAAATCGCGCCTTTCAAAGCAAAAAACTATTAAAGTGAAATGGTTTGGTATTTCATTGATGTTTATTTAATAACTAGAACATTGCATGGCCACTTGGAGATACAAAATCTCTTTTCTCATTTTGAAAAGTATTTCACTCCTTCACTACGCTTTTCAACACTTGAAGAGAACTTTTGTATCTCCACCCAGCCATGTAATATCCTCTATTTATTAAATCTGTCTCGGCATTTTATAACTCATTGGTACTACCTGGAGTTGTATCCAGAAAAGAAGAAATGTTTTACAAATATATCGAAAATTAAATGGATAATATTATTTTTGTAAACTTTAAGCTAGCATTTCATAAAGTTTTAATCCCAGTGAGGTTTATGGTATTTATTTTTAACACTAATTATCTAATACTTGGCTTCTGAGAATCCAGCAACTTTTTTAAGAATGAAGCGTAATTAGTACTTAAGCAACTGTAGTATTGTAATAACAATTTTTCCTTTCTCTTTAAGTTATATTATTACAGTCATCGTGAAGATCCTTGAACCTCATCATAGAGTTTTAAATAAGAGATTTTCTAAGCCTTTTAAAGACATTTCATTTAAACTTATTAATTAAGGAAGAAATATGGCGCTTCGATCTGTGTTTGGAACTGCAGATCAGTAGTCTTTTTACCTCAAACTTTGCTCGCTCGCCTGTCTCACGAAATTTCCTAGAACATGAATAAATTGGTCGTTAGATTCATAAGCGATCGGCAAAAAATTAATAATAATAAACTTGCATATCTGCAAGAAGTTTACTTCAAACCTGATTTTATCGAGGGCAGAAGTGGCTCCAGCATTACGTTTCACCGATCGCTTCGATCGCCTTGTGGACTGAGAATCTACAAAAGGCAGAAGACACTGGGCTCAGAAATGTCCTTCTTTGTACAAATTCACCTTAAAATAGCCTTTTAAAAAATAAATAAAAAGCATATACCGTCTTGAGAAGTTGTCGCTCCGTCTTCAGTAGATGTTGGCGCCATTTTGAAATGGATTGTTGAAAAATGGCGCGAAAATCCGCCAGATTTTGCTCTAACAGATAACCTTGTTCAGCGGTCAGCAATGGGAGGAGGTTACTATGTTGTGTATACGACATTAAAGTGACTCGATGCAAACACAGTTGTCGTGTGGCGAAAGCGAAAATCTTTAGCGACTGAAGGTCAATTAACCATTTCATTTTGTGGGTGAGTAAATTTGATTTTTTGTGTGCCTCATTTTCGTATTTTAATGTTCAGGAAATAAGGATGTTCAAAAATCGCGTGATCGTCATGTTTCCGTACAGGGTGTCCGAAGATATTTTTAACATCCAGTCACATCATAATCACATGCAGCAGCAAGCAACTTAACTCCGCAGATAGCTCTTTTTTTTTCGCCATACCATTGATCATACGACCTTTTCCTTTGGATGGATTAGCTTAAATAGCCAAAACGTAGGCGAGAAATTCAGTTCTAGCTGCAGCTGCTTGTTTTGCGGTGGTCTGACCTATCTTGCTGAATTTCTAAATTAAGTTAAGTGTGCTTTCTCCACCCACATACCCACAATACAGTTCTTCAAGGCTGGCAAGAGGACTTTTTACTCCTATTTGAATAATCAGTAAGTACACTGTACAAGTCACCCACATGACTGGCAAATGCACCCCCTGTGTTAAAGAAAACTATTATTTATAATTAATTAGCCTGCAAGCAAGCCCTCCAGGGCATTTTGGCAGTGGGGTGAAACGGAGGAAACGCTTGCACAATGCTACCCTGGGTACCAGAGGTTTTTCTTGCGTGTGGTGGGAATTTTCGGTGTCGGCCGACACATCTTTGGCCATAGGCCGAAGCCACAAGCGGCGAAGCCAAGTCACTATGAAGACTTGACAGAAACCGGAAACCGCGCTAGAAAAGTCTCTGGCACCCAGGGTAGCACAATGCAGTCACATCTCAGGAATTTGAATTTTGCTTTCAGTGCCTCCTGTCCGGGGGGGAGGGGGTTACTTTAGGAATTTCTGGGTGGGGATGTGCCGCTGGGACCCTGGAACCCTTAACCTATACCAGAGCTAGTTCAGCTCAATTTTGCTACCCTATAGTAGAGTAAACTCCCCAAATCTCCCTATCCTAGAGCAGCTGTTTTCCAGAAACTACTGAGGTCACTAGCACAGTAGTGTAGCCAAAACCTTATACCACAATCCCTAGTCTAGATAAAATCTTCAACCAACTGATCAGTTTCTGAAAAATGATACCCTATTCTAGACCCAAACGCTCTGATTTATATACCCTAACTAGAATAAACTGTTTGAAAACCATACCCTTTACAGCGGCACATACCTATATAGCCCATATATGGCAGTCCCCCCCCCCCCCGGGGCCTCCTGTTGCTATTCATCAACTTAGCTGTCAGATTCTTGTAAGCAATCAACTCCTGCTTACAATAGGTTTAACTGTATTGTTTTCTTACCCAAACACCAAGAACAATACCCTGCGAGCAGAGTCTCCTTTGATCTTCCTAGATAAGTCGGGAAGACTAGAAAAGTTGGGAAGTTGGATAAGTCTTCCCGACTTAACTAGGAAGATCGAAGGAGACTCTGCTCACAGGGTACGAGAACAATAAAGGTTAGCTATTACTCTGTTGCTTAGGTAAGACAATATTAACTTCATGTGAATAAAGGTTACATTATTTTAGTTTTGCATTAGCATCCATCAAGTGGGTTTCCTGTGGCATGTATGTGATGTGCGGCTATTTTTATTTCGCAGGAAGATGAATAATTCTCCAGAATATGATGTTGCTGTCATTGGTGCAGGCATTTCAGGGATTGTTACTGCAAAATGCTTGTTAGATGACAAGTTCAATATTATTGTTTATGAGAAGACTGATCATGTTGGAGGGTTGTGGCAGTTCACAGAGGATGGCTATGGAGTCATGAGATTCACTCACATGTAAGAACTCTGAAATAAAGTGTTACAGTGGAACCCCGTTAATACGGTCACTTATGGGGCAAAAAATTTGGCCATGTTAACAGGGTGGCCATATTACTGGCGCTGGCTCAAATTTAATGACCTGAGGGCCGCATTGACAAATACACCGTACCTCACATTCACCTTACTGTTCTCATTAATAAACAACCCGAATGTAAATATTGCGTACAGTAATTGAAAAAAACTACTTAAAGTTTTTCTTCAGTACATGAAACTCTTTAAAAATTCGGCTATAAATCGCCACAAGTGCATTTTAAGTGTACTCTCGTCTAAAAACAGTCAAGAATAAGGTAAGATTACTAGGTCAATAAAACTGACATGTCACAGGTTTTCTAAATTTCGAACAAGTGGCCGCATTAATGGGGTGAAATTATAAGAGATTCTACTGTTTAGGATTTTAAAATGTGACCGTTGGCTGTATTAACAGGTGACCACATTAACGTTTTTTTTTTGTAAGGAAATGTATGGCCATTTTGCCAGGCCGAAAAAAACTGGCCGTAACATCAAGGTGACCGTATTATTGAGGTGGCCGTAAGGTGGGGTTCCACTGTACTTGTGATTTAAACTAACTATAACTTCTAATAATATTCAAAAAGTGGAAGTTCCAGAGGTATAGGGGCCCCCCGATGGGTGGGGGGTGGGTGGTGGGTGGTGGTAACTTGGGTTAATTTTTGCCCCTACCCCATTATAGTCTATTCTGTGGCCAATTATAGACCTCATCTTAGTCACTTTTGGGCAAATATGTAATTTTCATGATCCCAACTTAGTCACTTTCTATTTTTATGAATTGACCCATTTTTTAGATTGAATGAAGAAAACCTTACTTTTCATCTTCAGTACAAACATTCTGGCACGTTTGCTAACCGTAAAATCCAAAAATGTGTGACTCCATTCTAGTAACTCTATAGGCCATTTTCCCAATGGCGTCATTTAACTACTACGACCAGAATTCTTTTCGTTTTTCCTTTCATATTGAAATTTGGTAATGCCAGCGAGCTTAAAATAACAAAAGCCCTAATTTGCACAAGAAAGCAAAACCCTGAAGTATTCTGGTCATAGGAGTAAAATGATGCCATCATGCAAATGGCCTATTGAAAAAGTGACCCCATTATAGTCAATCCAGTTGTGAAAATGGCACCCCATCCAGCGGCACATCCCCACTAACCTCTTATAAGGAAGTACACCAGCCGGGCTGTATTGTTGGGTGACTGCTGACTAGCAATGTCATGATTTTTTACCTTGTCTTGTTATTCTTTTGCCAGCAATGTCTCCAAGCACAACTACTGCTTCTCAGACTTTCCATTCCCTGATCATGTTCCTGATTACCCAAGCCACACACAAATGGCTGAATACATCAAAAGTTACACCAAGCATTTTGGTTTGGAGAAGCACATCTGCTTTAACACCAAGGTGGTCAAAATTGAAAAAGCAACAGGAGGATGGAAAATAGTTACAGTCCAAGTAGACAACCAAGGAAAGCATCAGTCTAAATACAAGGAGACATTTGTCAAGTTTGTTGCTATAGCAACAGGACATCATGCAAAACCAAGCATGCCACACTTTGAAGGCCAGGAAACATTTAATGGAAGAATGTTTCACAGCATGGATTATAAAGATGCCATAACTAATGATTTAGTAGGAAAGAAAGTAGTTGTAGTAGGAATCGGTAATAGCGCTGTAGATGTAGCTGTGAATGTAACAGAGTTAGGAGGGGAAAAGCCCATTAACATTTCCACGAGATCGGGTGCATGGATTGTTCCTAATTACATACTCGGGTACCCTGCTGATCATTATGCGACCCGCCTGTTCTTCTGGCTTCCTTGGAGCATTTCCAATTTTATCTTTGAGCTAATGATCCAATGTGTGACCGGCAGCCAATGGCAGTGGAACTTGAATCCAAAAATGCATGCTCGCCAAACACAACCCACAGTCAGCCCAACATTGATTCATCATCTCCAGAGGAGAAACATTGTTGTTAGACCTAACATTGCGGCATTTAAGAAAGATAAAGTGATCTTTACTGATGGATCTGAAACTGTTGCAGATGCAGTGGTTTGTTGTACTGGTTATCACATAGATTTACCATTTTTAGAGAGTGATATAAAAGATTTAGTTATTGACGAAAGCACCAATCAAATCAAACTCTTCAAAAATGTTTTTGCTCCAGAAATTGGCCATTCTTTAGCATTCATAGGATTTGTCCAGCCAGCATCTGGTGGTTTGCTATCAGTTTCTGAAACTCAGGCCAGATGGTTCTCGGAGCTGTGTAAAGGTACCATCAAACTTCCCCTAGCAGAGAACATGCACCAGGAATTTGAGAAAGACAAACAAAGCAGTGAGGGTATTTACTATGCTTCACCCAGGCATACAATCCAACAAGACCCGATGACTTACAATGACGAGATTGCATCATATTTTGGTGCCAAGCCACAACTATGGAAGCACCCTTCCTTGGCATGGAATTTAGTTGTCGGCAGTGGAGGAGCTGCGCAGTATAGATTGCAAGGCCCTCATAGGTGGAATAGAGCTAAGGAAGTTGTGCGCTCTGTCCCGATAACACCCCTGTTATATTACGTTACACTGTTTTTGCTTCTAGTATTACTTTTTATCATAGTGTTCATTTTCTATAAAGTATTGTTTTAGTCACTTTGACTTTCCTTTTACATTTTATTTTAACAATCATGATCTTTTTCATTTTAGTGATAATTTCTTTCATGTTTCTGTTTGATTGCAGCTGTGTCATTTTTGGGAAAAAATTGTTGGTGGACATGGAATTAACACTCACAAATGAGCAGAAATGCACACAACAACAAAAATTTTGTTGAATTCACCACTTTACAATGTACATGGCGGGTGCCTCTTGACATCTCATTTGAATTTTTGCCAACACTCTGGTGATTTTTTGCCAGACCATTTTCGCTGTTGGGTGCATTTCTGGATCTAAGTTAAATCCCTTCCATGGGTAATGGAGTAAGGGTTACAAAATTATGCAAACTGAGACCATAATCACAAGATTAAAGTAAATTAGCTTATTATTGATTCAGCACTGAACTTGATCCAACATAGTTCTTAGCCCTTTAAGCCCCAGTATCCACATACAAATTCTCCAAACTGATCTCCATACATTTCCTTTAAGAATTAGTTGGGAGAAGTTGATCAAAGATCAAAGCATTTTCCTATATTTGATTATTATATTTATTTTCATAACCTGCTCTCTTGGACACTATTGGGACAAGAATATTGCTGTTATGCTTTACTTTTTTTTCAATCTTAGAATAGCCAGCTCTTTTGCTGCAGTGGCCTCTGAGCTGTAAAGCTTCAAAAAGCGCATTGACAGTTACTGGTGTATTAGTTTTAAATTTTTTTTTAGTCAAATTTATTATTCTGCAGAAATGTTATTTAGATGAAGTTTATATAATATAAATATAATAATATAATAAATTTATTTGTTCAGACACTGTTTAAATGTTCTGTGCAACGGCTCGATCTGTTTTGATGCATTTCAAACTACATGAAAAATACCAATTTTCTTCTAAAAGTCATGTTGTTATGTTGATTATTCATACATACATACGTTTATTTGATAAGTAGGTTGGAAATAAGCAACTGTACAGCTGATGTGGACCTACTATTACTAAGTCTAGATAAGAGAACAAAGATTTACAATACAATTATTTAAGATAAAAAGACTAAACAAATAATTTAAAAATATGCAAATTCAGGGTTCTTGTTGCAATTTACTGAGCATTCCTTCTGAAAACTGATGTCCCTAACATAGGTCTTGATCGATTTTAGCTTTCTTTTAAAAGAGTGAGGGTTTTCGCAACATTCGCCTCATGTTGGGGAATGTTAATCTGAATCTTATATTCTGGATTCCACGCCTTGGTTCCTGGATTCTTCGTCAGTGAAACTTGGATTCCGGATCGTTGGTTAGTGAGATTCCAGATTCCTTGAGCTGTATTCCAGATTCCAAAGCCCAGAATTCTCGATTCTGGAAGCAAAAATTTTGCGGATTCCGAATGCACTGTAGATTTTTTTCAGACGCGATATTTTGTGTAGAAATAGCTCTTTACAAACGTTTAATAAATGTATTCTTTAAGGTTTTATGCTGTCCTCTGAACATTTCAAAAATATGAAAAATCTCCTTTTCACATCTGGTTGTACTGAGAGGAAAAAGACTTCTAAGTCATGAGCGTTGTGCTTTAGCACTGAAGTGCTATAGGCATGGGGCCGTACAGGGCTTTTAACAGACTTTATAAATAAACTAAGATAGTACGCGCCTTCTGATTGGTTAAAAGTCTATGGCTTATTGTGCTGGTAAACTCATAAAAAACTGAAACATTTTCCGTTTTACTTAAAGTTATTTTATAAAGGCAGTAGACCACACTTTCTATGGGTTTACCGGCGTGATAAGCCACTTGGGATGCTGGGAGAATACTCGAAAAGCTTGTAAATCACTCGCCTTCGGCTCGTAATTGACAAGCTTTTCTCGTGTTCTCCCAACATCCTGCGTGGGTTATCACGCCGGTAAACCCATAAAAAGTGTGGTCTATTGCTTAAGTAAACTTCCCCCCAGGAACGGAGAAATTTTCGAGGTTTCTGAATTCAACACCGGGTCTATGGCTTGGGAAGAGGGCCAAAAAAACATAGCATATCGTGTCCTGGATTACTCTTAGTTTCTCTCTTGTCGTAAGACGCAACTTAAGACTTTGCCAAATAACCGTTTTGTTTCTGAGTCGAATACTATACCGTTTCAAAAACTCTCTCGTAAGCAACCACCTCTGAGATATACGACCGCGACCACTTTTAACAAGTTTTATGGCCAGAATTTTGACATATTCTCCAGTAAGCGACCACTCGGCAATTATCACCTATAGTAACTGTAAAAAACCACTGCTCAACTGTCACAAAAGTTCAGTTTTTAATAGCGCTGACAAAGCTTGCTTACAGATTGTAGCAGTTGACTTACGAAAAAGATGGCGATAATACAATCTGTGTAAAAAAGTGGATTGTTAAATTGATGTGAAATGTTTTGTACAAAGTGTCAAAAGTTCCAACCGCTATTCGATGTGATACATTATTGCCAGTTGTCTAGTTGCCTAATTTTAGCTGGTAGGCTAATAGCTTTCTGTAATTACGTTAATCAGTTTTTATACGGGAGAGTTGACTTGTATGTGCGGCGGTACCCTGCTAGCAGAGTCGCTTCGATCTTTCCTAGCAAGATCGAAGGAGACTCTGTTCGCAGGGTAGTGCGGCGGCCGTGGTGATCATTTTCTCTTGATTTCGTTTACTTCCCTGAATAAATTTGCGATTACTTTTTAATATGCTGCTGGACACGGCCCATCCGGACTTACATAAGCAGTTCCTACATTCAACGCCAGTATTATTCAAGGCTACGCAGTTTCACAATCACAGATATCTCGCTCATTCGGTTGGCCTACGCTCCAGTTCCGCCGTACCCTGCGAGCAGTGGTTTCTCCAGGCCGGACGCTACGGGAGAGAAACCGTGGTTTCTCTCCCGTAGCGTCCGGCCTGGAGAAACCACTGCTCGCAGGGTAGTTCCGCCGGGACTGTCTAGAGTGCATGCTAGTGTTTAAGAGCCTTACAATAACAACAATAATAACTTTATTCTTATTGATAAGTAAGTACACAAAGCACAAGTTAACGATAATAAGATGCCAAAGCCAGAGGCTTATATGGCGTAGGTCAGAGAGTTACAATGTGCTGCTAAGTTACAATGAGAATAAAATTAATAAGTACAAAATTTACAGAGAAAAGGCAAACTATTACAACATATAAAGAATTATTACTGCATATACAGCAAAATAAACATAAAAATTAATGATAGTGTGCAAAAAAGTAATAAAGAAAAGAGTTTGAAGGGAGAAAAAAAAATTGAGTTCAACTTGGTTTAAACTTGTAATGATTGAAAATAATCTCTCAGTTTCTGTTTATAACTAGAAAGAGTAAGTGAATTACGAAGTGAGAGAGGAATGTCATTCTAAATTTGAGGACCCTGTACCCGAAGAGAAAAAGAATATTTGTGAGTATGAAGATGTAAGTTGTCTTTTTGCCTGGTGAAATATTGATGACAATCAGAGCCTTCATGGCCTGGTTCAGGTAACTTCCCCTAAACAACGAGTTGACAGAAATATTCAAAAATATTGAACGCAAAGATCATATTAAGTACTTAGCCTAAGTACTAGGTGTGTTCATTGATAAGCTCTTGAGCTAGAGTTGCCAAAAACATTGGCATAATACTGAAACAAACTCAGATATTATGTAGACCTAAAAACAATGAGGCAGTTACATTGTACTTTAATGTTTTCTTACCTCAACTATGGCATTCTGAGTTGGGGAAATAATTACTAGACAAGATTGAATAAGCTCCGTACAAAGCAAAATAAATGCATGTGCAATATATTTTTTGCTGATAGTAGAGAACATTCAACACCATATTATGATTTACTAGAAATTCTTAATTTTGATAACATTGTAAAATTTAAGACTGCTGTATTTACACATAAAATTCTCAAAAAGAAAGAAATTCCGGCTATATTCTCTGACTTCATCATCCCAGCAGTAGATATACAGTCTCATAAAACTCGATATACTACCCAAGAAAATTTGTTTTGAACAAACATTCGAACAGACTACGGCAAATTTATGTTTAGATATAAGGCAGTTCACGAGCAAGTGTGGGAAAGTGTCCCATCACACGTAAAGTCCCTTACTGAACCTGCTTTTAGAAAACAATGTAAAACATTTTCTTCTTTCCAATCAGTGATAGGTAGATGTCACTGTATGCCCTTTGTTAATTGTGCGTGGGCGCTTGAATGCGCGCCAAGGTTAAGCTATGTTCAGTTAGTATAATATTTACTACAAATATTAACCATAAAGGACTGCAAAGGACCGCAAACGAATATGCCGAGGAACGTAGGATCTATAAAGACCTGATCAGCAAAAATAATAATGTAGACATATTAAATTCTGCAAGCAGAATAGTCTATAATATTTACTGTAGATTATGCTAGTAATGTGCCCGTTAAAATTAACGAATATAAATGTTGGCTTTTTCTCATTATATTTCAAACATGACAGTGACAGTGACCAACTAGGGGGCACCCAACGGCAATTTTCGGGAAAACATCTGTTCGGAAGACGATTTGAGAACTAGAATTTTCGGAACATTTTTTGTAAAATTTCTTGCTTGCCTGCCTCTCCTAGGATTTTCGAACATCTACAAAATGGTATAATCACCCATTTTAAACGGATATTTGCCCTAAAAAAAGGTCACCTAGAATTTTCGGGAGCCTTTTCCTGGCTGAAATTTTCGAAAGGTAAGTTTTGATCCCTATAATTTTCGGATCACTAGACCTTCAGCTAGGAAATCCGAACAGATGAAAGGTTTTTAGGGGATAAAAATATGCCTATATCTACCGTTTAAATACTAAAATACGTTCAACAATGCTATGTTAAGTGGTTTTGAACTATATCCTCGTTGGGTGCCCCTGCCAACTCGAAAGCCTCGCCTCCTTTGGCCACTGTGCACTTCCTCTCTCGAGATTCTATTTATTGATATTTGCATAGTATATTTCTGAAAGAAAATTATATATTCTGTATGTGTGAGAGTAATTCATCTAAACAGTGCAAATAAAGTTGAAGTTGCCCGGCTCCAGCATATTTACTTAATAAATTTTGCCACTCGCGTGTTTTCCTTTCATATAATACGCGCCATTGAGATTTGCTCCGTCTGCCAGCTAGGACAACTAAGTACCAGGGCTCCTTCAGGTTCACCGGAGCCAAGATCTGTAACACGCTTCCTCTTGATCTGAGGAGCGAACATTATATCATTAAGTTAAAAAGCAGTTTAGATCCAAGCCAAACTGAGAGTCTCTTACTCCTGTTATACTTAGTTGTAACATTTTTTGTCTTTATTTGTCTTTATTTGTCTTATGTGTTGCGGGCCCCATTCAAACCAGCCTCGCTGAACTGGGCACCCCTGACTAAAAAATAAAATAAAATTCAACACAATGCCGGCCTTTCCCCCAGCCGCCCGCGGTCGTTTATAATAAAAGAAAGAGAGAAAGAGGCTATTTTTCCTTCCCATCACTCCCCGCTTGGGCTCTGCACTCGTTCATATAATCCCCTACTTGTGCTTCTCGCTGGCTACTCCGCGCTCCACGCTCACCCTTGGTAAAGCCTGCGGAGAAACCAGATGCAATGCATGACCCACGACCAACGACCCTTAACGCACGAACCGCAGGTCTTACAACCCACCCTAGACAGCTAAATAAAAGAGAGATTTTGAGTCACGTTTACGGTAAACGGCAAACGTCAGATTCAAAATAGAAACCGTGCAAATAAAAACAGTCCAAAACAACTGTTATAGACAAAACTAACGCTAAGCTACTAAGTTTTGGCGAGTAAAAGTAATGAGCAGTAAAGCAAACGTTAACCCTTTAAACCCTAATATCAAAATTCAAATTCTCATTTGTTATCCTTATACGTTTTCAATAGAAGTAATGGGGAGAATTTGTTCAAGTATCAATTAGATTCACCTTGTGTGATCACGTCCTCAATTCTCATGACCTCTGTGTTTTATAAAGCAGTGATATTACAAGGAGAAATTTGATGCTGATCACTCTTAGGGCTTAAAGGGTTAAGGGAAAACTTGGTCATGCACGTGGTACAAATTCAAAATTCAAAATTCTAAATTCTAAATCTCTCCTATTATTATCTCTCTTCCATAAATGGATAACAAATATAAGAGAAGTGATAATTGACGTAATCCCCGGTAAGAGAGGCGTACGATTGTTCTGCGGTTCAATCTTGCTGCTTGTAAGAACACCTCAAGCTGAGAGTCCTTTACAATATGACCGTGTTTTCACGAGCGGTTTTTCAGGCCGCTCAGCGAGTGACAAGCGGAAGTCCCGTGAAAACAGTTGTTTTTTCAACCCGCTTAAAGTTAAGCGAGTCGGCAAACTTCAGTGGAATTCTCATTAAATTTAAGCCACTAAACCAGGTAGCTTAAGCGAGTTGGTAATTAATTTCGGCCAATTAGGAGTCGTTTGTGGTTATTAACTTGACAGGGCTGTCAAATCGGAAATACAACACGCCTGCTATTTTTGATTCATTCCTGCGTGAAACTTCTGCGGCATTCAAAACAACATGGATAATCATAGAGCGAATACTTTTCCTTTTTATGATCCAAGAAGCGACCCATCAAATGATGCACTATCAAGCCATGCAAGGTGAGTTTCTTTCGCGTCCTTTAAACATTCGAGATGTAAAGCATTCAGCTAACGTAGCAAATTATACGCTTTAGGGAATCTCGTCGCTTCGTTATTCCTCCTGTGAGCGATCACTTTGCCGACCCCGCCGTTCCCGCACGTGGTCCATATATTTTTCCGGCCTTCCAAAATCAACTGTGGCTTCCACAAGCAAGATTTTCGCGACCAGCCTCGCCGGCTGAATCACAAATGAGCCCATACCAGAGTGCCAGTGTAAGTGGTGTAAGTGAAGGCCCCAGGGTTGAAAATTCCAGCAATGATACCAGTACCAAAGGTCGCTCCCCCAACTGGTCGGATGCAGAAATACGTTTTCTTATCGAAACCTGGAAGGATCACCATCCAATTAGCAAAAGGCAAAATTCAGCTGTGTGGGAATCTATTGCCAGAGAACTGAATAGTCTGTTGAGGGAACAGGGACTCACGTCCATCCGCACGGCAGCCCAGTGCAAGTCCAAGATCAAGAACCTCGAAGACGAATACAAACGTGTGAAGGACCACAACAACAAAAGCGGAAACGACCGTGAATCTTTCACGTATTATGAAGAGTTAAACGAGATGCTGGGCTGCCGAGCCAAAATTACACCGAAAACCGTTGTTGAATGTGGTTTCATAGATGGTAAAATGGGGTTGACAGACCTGCGCGGCTCCTCCGTAACTGAAGAGAGCACGCATCTGTTCTTCTCATCCTGCTTCTAATTGTGAGCAATCGCAGCCTTTGTTGAAATCGGCTCCTCCGTCGGATGAAAGCCAACCGCATAAACACAGTAATGAAAAGAAGTAGGACGTACATGCGACCATCTTCTCCGTCTCCCGCCATATTATTGAAATTGATTTATTCGCGCGTGCTCTCCTCAAATTACCAAAGTGAAATGTAATAATCTTGCTCGTGAAAACACCTATCAGTTTTAAGTCGCTTAACTTAGTCTGTAAACAAAACACCTTCTGGAATGTTAAGCGAGACATCCGGCGTCGTGAAAACACGGCCTATGTTGGTCATTCTTTTCATTTAAAAAGAAGATTAACTTTTAAGTCAATACAAAAGGTAAGCGAGAACTTGATATAAAAACCACTACTTATTGGAATCCCATAGTAGAACTGGAACATCACCCGATCTCACCACCTTTAGTCTCTGGCCCAGTCTAAGTCAATTGTGTTTAATAGTGATTATCCCTATTTCATTTCGTCAAAAGTCACCTTCTTTTTTCAAGTATTTAGGCATCAAGGAGGCATCAATTCGGGTTGGGAATTGCGTATTTATCTTATCTAAGAGGCAATGATATTGTATTTAAAATCAATCTGTAAATCTTCAGTTCTACAACGGAAGCCAAAGGCTTATTTCCCAATGTTGGATAAGCGGGTGGACTAATTTACGCATTACTTAGCAATTTACAAAATCTCATTAGACTTGACTCTTCTAACTGCAAAATTGCAGTACGTTTTTGGTATTGTACTAAAATTCCAAAAAACTTTCACTATCGCTTTTTCAACATTTGATTGGTCGAATATCAGTTTTGTTTTTCAAGTGTTTCTATCCACACTAGTTCAAATTCACCGTAATTGCGTGCTTTATACAATGACTTGCGGCTTCATTTAAAGAAGGAACTCGACCGTGGGCTGGTTTGAGTCACTAAAATATATTCTAAGCAGAGCGCTGTTAAGTTTGTATCTGTCTGGACATGTTCTAGGGCAACTTGAGTCTTTTCGAAATTACAAGGGCTTTAACGCTTTACGAAGGTTAGTATTCTTCTGATACCTCTCTCCATTTTCTTCAAAATATAGCTTAACCTTTTGGGATAAATTTCGAAAATCGTACGTGAATGGAACGGTCGCCTAGATTTTATAGCCTACCTCAAGCTACAGAAAAATTCTAGATAGTATTTGCTTCTTAGAGCAGATACTTTACAGAAAACAGTTGTTGGATGCTCCTCTTTTAGGGTACTGAATGAATGAATGAATGAATGAATGATGAGTTCACACAACGTCATATACCACTGGTATAACTTGACTTAAGTGATTTAAGCCTTTGACATGGCCTTCTCCAGGCTCTCACCATAACCCATGTCCATCTAACGAACTTTACTGACTATTTTGTAAACATTTCGAGACATTCACTAATTTCATAATGCTTCGAAAGGAGAGACAAACTTGTCTCTGAATAACCGGTTACTCCGACCGAATGAAAGTTAAAAATATTTAAGTAATGTTGTTGTTGTTGTTGTTATTATTGTTATTATTATTCTCATTATTAATTTTATTTTATTGTATTCTTGTCCCCTGGTAGACGGAAGCGTTATTTCATTTTACTTAACAGAATCAACAATCGGATAAAAGTGACCACTTTAAAAAAACCGTAATATCTTGTTATAATCATGTGAATAAAGCTGGTTGTCGTTGATGATAACGGTAATAGTTCGCCAACTGAATTTCGCTATATTTAATAACTAGCTCTAGTTTCATCAAACGCAAGGTAAATGTTGTGGTTCAATTTGTTCAATTTTTTCTTTGGTTTAAATTTTATTTCCCTTTGTTACAAACTCATTATTATGCATTACCATACCCCAAAACAAAGGGAAATAAGATTTAAACCAAGGATAAAATTAAACCACAACATAAAAATTCTTACGAGGGGCCTCCGCTGTAGCGGCATTTTTCAAAGTTCTTTTGTGACACATGGCGTTAACATTCATCAAGTGGGTATCCTGTGGCATGCTATTGATGCTTAGCTTTCTATTTCATATTTACCAGATGAATCATTCTCCAGAATATGACGTTGCAGTTATTGGTGCAGGCATTTCTGGGATTGTTACTGCAAAGTGCCTTTTAGATGACAAGTTCAATATTATTGTTTATGAGATGAGTGACCACGTTGGGGGACTGTGGCAGTTTACGGAGGATGGCTATGGAGTGATGAGATTTACCACGATGTAAGAAGTAATCATAAGTTAAAGATTTACCTTTTAGGGACCGGTTGTTCAGAGCCGATTCACAACTTTGTTTTTAACTTGCAAAAGTTGCCTCTTCCTTGCTGTGATCAAAAGAAATAGAGAAAGAAATAGAAAATAAATTTTGAAAACTCGTTTGTAAACAGTCAGGACTGAAAAGATAAAATTCTCGGATGTTCACCATTTGTCATACATTTATTTGATACAAGAGCCCTTCCTGGATCACAGCACAATAGAGTTGCAAGGCAGTCTCGTTTCAAGTCGTCCACGGCGATTTCGGATGTGACGTCACCTGACGTCACCTGTCAACCTGTCGGTCCAAGCCTCCTCCTCAATCCGCTCGGATAGCGCTAACTGGCCTGGGGACGAGGACTAGTTTCAGGCTTTTTATTTCAGTCTACTGAAAGATTTTTCGCTTCAAAAAGATCTGAGCCAATCATATGCGTCGTCACGCAATCCTTCTGAAGGAAAAGCGCTTTGCGTAAATACAAAGAACTGTTGCGTAGAGTAGGATTTCCAGTAATGATAGCAAAAAAATTTCAAGGTATTGGTCGGAAAGTCGCTCAACTTCATCTTCGAATTGAGAGTCATTATAGAAACTGGAAGAAGTGATACCTCACTTGAGATTCCAGTAGTGAAGATCACATCACAAAAGCGTTTGGCTGCAAATGATAATTAAAGGAGTTAAAAGAAATAAATGACATCGAAAGATCGAGATCGGGTGCATAAGTGAAATTCATGTATTCACCATTTGAGTTGAAAGTCTAACTCGTTGACATACGTAATGGTGGCGGGACTAGGTGGCGCCCAGGGTCTGAATGGGGGTACCTCGATAACGCTTATTTTGTTTGGCTCTATCGCATGACACTAGCAACAAAAAATTCACTGTAACAGTCATTTTTTTCCAGAAAGAGGCACAAACGGCTCCAAAAAGGCCAATATTACTTTGTTTAGTATATCAAGGAATTTCGGCCATGTTCCTACAATTCTGGATTATTTCAGAAGATTCTCGAAGACTGCCGAAGATTTCCGAAGGCTACCGAAGAGGTACGAAGATTGCCGAAGATGTCCGAAGAACCCTCCGGAAACTTTCTCCAGAACCGGAAAACGTTAAAATTGGCCAATTTAATAGGAAACACTAAAAATTGTGAGCAAATAACACTAAACACTAAACCCTATTCAGACCCTAGGAGTCTCCAGGATGATGGCAGGACTGTTGTTTTATAACTTATTACTCAGTCTACTAATGTTGAATGTTCATATATCACTTGAAATGATTAGGGACTGATGGTTCATTCCTTTAAACAGGGTTGCCTCCAAACAGAACGACTGCTTCTCCGACTTTCCATTCCCTGATCATGTTCCTGATTACCCAAGCCACACACACATGGCAGAATACATTAAAAGTTACACCAAGCAGTTTGGTTTGGAGAAGCACATCTGTTTTAACACCAAGGTGGTCAAGATTGAAAAAGCAGCAGAGGGATGGAAAATGATTACAGTCGAAGTCGACAACAAAGGCAAGCATAAGTCTGAATACAAGGAGACATTTGTGAAGTTTGTCGCCATAGCATCTGGTCATCACGCCAAGCCAAGCATGCCACAGTTTGAAGGCCAGGAAACATTTGATGGAAGAATTTTTCACAGCAGAACTTATAAAGATGCCATAACTAATGCTCTAGTAGGGAAAAAAGTAGTTGTAGTAGGAATCGGCAATAGCGCTGTGGATGTAGCAGTGAATGTAACAGAGTTGGGAGGGGAAAGGCCCGTAAACATTTCCTCGAGATCGGGTGCATGGATTGTTCCTAATTACATATTCGGGTTCCCTGCTGATCATTATGCGACCCGCCTATTTTTCTGGCTTCCTCGGAGCATTTCCAGTTTTCTCTTTGAGTTTATGATTCAATGTGTGACCGGCAGCCCATGGCAGTGGAAACTAAACCCCAAAATGCATGCTCGCCAAACACAACCCACTGTCAACTCGACATTGATTTATCATATACAAAGACAAAATATTGTAGTAAGACCTAACATTGCAGCACTTAAGAAAGATAAAGTGATCTTTACTAATGGATCTCAAACCACTGCAGATGCAGTGGTTTGTTGCACTGGGTATCAAATCGATTTGCCCTTTTTTGACAGCGACATCAAAGATCTAGTTGTCGATGAAAGCACCAACCAAATCAAACTTTTCAAAAATGTTTTTGCCCCAGACATCGGCCCTTCCTTGGCATTTATAGGTTTGGTACAGCCCTCATCTGGTGGTTTGCTATCAATTTCTGAAATCCAGGCAAGATGGTTCTCGGAGCTGTGTAAAGGCTCTGTCAAACTACCCTCAGCAGAGAAGATGCGCCAAAAATTTGCGAGGGACAAACAGAGCAGTGAGGGTATTTACTATGCTTCACCAAGGCATACAATTCAACAAGACCCGATGACTTACAATGACGAGATTGCATCATATTTTGGTGCTAAGCCACAACTATGGAAGCACCCTTCCTTAGCATGGAATTTAGTCGTTGGCAGCTGTGGGGCGGCCCAGTATAGATTGCAGGGCCCTCATAAGTGGAAGAGGGCTAGAGAAGTTGTACGCTCTGTCCCGGTAACGCCCGTGATGCACTACACCGCATTGTTTTTGCTTCTGGGGTTAATTTTTATCACAGTGTTCATTTGCTATAAAACATTGTTTTAACTGGCAGCCTTAGTGCCATCTACACTGCAAAAAAATCGGGTCCGGACCCCGTAAACTGATGTAAACCGGACCTATTTTCTTCGTTTTAATCTCTTTCCCGGAATCAAGTCATCGATCATACTTGTAAATGGCTAACTCGTTGCTTCCTGCCAGTTGCGGTTTTTATGTAATTCTGTCATTCTATATTTGAATTGTTTGTTTAACCCATTCGCCCCTGGCTTACATGTTCTTTTCTGCCTATTTCTCCGGTGTCCTTGACTGAATTGTTCTCATTCTGGTATGGTTTTGAAAGATCTCTTCACTCTGTGGCAGTTAGCGGACAAAGTTGTCCTTGACAATTAACACTGATGACGCTACAAGCGGTAGAAGGGAGGTGGATCCGCACGGGAGGCTCAAGGGCGAATGGGTTAAAATTATTTGCGAGGACTGTCTGTGAACTAGCTAAGTGCAATTCCGCAAAAAACAGAGCATTTACCTTCTAACCACGTAGGACACAAAAACAAAACCACAACGAACCCAAAAAAGAAGACAAGGTTGTTTGTACAACTTGTACATATAGTTTATTGGTTCATCTGAAGTTTTCTCACTATAAAATTATATTTAATGTATTTAGTTATTTGAGACTGTATGCAAGTTAATGATAGCAAATAATTTGTATTGTATTTCATCTTCCTTCAAAATAAATACGTTTTTTCACCTACGTTGCATGTTTCTGTACAATCATGAATAGATTTTTCAAATGGAAAAAAATGAACGAAATTCAACATATTTTTCTTTTGACGGCCCCATCTGTGAAAACTGATCCTTGGCGAATACACTCATTACATTCACTAACCTCTCCACAAAGCGGTTGGTTCACGGTTCACTTATGGAACAACTGGGTCCAGAAAAATATCTATCCAGCGGATAAGTAGAAATGAATCAATAGCGCTATGGACTGAACACAGTTTTATCCAGTGATACCGCTATCCACGTTTTGAACAAGTGAGGCATGACTTTCACTTTTAACGAGTACAGAATCTAGCCCAACTTATACTCAACTTGAAAAATTTCGCAAAATTTCCAAATTTCACAACTTGTAACGGGTTTAAATAATTCATTTGCAGAAAAGCACTATTTCACTAAAACTTCCAAAACTCGTCAGTTTTCTCTGTTGTGCAAATTGCGGCGTTCGTTACGTAAGCCTAAATGAGATAACCAATGAAACTGTAAATCAAGAAAAGGATAAAAAAGGATAAAAAAAAACAAACTCAAATCTAGCGGTTGTATGAGGCAGTTTAAATCTGAAGTGTGGAAACTAGCCTCTTTAACTGCATGCCAACCTGGGCAGCAATAAACAGCCAATTTCTAACAATGCTCCACTTGATCTACCTTAATCAATGCCTTTGGTTGGAATTTAGCGAGTTCTACAACACAAGAACAGTGACTGTTATCATTATTTTATGTCAAAAGAATTTTACACTTTACAATTAACTCCCCCAAAAACAGACTGCCGTACACCACTTACCCTTTCAGCTCCAATTATATCCAAATTCTCCGCTCTAATCTAGCAGGAGCCTATTACGGGTAATCGGCTCCTGAATCTACATAATTATACATTCTCTGAAAAAACAGCCGAGAGAATTTGCTAGAAGATCAAGAAATTTCCCTTTTCTTTATCAATTTATAAATTCTTCTAACCTTTCCACTTTGTTATGTATTGACATTGTGATGAGAAAATAGATGTTGATCACGCTTGGGATAAAGGTCAGAGATGTCTTTTCTTTATGTTTTTTTCTAGGCCAGTTCTTCATTAAATTTGATTTAAAATCATTTCTAGTAAAAGAAACCCTATGGAAGCCTTTGGCTATGTTTACACCTTAATGGATAGCTTTTTTGCCAGCTTGAAAACCATACCGCATGGGGCTTCGATTCACACAGAAGAACAGTGATTTTGGCATGATTTCTATTTTGGAGTGAAGCTGCGCGCGCCAGTCTCTCAAGTGGAGAGTCACATATTGGATAGGTGTGCACACTATACTACCGGATAGCTTTTGGTGTGGGTCCCACACCAAAAGCTATCCGGAATAAAACCCTTTCTGGTATAGTGTCAACATACTCATTGCATCAAACTCTATAACTTCATTAATTTCTTTGCTGGACACCTTCTGTTGAGGCCATACTCATAAATTACCCTCCCGTGCAACTTCGTTTAACAATCGCTCTGTGATTTCAGATAGAGCAATACAATCAATTCCAACAATAGATAAAAAAATATCTTAGACTGTTGAACTAACGGCCTCTCTAAACTCCTTGCCTTGTTCATCTTCTTCATCATCGCTGATTTCAGGGTCAAAGGAAAGGCGAGGAACCTTGGGTGATCTTGTTGGAGAACCATACGGATCATAGTCATCAAGATCTGCGTGTCGTCCTGGAGATAGCGCTCTCTTAATGCGTGCCCCTGCATCAAATATTCTATCTTTTCCTTTCCCAATGAGCTGGTTCTGTAATTTAAAATAATAAATAATTCATTTTCTTAAAAGATGTAATGGTATTTTCAAGCCAAGAGTGTGTCGCACAGAGAAACAATTTTAGTCTTAGACAAGATTTTCACCTATGACCTCATTACACACCAGGGGGGTGCCACAGGTTCCCCACCCATTGAGATATTGATAGACTCATGCACAGCAAGACCATTCACTCATATAGGGACATTTTTTAGGCTGCACATAAGACTGGTTTGAGATTGTGTCCAATGGACTTTATACTGTGGAACCTTGCTAAAACGAACCTCTATAATAACTGTAGAGGTTTGTTTTAGCAAGGTTAATTATTATAATTAATGTAATAATTATAATAATTATTATAATATATAATAATTATAACATTATTATAACAAAGTTCTTGGTATAATGAACAATTTTCTTTACCCCAGTAATAGTACAATATATGGAAAAGGGCCTAATTTATATAACAAAAACTTGGTAGAGCAAAAATATTTTACCACTCCCTTGGTCCTTTGTTATATCAAGTTTCCACTATAATAACATTCCAAGAGTCCCATAATCGGATTCAAAACCACACTGACTCAGGCAAAAGCGATGCACATGCTCCTTGACTTTCATATGCTAAGATCGGTAATGTCCAGTGCATCTTGTTTGATGATAACCAAAGAAAGTTGCTTGTTTAACGATACAACAAAATTATTACAGAATTTCATTCTCCTCATTCCACGTCACAATGCTTCACAAACCTTTTGCCAAAACCTAAAGCACATCTTCTATTGACTAGCTTTTTTATCAACATAATGAAAAATATTACTGTTTCTTTACTAGCATGATCTTGTTAATATTATATTAGTGTTAATTGCTTAAGAAAAGAAATTTATTCCTGTTTATCGCAAAGTTTATCAATGTGGTTGTATGTTACTGACAGGTTATATTACATAATCATAATTTAGGCTTTTTTGACTAATGACTTGCTTATATTTATTCCTTATTTGAGGTTACAAAGAACAAAAAAATTGGGTTATTAAAACAGAAACTAAACGAAATAATAATTTTATAATATTAATATTATAAAAGTAAAAAGTACCTTCCAATCTGAGAGGTTAAGACTTGGTTGTTGAAAGCACATCTCTGCGCAGTAAAGCATCAATGACTCACACGAAGAGTAGACTGAAGTTATGTTTGCATTTTGATCTCAATAAAAATTATTCTGAAGGTTTATTTAAACCATATTTTTTATTGCACAGTAAAGGATAGATTATTGTATATGTCAGTGATCATATGTTGAAGTGATTTGTTATATGAACATATTTTAGCATGTGTTAAATGTTAAAAAAAAATGAAACTTAAAGTTCATATGAGGGAAAAACTATCCATTTAAGAAAGTTCTTTATTTTGTAATATGACATTTAAAGTTTCAAGGTTAAACAAAGCGACATCCAGTTTTAGTCTTTTTCTGAATATTGATAAAAATTTTCTTTTCTTGAAAATTGAATAAGTATCAGGTAATTAATACTTAAATGCATTTAGTGCAATATAATATATGATGGTGGTTTAGGTTAAGTCTTAACTTTTTATTGCAAAATTTAATTTACTCCAAGCGACAAGGAAATTTTAATTATCATTTATTAATCAAAAGAAGGTTTAAGCAGGACTGTACAATATGTGGGAGGTTTAGGTTAAAATCATTCTAAACTTTAAACCTTATCAAAGTCACACTCAGTTAACAGGGCTATGCTTTAGTTAAGTTATTTTAAAATCAAAAACCACTTATTGCTTTTGCATGACTAATCAATTTACCTTTATTACATGAAAGGATTTCATTTACCGGTACTTAAAAGTTAGAACATATACTACTTGGTGTAAAAAAGATAAAAGTCTAATAATTAAACTTAATCCAAGCAATAGTAAAAATTAATATTTACATCATTTCTTTGTGTACAGTGTTACCTTAAAATGCTTTTGCATGTGAATTTTCATAGTTCAAAACTATCATCAAGCAGTGCAAATAAATATGTTAGTCATGATTCTTTGATTTGCACTGACTAGTACATCAGAATGCATGATGCATTTCTAATCAACAAAAGACCCACTTCAAGTAGAAGCTCGCAGTTTACAGTGTGAACTGGCAAGCTTCTATTTGCACAGCAGTTTACACTGCGACACTGTCAAATCTGGTTGCAGGGTAGACCCACTAATGATTATTATCAATATACCATCTTAATCTTTACCAGTTTTGTTATTGTTTTCATCTTGAAAAAGGTTTGAGGTAGAAAATGATCTCATTAAGCTTACCAATCGACCTTCCCTGCCAAACATATCAATAAAGCTGCCTATAAAGTCACGTGACTTTTCTTCCCATTTAGTGAGGATTTCCTGGGATTTGTCTGTCAGTCGACCTTTGATTTCATCCATTTTTTGCCGCACTTGAACTTCTTTTTCCTATAAAATAATGAGATAAACAGAGGTTATGAGCTTCATTAATGTGCCTGTACATTAGCAAAGACAACCAAACCTAAATCAGTAGGTAATAAATTCCTGGTTCGTAAACTCTTTCCCACTAATTTTTTAACCTGCCAAATTGTTTTATTTACATTGACTTCCCAAACTTTGCCACATTGATCCTGTGTCAGGTTATAAGTTAATGTGTGCTTTAATTTGTGGAAACACAAATTGCTTAATTTTCCTTGTCGTATCTCATATGGTGCCAAATTGTGGACCTGACGAAAGAAGACGTGCAAAGGCTGGAGACCTGTAAGATGTGGCTTTGGAGGAAGGTCTTCAACATTTCTTGGTCTGACAAAGTCTGTAATGAAGATGTATTGAGGTGTGTTGGTGAGGAGAGGGCCATCATATCTGTTATAAACATACGGCATGGTGATCTTGTCCAATTAGTTATTGAAGGAAAAGTAATAGAAAAGAGGCTACCTGGAGGACCTCCAGTGGGAATGAATGAATGAATGAATGACACTTTATTTCATTTATAGGGTGCCTAATAACAGTCACAAGTAGTGTAGTCTCCCTTATGGCCATATGAAATTTAAACACAACTATTACTAATACTAAAATCCTTAAATACTAAATAAGAAGGTACAACGATATCAAATCCTTAAAATATCAAGTTAAAAAAGGTTCTATCAATATTCAAAAGCTCTCAGGCGTGAATTTACTAGAATAATTTACACATAAATACTAAAGTACTAAGATAATAAATAAAGTGAATGGATGGCGTGAAGGATGGTAGCCCTTATGCAGCATTCAAGAGGCGTGCCTTAGATAGGGAACTATAAAGAAGGACCTGCCTATGGGCAGAATACACACACAAATTTTAAGCCCAAAAATTTAATGAGTAAAGTCAATTCGCAGTAGCCACAAACACAGAAGAAATATGCCTTGTTGTATCTCCTAATGGAACCATTGCTAGAGTTAAGAAAGGATACTCACCTTAATAAAACTGACATTCAGCTCTTTAGCTGTATAGCCTCTGGCCAAGTTTCTCCTGATATACATATCATAATCTCTAACCACCCTTGCAATGAGGTCTGAAGTGGAAATTCCTTCCGTTCTTTGTGTGGCTACAAATTTACCCATGGCTTTCACCTCTTTGTAAATGTCTTCTGATCCTGCACTGTTGTAAGGTAGGTCGTCATGAGCGACAAAATCAATCTAATAGAAATAACACCAACCTGATAAATCATGGCAACATAAGGACCACAGGGCTTATTTTGGATTGGAGGGGCTGGCGTATTGTAAATGACCTAATAAATGCCCACTTCCAAATAAATGCCTCTATCTAATAAACACCCTCTCTACGCTGTTAAAATTGTTTGAGACGCCCCTGTCTAACAAATGCCCCAATGAGAATTATTCCAAAATACCAGGAATTAGCAAAATCATTCAATTCAATCAGTTTTTAAATTTATTTCTATTTCATGCTGATGTCAACTGGCTGCCTGGTGCCGCTAGCCCTACGGTTATTCCAGGTAGCCAGTACTCTAATTTTATTTCTATTGTCTTCTTAATTTTTTTTTTTGAGCAAGAGAGTGAGTACAATTGTTGTTTCTTGCTTGATTAACCAAGGTTTGCATATTTCACCTTGTTCAATGTCAAGTTCATAGTAAGGATAGTCTAACGATGGCAACACAATAATATTATTATAAACCCTGAGCGAGGATTCTGACAATGATGTTAAGATTTGAGAAAGCTCTATGGATCTCTAGGCCTAGACATATCATTTGATGAAGTGAATATTCCACTATTTTTAGACTTTCTTTATATCTTCAGTTTTGTTGAGCTTGTCACAATCATGAGAATGTACTCCTCTCTCTTTTTCGCCCCCACTTGGACTTCAAAAAGTAAATAGACGCCCTGGCACTTACAAGAAAACGTACAAGCACAATTCAGTTAAGATGCCACATGAGATATAGAGTGTTAGCTATAAAAAAATGAGTTCAATTTATTTTACTATTTCCATTTTTATTTTCTCTAAGCTTCCATTTTGTACACTACTTTTATAGCATACCTTGTGAAGATCGATGAAATCAGGAGTTACGACCCAGGGTGCATCACTAATAACCTCGTCAACATAACGGCAGTGCCTTAGAGACTCATAACGCTCAGTCTCTGTCATGACAGTGTTACCTTTGTACTTGTGTGTTAACTCATCGTTGGAAACTGCAAACATCCAAACAAAAGGAACAACAAAACATTTTAACATCTTGCCACACCATGTCTTGAATGGAATGCAGAAAGACACAATCTTGTGCTTGCTCAACAGAACAAGTACTTTCAAGGTAACTGTTGTTTAACTATTGGAACTCGGTAGAACATTTTAGGCCACTGACTCAGTGACATTCTCTAAGTGCCTGTTACATTTTACAGCAAAGAGTTTGTTTTCCTGTGCGTTCTGAGTGGTTAATATTCCGCAACCCTAGTTTTTGCACCCCATAATAATAATAGTAATAATATTATAATAATAATAACACTACTACTAATAATAATTACTACTAGTAATAATAATTGTTTTAATATTCATTCAAAATAATTCCTAGTTTAAAAACAAGCTAAAACATGCTTACCTCCATCGATGTTAAGTTCATCTTTGATAGTGCAAACTGGCAAGTTTAGGAGATGAAGGGCTGTTTAGCTCCACAAATAATCTCCAAATAACAGAAGTTGTCTGTCGAGTTGTCTTCTTGTTATGTTCCCCTATTTATTCCTCGTGAAACGACTGAAAAGTTTTGCCATTTTTTAACTCACTACCAAACAACTCAGCCTCGTTGCCAGGTCTTCTTGGTTAACGGTTCAATAATCTGGAAATTTGCTGCATGACTGATGTCATTTTTCACATATTGAAAAATTCTTCCAAATTTGGTCAACAATAGCTGGTTATGATAAATTATGGGATTTTAGCCAATCAGAAATGGCAAAATATTTTGAATGAATGAATAATAATAATAATTTAATGAAAATAAAAATAAAAATGGTAGTAAACTTTTAAAAATTTTAGGGCCAGAGCCATCCCCACTGCTTCATCATTATGCAGTCATTCAAGCTATTATTAACAGCAGAAATGTGTTGAATAGCAGAAGGTCAGACTTTTATTAATATGCCAATAATATTAATTCACCTAAAAACTCAATCATTTAATTTACTTACTTTTAAACTAAATCAAGTAAAAATAATTACTTGGGCACCACAATAATTTTTTTTTACTTTCATAAAGGGTTATGTTGTGAATAAAAATTCCTGTAAATACTAGTGCTGAAAATAAAGTACTGTATTCTTACCCAGAAGAAATTGCCCAGCCCCCTCCCCACCCCTCTTCAAAAATTAAATCGTCTGACAGCGGAATTAAAATCAGTAATCTCATCTGTATTGGCCTGTCAGAGATGCAGTTGGACTTCAGACTGATGGATTTATAAAAATCAGCTGATCATGACTTTTCAAACTTTCAAGGTCAACCGTAAAAATTTAGGTTGCTTTTAGCATACTAACATGTTATAACAAAAGACAAACTGCAAATGAAGGTCATATCTACCAATTTATATGTATAAGCAAACTGAAAATTCATTAAAAATTAATCCTTACCTCCAACCATCAAATAAACTTCAGTTGGAAAAGCATTTTTAGCCTGCATTAGAGATCTTGCATGCCCAAAATGGTATACATCATATACACCATCTGCATAGACACGAATAGGTCTTGTTGCTACAAAAAATAGGATTCGGATTTAAGTTTTCCCTTTATGTTCAGACATACAGTATTTCATTGCATTTATTTCTTGCGTTAAATTTTAAAATTGTTGATATAAGCTAAAAACCAAACAGCTGGCATTGTGTACTTTCTCAAGCCTTTTTTTCTTGCATACATGTATTTACCTTTTCCATTTTTGGCATCCTCTAAAGAAATCGGCTCAAATTCCTCAACGGGTTCTTCTGAGGGAGAAATGGTCAAATCTGGCTCATACATCCGTGCCGGCTCACGCGGCGACTATGCAAAGTGGAAACAAATTATTTCCGAGTTAAGATTTAATTTGAATCAGTTGAAATTATTTTAAACATTCTTGCTATTGTTTTCTAGCCATAATTGCCGGAAATCATATTGAGGACAACCGAATGAAAACATGGGACATCACGCCAAAGAAGAAACTGTATTTAAAT
This sequence comes from Porites rus, assembly GCA_964035705.1. Classification (NCBI taxonomy): domain Eukaryota; kingdom Metazoa; phylum Cnidaria; class Anthozoa; order Scleractinia; family Poritidae; genus Porites; species Porites rus. Next base: position 25,750,787 of record OZ038000.1, read on the forward strand.
AAACCGTTCAAAAGGCAACAAAAACAGGCTTCTTTTCAATGATGCGTCTTTTGTTGTGTTGTGGCCCGCGGCAACCGGCGAGCGGTGCAAATGTAATGTGGTTTGCACATTAACCAGTACTGCAGAACAATGGTATTATTCAAGCTGACTGGAATTGCAAGATCTAAATCAGACAACAATAAAATGAAAGAGAAACAAAATGATGAAACACTGAGTGTTAAGTTTAGCTCCAACGTGGAGTAAGCTGAGCTAGTAATAAGCTTGTACGTGAACATTTCTTACCACGCGAATTGATTTGTGTTTTGTTGCTCCATTTATATCTGAATCCTGGGAGCTGGGCCGTTTTCTTTTACGTGAGCCATTCTGTTTTCTAACTTCTCCAGGCGAGCCGTTCTTTGGAGAGGACATTTTGCCGGAAATTTCTTGAGCTCGTCTCTCAAAGCGTCATCATAAACTGCAACTATTTGTAGAAGACTGGTACCTAATATACGAAGATTCCCGAGTGGAGTGGAATCGAACTTCGCAAATCGTCGTAAAATTTACGTCGATGCTCGTCATCAATGGTTCCCATGGAGATAAAAGAAGCGCTCATCATCCAGGAAAGTGATCCTGAAATGGCGACCGCAAGTCAACAAAGGCCTCTGCCTCTTTTACGGCGGCCTTTGCCACCAAAACAAGAACCGCCAGCGTCTTCATTCCGCTCTGGATCAGAAGCTAAATACTCGCAGACCGACGGTAATTACAAGGTGTCAGCAAAATCGCCGGATGTGTTAAGCGGCAAACGACTTGTTAATGTGAAGGCAACTAAAGTCGTCGACTCCACATTGCGGGAAGTCAGATTTCATGGAGACGTTCCACTACCTGTATCTTCCGTCGTAAAACCGTATAAAACAAAGGGACCCGATCCTTTACCGCCGATACCTCCGAGAAAACCAAGAGAATTGCCCTCAGAGGCGTTCATAAAAGATTCATACACAAGACCGCCTCCAGAATTCACGTTAAAACACTTTCTGAGAAGATTGCCTTCCCGCGCTAATCCGGACGAAGATGTAGAGCCAATGGTTTCAGAACAAAATTATGAAAAATTAACAAGCTGGTTTGCAGCCAATAAGCCCCTTCAGGCAACGGTTCATAGTCTTGAAATAGACAGTAAGTAATTAATTTCGGGTTCTTTTATTCATAGGTTAATAATTAAGTTAACATATTGAAATCAGATCGATAGCATATGTTTCTATGTCCCAAGAAATGAAATGTTTCCTTTCCAATAAACAATAAATGCTCCTTCTTTTTGTTAATGAAACCTAGTAAATCACGGATAATTAATGTTAAAAGGCAAGAGTTTGATAATTAAGCTGATTAAAAGTTAGGACTGCGCCTTTCGGACACCAAAAGTTCAGACAACTTTTTGGAAGAATTCAGTAGTAATTTCTTTCCCTTAGAATCCAAGATCACTCAAAAATATGAGAATCTATTTTGACTTTCTATTCTTCATGTTACGCAAAAATTCTCTCCACACAGATGATATTCATGTTCCAGATGTCACGCCAAGAGTTCCAGCAAGACAGCTGCTGATAGGTTAGTACTGACCGTTTGTAAGAATAGGGTTTCAGTCAGAGCAAAAAAATTTAATACAACATAAAATGTACTTTAAACAACCCAAACAACCCCACCACAGTTGACCTTCTTTATAACAGCAGCGGTGGCAGAGTGTTTTGAAACGTGGGGCGGAGGGGCTCATCTTTCACTCAGCTATGCACGTACCCTTTCTCAAATTTTTCAAAATACCCTTTGCGTTTTTCCTTGATACAAGCAAACTTCTTTGCAATCCTCACAGTATTGTAAAGACTTTTGTTTGTGGGCCATCATAGCTTGATAAGTTTATCACCGCTGTTGGTGTTCTATTGTTCTACCCCTGTCGGTAACTGATTTGAGACAATATGTCAGTAGGCAGTTGTTCAGGTGGTCCTGCTTTAGGCAGTTCTTGTGTCACCCAAGGGCAGAAAATGAGTGCTCTGATGTTGCTGATGTCACAGGTATTTCTTGTAGTGATAATTACTGTTGGCATCGAAACGTGGGTGCTGCACCCCCTCAAATTTTTGTTTGGGAGGGCTACACCTCCAACCCCGCCACCCCCATGCCCCCTACTCTAACACCTATGTTCAGGCACAAAATGGTGATTTTAAGGTTTCTCACTAAAACAGGTCAGGTTATAACTGTCATAGTAATCATGTGTGTAAAAGAAGAAAAAAAATTAGAAAAGACAGTCATCATGCCTTGTTTTTCCATCAGAGATGCAGTTTCAGGGAATGGAGACATCATTCTCTCCAGATCAAGACTTTCCCTTCATTCAAGAACGTTCATCAACAGTATTCCCAGTCACACCTGCAGCCTCCAAACTGACAATACCTGCCTCAAGATTTGCACTGCTGCCGCCAATAGAACCTGATACCGATGAGGATGGAGAGACTCCACATACAGCCATAAAAACCTTTGGTCAAACAACGGCAGCAGAAACTATACCTACTTCACAAGAGAAGGGAGCAGAGAGACTTTCGTTGTCACGTGACGAAGCGATGGACAGATCTAAGGAGTTGAGAGCTAGATTTGATCAGTCGCATATACCAGAGAGTAAAAACAACTTTATAACTTTCTCAAAAGGCAGGAATGATGAATCAATGGCAGACAACAAGAAGGCAGTTGTTAAGGAGAGAATAATTAATTTTGATGACGTGTAAGTTTATTCTTTGCTGATTGTTTTTGGGTCTATTGTTTACTGTCACGGGATAGTTTACTGGGCTTTATATAACTTACTGGGAATTAGGGGCGTAAGGATTAATCGAATTCTCGATTAATCGTGATTATGACCGTTCGGTTCGATTCACGATTCTTTGCTTCCACGTTTTGATTTTGCTTCGATTTTTGCACACCTTTTCCAGGGTGCCCTCAGTGAGTTATTGTATTGTAAAATCAGAATCTAGAACTCTTTAAAATGTGCATTTTTGATTGACAAGCAAAGACGATAGCATTTCGTGCGCCATTTTGTGTTGTCTGGTGAAAATGCTGTTCTTCAACCACCCCTTGAGAATTTCCAAATAAGGCAAACCATCTTTGTCAGGGTCTCAAATATGGGGACGAACCAAGGGACTGTGAATCCTCTTGTCCCTGTTACTATTTTCAAATTGAGGGTTTAGGGTTGCATGTTGTTAACATTGTACACGTTATATTATAAGAATTAAGAAACATTTACATAATCGAATTGAAATAATCGAAATGGAATTGAATTGCAAGAAATATGAATCGTTACACCCCTACTGGGAATAATCCTAGCATCCTGATCTTTTCAGAGCTGCAACTGCGTTTTGCAAGGTTAGGCTAAATGTAATTTAGGTGAGGTTAACCACAAGACAGTGTTGGCCAGTGGTCCCCATCTCTTGTCATATGAAGAGTAATCCAAGGGCATTTGCTGTGCCTCAGTCAATAATAGCTATAAACTTCAGTCAATAAATAACTAGGGTTATGAGAATGCTATCAGGAATGAGTGAAAGAAGTTATTTATTTCATTTTTTCCTCTTTGCAGTCTCATAACCCATATATAAGAGAGAATCGAGATGAGTGGCGTAGATTATGTAAAAAAGGAATTTTTTCATCACTATTTAAGGTGAAAAACCTGTGAGGAGGAAGGCTTATTTCTAAGGTTGTGATTCTTGTTTTTCTCATTTGACAGATCATTCAACCAACAACCCAACACTTTCCCAGAAATGGAGGTCATTCTACCCAGCTCCCAACCAGAATACTTCCAAGGAGAGGAACTACCAAGAACGTCCTCACCATTTGGTGTGTATTTACATGTTTTTTAAGTATGAGACCATTTGTATCCAGTTGTAGTTTGTGGGTGTGGAGGAAGCAGGAAAGGGTAAGAGCACTAAAGGGAATTTTTCTGGTGGTGGACAAAACAGCCTGCTTTCGTTACCTTCAGGGGACCCGTTGCTTTAAAGAGGAAAACAAGTAATTGAGTTAGCCTGCGAAAGCATCTTTTTCTCCTCGCTCTTTGCCGCTGGGGACGTTTCGCGCAGAGGAAGGTCTGCGACTTAGCGACAGAAATTCCATACTGATGACGTAAAATTTGTCCGGAATCCGGTCAGAAGTGCTGATTGGTCGACGATTTAGTCATTTAGCCATTGTTTACGAATGACAGACAAAAGACAAAAAGCCGCAAAGGTCAAATGTAAACGTGAAACAGAAAAAAATTAGCAATTATTGAATGAGGCTGAGTGTTATATGAATAATTATGCAGATTGAGGAGGGTGTTATCCATTATAGTCAAAACGGGGTAGTCCATGCACTGGGGGTCAGTGTTTTGTCCACCACCAATTTTTTTAAAAGCAGGATAAATTTAATTCTGAATCTCATCCATAGACAAAGTTAGACCAAGGATGCTTACCATTTGTCAGAACTGGCCAGCCAGACCAGTCCAGTTGTAAGGAGAATTTCACTCTAAATCTGGACTATTCTGCCAAATCAATGTTATAATATGCATGGTAGTGATGGTTTGTAGTAAAAATTTCTAGAAAGGCTTATATTTCAATTTCAAAATGACCGGTCTGGCTGGCCTGTCTCCATACATTATAAATTATCCATGATTCACCCTTGGACAATTCAGAGACACAAAATTGTTCAAAGCTGCTTAAGCTGTATCCTGGTCACCATTTAGACAGAGAGGACAATTTGCCCAAATCTTTTTGTCCTAAAATACAACTGTTTGAAATTCCAACGGCCCTTATAGAGTCGGGGCTGCTTGTGATAACGGCTGGCTGTTTTCTTTTCTCCACCACTGCCTGGTTAGCTCAGTTGGGAGAGCGTTGGTCTGCTGAGCGGGAGGTCACGGGTCTTTAAATAACTGAGAAGAAGGTGCTGCCTTTGTAATGACATCTGCAAACGGTTAGACTTTCTGGTCTTCTCGAATAAGGATGAAAAACCGTTGGTCCCGTTTCACAGCACTTACACTTATCTGGTTCTTGTGGGACGTAAAAGAACCCACACCACTCTTTGAAAAGAGTAGGGGACGTAGACCCCATTGGTGTGGTCAACCTTCACACATCACATCATTCACATCATGGGTTGGGTGGGTACAGTAAGCTCACAAATGAACTGAGAGCGACTGCCTGTGGCGCCTTTGTATGCTGACGTCCGAGCTTACTGTTCACATGTTAAAATGTATTGTAAGAGGGCACGTCTGTTGTTCTCTCATCCACGACTCTTCATTTCATTTCATTTCATTACAAGTTAGAAAATATTTTCCAGGAATCTCATTTTCCTATTTTTCTTTCTTTCTTGTTTTCTTCTTCAGTGAGTGCTGATGTTTATGATGGACAAGTGTCACCTTTGGAAGCTGTCGTTTTGAATGCGATGATGACAGGTTCATCAGTTCTCAATCTCCGTGCTCACTTCCTTAATCGTCTCCCAGATCTCAGCAGTCTGGCAGGAATGCTTACACACTTAAACCTCTCATTCAATGATCTCTGGGTAAGCATGAAACTTGTCACTACTTGGTGCTTTCTAACGTGACTAGAAAACAGCCGAAATTTCGCGACGCCCCACCACTGATTTGCCCCACGAAATGACGTCTGAGAATTCCATACTGATGACGCGTTACTACCCAGATCTGGGTAGTGCTTCTGACTGGTCAGGCCGTGCCAATCGTCAGTATGAAATTTCTGCACTCGTTAATCAGACGTCATTTCGCGGGGAAAACAGTCGTAGCGTCGCGAGAAGTCGGCTGTTTTCTCAGGAAAAGTATTTTCCAAATAACAATTTTGAAACCAAAGAGTATGCAAAGTCCAATCTTAAAGACGCTACATCACTGTTTTTGTATCTTGAAATTTTTGCGTAAACGTTTCAGATCAGTCATTTTTTGTAAACTTTCCCCACAACCAACCTTTATCTTTAGTTAACTGTTAAAACTTGGAACCCCGCCATACAGTCACCTCAATATTACGACCAGTTTACCGCCCTCGGGAAAAAAGTCCAGTCACAAGATTGCACAGTTTTCTGAAAATTGTTTTTTTTAAGGCGGGAAGCGCCAGCGTGAGACTTAAGCGCGAAGCCCGTGTGCCTCACCTCCTGTCACCTGTTTTCGCCCTTGCTTTAGACCTTTTGTTTGACTTCGCGCGCTCTCTTTAATACAGGCTGTTTTCCATCAATTTTTTTAATGTACAACCTTGTTGATGCGACCGCTCTTTAGAGTCTTATCACTTCGTTTTCTTCACTCTCTTCAAGAGTCAAGATGTGTCTTTTTTTGTTCGTATATACGGCCTGGTTGAATTAGCAATGCGGTCAACTCGCGTCTTGTGGACCCTGCTAATACGAAGAATTTTCAATCAGAGCGAAATTTACATAGTGACGTGGCTGTCATTATAAACTTCTCTCACTACGAGCTAACGGACACGGTTTCAGTCTTAAGTAATTCAAAACTGAATCACAGACTATGGAACCTCGAACACTGAACATTAAAAAGTAATTTTATAAACTGCTCTGATATTTATCAACTGATATATCTCAATGTTGACGAGATTTTAATATAACTACATATATTTTTTCACAGATCTTTCCTTCAGAAATATTTCAACTTGTGAATCTGGTTTCTCTTAAGTTGAGAAACAACCCTATTAAAGAAATTCCTCATGGTATGTAAAATAATGACTCTATGATTTTGATTTTTTTTCAATGAACATTTATACAAGAGAAATCACTAGAAATTAAGTGCAGATTTAAATAGGTTTGCATCGTCCTCTTGAAAATGGTCCGATTTTTTGAAACGAAAATGGCTCTTCATTCGCCCTCGCACTTCTCCCATCTCGTTGAATTTGTCAATTTTTTGCGAATTTTTCCTGCAGTCGAGTTCTTAAGGGCCCGGTTCCTCGAAAGATGGTTAAGTTTAACCCCGGATTGAACCAAATTTCAAGCACGGTTTTCTCGTCTAAGAACGTGCAACTCGAGGTTACAGAATTCTGTTAAGCCTTTACTACGAGATACAAAAATGATAACACAAAATGTTACCCTAAGCAATACATAGGAATGCATAAAATACAAAAACGGAACGAAATTTTAATCCTGGATTAATGCTAATCGGCCTTTCAGGAACCGGGCCAAGGTCTGTATCTAAGTTGACAAAAAGTTATAGAAAACCGTTGTTATGTGTTCACGTTCTCCATAAAACGTTAAACGACTGAAATTAGAAAGTTCCACGTCGTAGTCGTGCAATGACGTCAAAGAAATGTACAAGAAAGCGTGATGCACGTGCGAAGTTGTTGTTTTTCTAAATCTTGGCCTATTGCTTTTTGCCGTTGTTATTGTTTTTGTCGTCATCGTCGTCGTTGCTTAACCCTTTGAGCTCTGGGAGTGATCAGCATCAAATTTCTCCTTGTAATATCAGTGCTTTGTAAAACCGAGTGGTCATGAGAATTACGGACATGATCACACAAGATGAATCTGCTTGATATTTTATCAACTTCTCCCCACTACCTCTGTAGAAAATGAATAGGGGCAACAAATTAGAATTCAAATTTTGATCCTAGAGTGTAAAGGGTTGAGCTTCTGCGGACGACACAGCAGAAAGTTGCTACTGCCCACTTGATACTCGCTTTCTTAGAACATCCGTGGCTGAAAATATGAGGTTTAAATTGTAACTTACAGTTCATTCAGCGAAGAATTAAATACATCGTCCAAAGTTTAAAGTCGCCGCAATGCAAAAGCCGAGTCACATTTTTTACAAGTAAATTATTTTAAATCCTACCAAACTGAAGCTAGTAGAACGTAGCGCATTACAATAATGTACGTTGATCCGTTTAAAAAAAAAAAAAAATAAAGAACGAGACTGAAACGGTTTTCTCAATCCAAACTAGAGAGACTGAACTATTTCAAATCTTTTGAGCAAAGTAATTGAACGTCATTGATGTTTTCCGTTGTTATCATTTACAGATATAAAAAAGCTCAGGAGACTGTTAGTGTTCGACATTTCTTTCAATCTTCTTACCTCGTTACCGAAAAGGTAAGCTCTTGTTGCAATACATATACTCGACGCGCTTGCGCCCTTCCTCTAAATAAATTACTGATTTTAGGGCGCTATCTGGAAGCTCCGCTTAAACCTTACACGTTCATTCCTGACTAGCGAACGTGATTATTTCTTGTCAGTCAGCCTACAGCCTCAGTCTAAACTGTCGGGTTACTTTGCTGTCTTCTTGCCCTCCCAATCTTGGTGTGCAAGATTTGGTGAGTTAGCTGCGATAAACAACATTGGGAGGACGAGGAGACGGGCCAGAAGTGAAAAACTGTGTTTGGTGGAAGTGTCCCAACTATTTTTGTCTGAGACTGTAGTTAAGCTTCTCCTTTTAATATTTTTAAATGTTCTTAATTCAAAGCACAATGGAACTTCCTTCCCTATGAACTCCTCTCTGTTGTAGAAAGTTGTTTGTGTCCCAAAGATAGTAAAACTTCGTTCTGCTTCAGTTATTTTGACTGATAATTGCTATTTCTTTAGTCTCTTTCAGTTAAAACATCTTGAAATTTTAGATCTGGCTTACAATCGTCTTTCATTTATCCCTTCAAACATTGGAAAACTAAGGTAATGTAAATGAAATGACTGCACACATTTCTTGTCAAGTATAAAAAGTCCACCGAAGAACAATTTAAGCACATGCACAGTGTTAAAGCCGAACAGCTAGGAAGTGGGGGTTGATTTTAAGGTACACAGTAGGCGACATGTCGCTGCAACACGCCTCCGTGACAGATAACTTTATGTTAACAGGTCTGGCGACAAATCGCTTCGTTTCTACTGGAGAATTTTTGTGAAAATCTAGTCTCCGCCTTTTTAATTATGTTGCTGTTGATGGTAATATCGATTTAACTTAAAACTACATTTTAACAAACTCGTAATCCATAGTCACTTAGTGGTAAAAAGCTCATGGCGAGCGGAGGAGGATGAAATCACTTTTAAGGCGATTGAAAAATATCGGTATGGTCTCTTTATTACTCATATCCAATTAGCCTTGGAAAACCAGTGGAGGAGATGGACTCTGATATTTGAATGTATCATGTTTCTTTACAGCTGTCTTCGAGAATTAAACCTTGAAGGAAATCAGCTTGGTGCCATGCCAGTAGGAGCTCTGTATCTTAATATCAAGTACCTTAGAATAAGCAACAATTTTACACATCCTCTTCTGTGGCGAGAAACAGCAACAAACCAACCACAAGTGAGAAGAATAGCTACAATGACTTAATAGGCCCTTGGTCACGTGCATGGATACCACTTAGCAACGGCTTGATGGATGGCACACATCCAAGCGTTCATTCCGGTTACAAAGCTTTGAGTGCAATAGGGCGAAGCATTCCTTTTTCTGTTAAAAATTAAGCGAAATGACTGGACTACGAAACTTAAAGGACATTTGAATCAACCTGGGAAGGCTTTGCCCGATCGCACTTCAATCTGAATAAACACCCGGATGGATTGCCATCCAGCGAGCCGTTGCTAAGTGATATCTAAGCGCTTGATCAAGTTCTGCAAAGGAATAATTTGGCTCATAATGCGTTCTAGAACTTCTTATTTGATGGATGAGCAATGCCACTGTGTTGATAATTGGCCTTGCTTAACGGCAGAATACCCGGCCGTTTTGAAACAACCCCTAAAAGTAGGTGGATACGGATATCCACGCTTTCGCGTATGCATTATGGTGATTCGAAAATAGAGAACTGACAAAAATAACGCATGTGCTAACCGGTTCCAGTCCACTGGTAGGCTGATTTCATACAGAAACGAGGGTTGTTCTTCGTTTAGATGATACTATTGCGAAATTTCGCATGGGAATGAAATTGTTGCCCTGGTAGAGCAACCAGGGTGAACTCCCACCGGTCTGACATTTTTTGGTGGTATCCGGGAGGAGTACTCAACAAATGTTTATACGGGGAGGCTCTGCCCCGAGGTCCAACCCCTTACCCTTTTATATACCATTTTCACCAAAAAGGTACCCCTTCCCCTTGTACCTTCTATTGACAAATGGTACCCCTTTCACATACCTTGCTTAGAACTTTGCATCCTTTTTAACTTTTAACATTTGGGCCCTTTTACAGACCCAGATGACAGATTTCCCTATCCTTTATTAGTAAAATCCAACTAGTGATCTATCATCAATGTTGCGTTCTGATTGGTTGAGCTACTACTCAGCTATATGTCATAGCCCCCTAGTAGCGAAAAGCGCGGGCTTTTTGGCGGAAAAAGGGATTCAAGTCAAGCTTTTAACTAGCTGAATTTTTTTTTTCTCGATATTTTTGACCAACTAGTTGGATTTTACGAAAACAATTATTCCTCTCGCCCTCATGGCCTCTGAGTCCCATTCGGGCTCGAGGAATAATTGTTAAATATACTTCAACTAGTAAAATCCCTACCGTTTCATATACCTGAAGCCTGAAAAAGGTAGCCCTTTGGAGGGGAGCCTCCCCATATAGGCCATTATAGGGAGTACCCCCAGGGTATCATGTAAACGAATACAGAACTACCAGAGGCATAGAAATGAGCCGAAGCTAGGGCCAGTTTTGCAAAAGGCCCGCTAACTTTACGGTTCCTGTGGCAATTTTTTTTTGAAATCAAAACTTGTTGAATAGTAGCAAGGTTCCTAGCTCACATACCGGTCAAAATTTGCTTCGTTAACTGATACTGTTATTGTATCAGTTTAAAATTATTGAAACTTTCTTCTTTAATGCAAACATGGCAAACTAAAAAAACAGCTTTTCGGGCCCGAAAAGTTATCGGGACCTCTGAGAAATGGGCCCCAGGTAGGAAAGTCGCCTCGGTACCATGTGAACACCTCCGTGTATGTATAATGGCCTTTCGTTAACATTGGTACCCGCCCTTTTCTTGAAACAGATACTGAAGACAGTTCACTTTTCAAATACATATCTATATCCGTGATGTTGGCTATAGTTTTGGTTTGTGCTATTGTTATTCAGCGATGTGTCGTTAAAAGACATAAAGACGGTATTTTCAAAAGGGCCAAGCATTCGTTCACAGACTGTGTTCATGTTGTTTTATGGTACCTTAATGGTTTTTAACTCGCAAACGAGCCCGACCCCCCATTGTTCATTATCGAGTTGCAAAAAGGATGTTTTCAATCTGAGTTTTCTCTGATAAGTTAAAAAAATGTGGGAGATTGCTCAGTGCCCCTTTACGGAAATTTCTTAGACTTTGGGAGAATTTGAATCTCGACATGTTATTTTTATGAAGTAGTATAAGAAGAGTATCTATGTCTAATTTGAGTCCATATTTTATTATTGTGTTTAGCGACTTGGTGACCTGTCAGCTCTAGCTGTGTTCAAGGAGGGAATTCACTTTAAAAATAAAAATTTACCAGCAGCAATTAAAAATATTATGGAAAGGTGAGTACTTCATGCTATTTCCTCTCTCCAGTCAGGTGTAAGTGAATGAATAAATGAATAAAGAAATAAAGAAATAACGTTTGCAGCTCCAGACCGAGTTCGATCGAAGGATTAGGTCTCGAAATTTCTGTCGTTCCACGACCTACTGTGCATTTGTTGCACAAAGTATCTGACAAAAATATCCATTGTTGCGTGAATGTTGCTCCTTGTGTTGTATGAAATGTTGTGTGCTGCGAGAGATGTACAAGCAATATTGCGCGCATTGGTTCGTGCGATTTGGCAAATGATGTTGCGCGCAACAATTGCTTGGATTGGTGTTTGCGATGTTGCAAATGATGCAGCGCGCAAGAATTGCGTGCGAGTTTGCAACTGATTCTGCGCGAGGTGTTGCAAGCGTTAACTGTCGCTTGCTATATTGCGAATGATGCTGGGTGCTATGTTGCAAGCTATATTGCGTTTAAAAAGCATATACTGCTGCGGTGTCGCGTGAAGCAGAATGTGTGAGCTGTTGGCATTATGCTGCGTTCGATGTCAACAAGAGCCATGCTATGTGCAGTGTTCAACACTGGTTTCACACACTTAAGGTGATGTTACACGAGACGATTCGCAACGACGATTTTTAGCGCAACACAGCGTTGTAGTATTGTTGCGACATTGTTTCGAAAGGTTACAACATTGCTCCAGCATTGCAACGCTGTCTTGCGCTAAAAATCATCGTTGCGGATCGTCCCGTGTAACATCACCTTTAACAAAATTCTCTCCGTTTCTTTCTCAATCTAGTTACACTCGTTGCGATTGCTGTGATGGTCCAATGTTTGGCCCAGGAGTGCGGGTCATTAAAGCTCCTCCAGAAATGTTCGGTATCAAGAATCTCCCCTTTCTCTTCAACGCCTGCACACAAACTTGCAGAAGACAGTTCAGTAAAAGTCCCCAGTCACTACAGGAGTGGATGAAAAGAAACGTACCGCTAAACACATCCTTTTAATAGAGAGCTTTAGATTTGAAGACGAGTACGAGCACGAGATTTAACTTAAATTTTAGCGCGCGTTCTCAACAAAAAAAGACACCCCGGAAAGCTTCATTATAGTTTCTTTTACCAACAAAGTTAGTACGGTTATTTATATTGAAGGAGGTTAAGCCCTCTCCCGATGGCAAAATGAGAAAACTTCTTACATTTGATAACTTGTTCCCGTCACTACGACATTCTCGCTAAAACTCGTAGTAGAGTGACGACGGCTTTCACGTTTTCCCGCCAAAAATGACGCTGGTTCACGCGTAAGCAATACTCAGTATTGAGAAATCTCGTACTCGTAGCAGTCCTCGTCACAGAATTTAAAGCTGTCTAATTGCAGCGTTTATAGTCGACCCAGGATAAACCAATAAATACTGGTGGGCATAATATATGACGGCGCAGTGAGGGGAAAATGGCCACGCCTAAAGATGTCACGAGAGAACCGTTTGGTGGGTTTTAACGCCCTACAGAACAGTGCTGTTCCATAGGTTTCACTCGAAAGGACGTGAGCAAAAGGCCTACACCGCTGATTTACGATTCTACCCAGATAAGAAACGTCAGGCAGGATATATACACAGAGGAACTGATATATTTTAGTAAAAGAAATAACACAGAGGTAACTTTCTCTGTCTAATGGATAAATTTGTTACAAAAGTTGCCATATTTTTGTGAGATAAATTTGTAGCAGTATACATTAAAATGTATTTATATAAATGAAGGTAGCATGACGTAGTTTTTTGCTAAGTCTTTCGGTTGCTTTACATGTGATTAACACACATGGCTGTCCGACTGTTTCAAACCAGTGGTCATCTGGTCTTGATCTTCCCACTGCGTTTTCCTGTCTATCTCTGGTTAGAAAATAGTTATTACTGAGTTTATTTCATGTTCTAAAATTAATTTGCCTAATGTTGGTTGAACAGCGATGTTGAGTCAGCTCACGATTCAGCTTGTCAACGCGTTTATCTCTTCTTCAAAATAATTTATTTATAATGACTAACTCGCGAATACACTTAAAAATTCCAGTTGTTTCTTCTGATAAATAGTTCTAATTATATCTTTTGATAAACTGTACAATTCATGTTATTTACAATGTGTTTCTTAAACTCTTAAACGCACGTTTTAACACTAGGAGATATATTATTTAGACAGGATGCCTAGAAACAGTGAAAGGCGTGAAAAAAAACGAAGGGTTGATGGGATGCCATTTTGAATACAACTTGCTAAACAGCAAGGAGAGTCCTTGAATGAAGATCGTCGCCAGAGAACTGGAACCTAGTTTACGATTACTGTCGTTTCCCGCTGACTGCTGGGGGTGGAGCCTTGTAGCCTCGCCTTCCTTGCTGCATCCTTTACTCTTTGAAGGTGAAGCGGAAGTGGAATTTTGTCCAGTCGAGGGTAGTTAGGAAGGCGCACGGCATTCTGGTAACGATCTAAAACAATACTAGAAAAAAATGAAGTACAGATTTTACATCTGGAATTTTTATGACATATCCTTAATTGGTAAATATCTAGCCTGAGAATACAGCCGTCGCTCCTCGCCCGCTAGGAGCGTTTACGAGCGGCAGAAAGCGAGGAGAGAAGGCTGTATTCGCAGGTTGGTAAATATCTGGGTAGTTGATGATTCTTCAGAAAAGAGAAAACTAACCCTCTGGAACAGTCCTTCAATGCAATTTAGTCAAAGTTAAATTCGAGACCATGCCGGCCAGCTGTCTTTCCCTAGAATTCGCAGGGGCGGCCGGGGGCCTTTCACAGGGGCGTCTGGGATTTTAAGGCTATCATGCTCAGGTCACCTCATTTCGCTTGTGTTTATTTCTGCTCCCTTCCCAGCCCTCCCTTTGGTAAGTATGTGGTAAGTATAGAGCGTTTCCACTCACGTGGCCAGCATCTGTGCAAATTTATTGGAACAAAAGGAGACGTTTGCATAAGAAAAGAGTTCAACTCCCACAGGATTGGTTTGAGACACCAACATGGCCGCCGTTTCATTTGGACCATTGGGAATTAGCGCTCTATAAATATTGTATATTATTATTATTGTTTTGGGACACCAATATGGCCGCCGTGAAGTCATGTGAAAACACTCAATATTTAGTTTCCACTGGTTAGCAGTGTGAAGGTGCCCGGGTGGTTGCCACTAACAGGGTTGTCATGGTTACTCGCTGCACTCGGCTGCAGTTTCTGGGCTCCACCAGCTTCTCAGGCACCTTCCCCCCACGCCCCACCCATGAGTTTAACATAAAGTAAAAGATTTAGTATCATAGTACTTACTTCACAAACTGCTTGACCTCTAAGAGATGTGTCTCGTAATTGTCTTTGTTTGTTGGTGGTTTTGCTTTGGCGACAGCCTTAAAGTAACATCAAAAACAATATTTACTTTATTTTAATACCTAACCTAAATGCCAGCCCTGTTAAAACACCTCTTTCGCAGGCTTCTGTACAAAGCGAACGGATAAAATTCGCCACTTTAAAAACGAGAAGGAACTGGGCCGAGTTTACTTTCGCCAAGACTTCTGGGACTGTCACTAGGGACAGAACCAGTAACCATGCCAACAGCTGATCGACGCATGCTCAGTAACAATCCCAGAAACAATTGCGGGACGCACTTCGGCTCCAGTTTTTTCTCGCTTCTAGAGTTGCGAATAAATCAAAGTGACTAACGGTAAGAACTGTAAATTAACAAAATGCGTTTCGTAGACTCCTACCTTGAGTTTGGATCCAACGTTAAAACGAGCTGTGTGCTTTCCGTGATTAAAGGTGAGAACCGTTTTATTCTGAAATAGGAAAAACACTTTTTGAAACTCTATAAACTCTCCGGATCATTATACGTTTCTGGGAAACTGCCCACCTACCCCTCCCCTAAGTCAATTAACATTAACACTTACTTTTCACTTACGGCAAAATGTTGGCTTAGGGGAGGGGTAGGTGGGCAGGTTGCGATTTTGGGAATTCATAAGTTAATCTTGTTACTAAAATCACGACAATAAACACTCCGCGCATTCCTGGAACAACCAAAGGAGCCCATTACTATAAAATCACTGTAAAATACGATGATTTGTATGAAATTGTCCACCGAAACATCAAACATACTGTATGCTCTCGTTGAAGTGAAACGCGGCAAAAGTGAAGTAACCATGCCAACTAGCTCAATGAACCAATCAGAGCTCATTATACATATCCATGTAACCGTTAAAAAGCGCGGAAAAACGCCGAAAGCAACTCACGCTGTCTAGCTTATCTGATTAAATGAGAGGGTGGCACTTTGAAATTTTAGCCAACAAAGCGAGCAGTGCATAATCAATGCAATTGGTAAGGTGTTTTTGTGATAACCGACAGAATACTGCTCCGTTAAAATCCTCTTATGCCACAAGTAGGGATGGGACTTCTACAAATGATTGCAAAATTTAAGTGCGTAGTTACTTCTACCTAAGAAAAGGACATGGCTTCAGTTTTAGATGAAAGTGGATAATCATAGTACAGGAAGTAGAACCGTTGTCAAAATAGAAGGCATTGCTCAACCCCTTATTGTGACGTCTCAATAGTCAAAAGATAATCTGCGCGTACAATCTTACAATATCAATACATAATCAAGAGAAGAGGTCAGGAGAATTAATAAAATTATCACTAAGGGGAAATGCTATGATTTTTTGACAAATTCTCTCAACTCATTCTTTAAGGATATGCATAAAGATCGGTTTGGAGAATTTGCATGCGGAAGTTGGCGTTTGAAGGATTTAAAAAGCATCGACACCAGTACCTGAGATAAGCATCTGATTGACAGCTGCTTGGTGATCATGAATGTGATTGGTTGAAAAGGTGGGGCGTGCACGTGCTCCTTCAAATTATGCCAGAGCCATTTCTTCTTCCGAGCACCTTTGTTATCCAGCAGAACGCCATAGAATGGATTTAACACTAACCTAAAAAAAACAAACCAAATGCGATACATCGTCAAGATGCTGCTACTACAAGGGAGATTTCTGTTATAGTTTGAAACGTAACGGCCTTCAACAGTATTCATCTTGCCCCTTATCGATCCATAGAAAATGGTTGCATAGTGCTTCTTCATCGATAACAGTACTGATAAAATAAGAAATTCACTCAGTGTTGAGTCTTTTTCTTACTAAATCGGTCATTTTTCGAACAAACTACACTAAACAGTGCGTCTTTATTTAAGCCTGAAACCATATGGCATGAAAGTACTAAGAGAAGAAACTGTTTTATGCCCCATACTGTAGCCTGCGGTTTTGTATGATGAGCGCAAATGAACGAGGAAGCTGCGAAAGCGCGCGCGAACGAACGGCGAAGCGTTTTTTCTGCTTCGCCGTTCGCCATTGACCCTACCCTGCAAAATCGCCACCTACGCAGGCTACTCCTACTGGAGTGTGGATTACCATTTTTACATGGCCACCCTATTCACTCAAAGGTCTTCCTTCTGCAAGGCAGAGGCAGTACCTGCAGATGTAGAATAAATTTGAACAATTACTCTAGACTGCATTGAAATGTTGGCTTAGGGAAGGGGTGGGTGGGCAGTTTTTTAGGAACGTATGATGATCCTTATTTCCCTTTGGAGCTAAAATGTGATGTTCTTTCACATAATACGCTCCTAAAAAAGCGGCAGTTACGTCCATGGCGCTTAGGAATGGATAAAGAGTAACATGTTTTGATTTGCACCACAGCAACCGAAGTTAATGTGTGTGTCTGCTCATACGGCCGGTCAAGAGAAAATAATCGTCTTCTCGCCCACACAAAATATTTCACTCAAACTAAATACCTACCTGACTTTGCCATCTCTAAAGTAACATGTTCCATGACCAGACGGCTCGAATATTGCTAACATCCTAGACGGGTTGGATTCGTTCTCTTCATCGTCCTAATCCAGGAACAAGAGTATTAAAATTATTAAAAGGTTAAGCTAAATCGATTGCCTTCACTACGTGTGGAAATACCGTAAACGTCCGCTTACAAGACCCCCTAATAAGCTTCCCGAGCAGTTTTCCATAACAATAATTATATAAAAAATTTAATCCGCAAGGTTTTCATCAAGGTGAATCCACTCATCGTCACGTTGAAAACCGCATACGGCAAACGCCAAATACAATGAATGACATGAAATATGGTCACGTGATCATCATTGCCGCTTGACAGAAAGGGGGTATTTTTGGCGCGAAGCTTATTCTGTCTGCAGTTAGAAGCATGCTTCTTCAGCAACGCAAGCTATGTGTAGCTTCTTTTCACTTGTCACACAAATCTAATCTCTGAAGTCTCTCTATATTTGCGGATAAGTCAGCAATATGACGGGAGTTCTCATGAGTTCTGAGCGTGATAACTGGCTCAAAATTTCAAAGTAGTTTGCGTGCTCCGAGCCAAAAATTGAAGATGGGTATTTGTAGGACTTTAGTCGTAGAATGCAAAGTCAGCTACTTACATCGAAAACTATGTACGTGAACTTTCCTTTTTCTTTAGCAGTTATCATGACTGCAATATTACCACTTGGATAACTGAACAATGACGTCAAGAAAATTCAACAAATTTAATAGTTATAGAGAGAGTAGCAAATGATAGAAAAACAACAAACTTTTTAGCCTGATAAAAAAACACATTTCGCAACGCTACCAATGGAACGTCTGAGGTTCGAGCGCAGAAATTCCATACTGATGACGTGACCCTACCCAGATCGAGGTTGTGTTTCTGATTGGTTGTGCCGGAATGGAAATTTGCTTCAACCAATCACAAGCACTACTCAGACCTACGTAGTGACACGTCATCAGTATGGAATTTCTGCCCTCGTTCTTCAAACGTCAGTTTGCCGGGAAACAAGCGGTGGTGTCAAAAAATTGTGGCTGCTTTCTCAAGTTACAAACTTTCGCGAAAAGCGATTTTCCGCGCACTTATGTCTGAGAGCGGCAGGTGAGTGAGAAGTTTATGTCTATGGATGATTTCGAGTTTGAAATTCATCCCAGAGTTTGTTTGGAGCTTCTACTCAAACGCGAAACCAAAATACAGATACACTAGTATCTAACAGGGAAATTTTAAGAACCGGACTATAATATCCAGCTCCAATCGAAAGCACCTCATGATTAGGGGCACGGACGATGATAAAGCAATCAA
The DNA here is from genome assembly GCA_964035705.1 of Porites rus. Lineage (NCBI taxonomy): Eukaryota > Metazoa > Cnidaria > Anthozoa > Scleractinia > Poritidae > Porites > Porites rus. The sequence continues at coordinate 25,769,325 of OZ038000.1, forward strand.
GTTGAGAATGTAACAAGGATACTAGCAAGTCCCAGTTCCATCTGGGAGCAGAAGAAGAAATCTTCGCTTGTTTTCGTAAAATCTCTCCAGAAATGCCTGCTTCCTCTGTGATGACAAAAATGAAAACAACAACTTTACGTATTACCGTCTTCTGTTTGCCTGTCTCTTGTAAAATGGATAACACCTACGAATGAACACTGCTTAAAAGTATTTCATAATTTAATTAACACATGATAGTGGTCACACACCGTGGGAAGAATCATTTTCTCCCGTATTTTTCTTACATTATATTTATAGTTTTGTTTTCTTTACGGAGGAAAAAGCAGTCACACTAGATTTGTTTCCCGCGGGACTAGCCGTGTGCAGTGCGCCATTTAGGCGGGAAATTTCTTAGCCGTTCATCTGATTGGTTGACACATGTTTTCGTGGTTATGGACTATGAACTGTGGTAAATTATCTCAGGAAAAACTGGTCGCACGCTCAGTTTTATTTTTCCCTAAAATAATGAACTTTTTTTTAATCCCGCGGGAAAAAACTCAACTGAACATAGACTGTGATCTTCTAGCCTTCTACGAAAAAGAGGGAGTTAAAAATACCACAACGCTGACGGCGGCGAAAACATCAGTAAGAAATTAAAGTGACTTCGCCTAGCCTTTTTTGAAACGTGATTATTCCAAATCGCTAACTTTATCAATTGAAGGCGAACCCTCCTGGAGTTGAATTCCTAAGAAAAGTATTCAAGTTCAAAAAGGGAAAGAGAAATTCGTCGTCGTTTGTTCACGCTCTCCACAAAACCTGAAAGTTGGCAACTTCACGTCGCAGTCGTGCAGTGACGGCAAAAAAGTGTACCAAAAAGCGTGATGCACGTGCAAAGTTGTTGTTTTGCTAATCTTGTCTTTTTGATGTTCTCGTTGCCGTCGGCCGTTTTTCTATTTTGCGTCTCCTGACAGTTGCCCCGGACTTCACAACAGTTCATTTCAATTTCATGCTATGTACTTACAAGCTGGAGAGGATTGACTTCAATAACAAATGGATCCTGAATTTGTTCACCGTCTGACAGTGACGGAGACTCTGGACGGACCGTCCATCCCTCCTCCATGCACTTGGTAGAAGCCAAGGAATAAGTGATAGTTTTCATCTGACGAGTTACTATGGAAAGAGTTAAAAAAGCACCTGTTAGATAGCATTACAATAAGGGTGTTAGTAGGAGGAACACTACAAGGCGAACTAAAAATCCTTCGAAATCGCTCAGAATACCTCTTTTGAGACAAAAGGACGACAATACATCGAAGGTAAGATAATATTACGTATATTTAACACCAATCCGTACACATATTTAGCGATATATTGCCATAGACGAAGCAAACGGTAATTCCAATACATTTACATAAAATTACAAACGGTTACACAGTAGTCAGATTGTGTAGACCCCTAGTGCTTTAGCCAAGCAAAGCGCGAGGCATCAAGGGAATCCAACCTGATGTCCTTTGCGAATAAGATTAATTTATCGCGAGAGAGATGCTTGGGGTTTTAACTGAGTCAACTCACATGCATAGAAGTTCGTAGGATTAGCACCAGCAGCCCGTTGTCTCTCCATTTCACGTTCTCTGGCGCGTTCTGCTGCTCGCTCCTTGGCTGCTCTCCTCGCAGCTTTGGTGCCATAAGGTGGGTGGGGCTTAATGTCAATCATTTCGTCAACTAAATGAGCAGTGTCTGATCTCTGGGCAAGCTCAAATTTCACAAAGCGTTCATACTGAGGACAGCAGTAAAGCTGAAAGCAAAAGTAACAGTTTGTATCGTACACAAAATTACTCAGATGTGAGATGCCAGATAGTTGGATATCATCATATTTTTGCATAACAACACTCCTGAAGCTGGCGGATGATCCTGTTTGGTAAAATTTTACTATTAAAGTCACATAAAAATATGGATCATGTGTTCAAACCCCTCCCTCCCCCAACCCCCCTGAAAGGAAAGCCCTAAGAACATCTAAATAGGAGGATAACCCTCACATCGTCACATTTCAAGCAAAAAGAAGGCTTACACACCGGGACTCAAGAGCCATTTATATACTTAAAATTAGCCTGTGAGCAAGCTGTCCATTTGAGGGGGTTGAAAGAAGTCATGTGAGAGCAGCAAACCAAAGGAGATGCAAGTATGAGGGGTGGAGAAGGAAAGCCCCTGGATTGCGCATTCTGTCACAGCTTGCTTAGCAAGCAATAAATGAGGAAAGCTTGCTCACAGGTTAACTTGAAATAAAAACCTTACCAAAACATATGTTGAGTCTCCTAAACCACAGTCAAAGTAAGAGCCCATTTAAACATTTATAACCAACTTATTATTGCAACTTATTTACGTGCTGAGGACCTTGGATTTCACAGTTAAATATCTGTAATCCCTGCAAACTTTCTTAATGACCCAACATGTCAATACATATTATTTGATTCATGCAACAATAACTAATAATGATTTTTTGGAAAATCACCTGATCAGGGGTCAATCTCTCCAATTCTTCAATGGTTGGAAACGGCAATATCTCCTCATGACAAAACATGCACGGACCACTATACATACTCTTCTTCAACATTTCACTCTTGGCAAGCTCTTCTCTATCTTCAACCTCTTCATTAGACAACGGGGGGTGTCGGGACTCTTTCATGTACTGAAGGATAGCGGGAGGACCAATACTTGGTAGTAGATACTCTTGTTCTGCAACATAATCTTCAAAATCAGCCTCTGAAGTACTGTCAGAGTCTGGTTCCACTGTGGGAGGGCGGAACAGAACATCCTCACCCTTGGGGGTACGTGGCAGTGAAGACACGACTGATTGGCGAGATCTGGGTACTCCCCCAGATGATTTGGACTTGCTTCTCCCATTGCTTCCTGGAGACATAAATAAAAAGCAAATCATCAGATTTAGAGACCTTTAGATTCTAAGACGAATAGGACAACAAGTACAAGATTTTTTCAATACTAAGTAATGCTTGTGTGTGAACCAGTGTCATTTTGGTAGCCATCATCACTCTACTACGAGTCTTAGTGAGAACGTCAAAGTGGCAGAAACAAGTTATCAAATGTTGCAAGTTTTATCATTTTTTGATCGGGAGAGGGCGTAAACCTCCTTCACTAAAGGTAAAGGTGCTAACTTTTCTAGTGGAAAATGTTAAATGAAGGTTTCCGGGAAGTCTATATTTTGAGAGTACACACAAAAACTTTAAGTCAAATCTCATACTTGTAGTTGTCCTCATCCTCGACTCTAAAGGTCTCCACAGCCCGACCATGACCTCTCACTAACAGACTTCAAAAACACGAGTGTTTCTCTAATAATTTTCCAGCTGTTACACTTTTCCATAGAAAAATTAATTTTCATAATTTACTCAGAAGAAAGGTTTACAGATTTTGGGATTTTCCAAGACACTGCAGTCCTGTCAAGTTTGCTTTTAAAGTGATAATTAAGGTGCGTGGAAAAGGGTTCCAGTCACTTGTGATCTCAACTTAAATTCTCCCTTGGATCAAGACTAAACATAAGGCAATTTAATGCAGGGGGAGAATCTAAATTTCATCAAAAGTCACCCTAGCTTTTTTTCAAAGCATCTTTTGAAGAGTAAGCTTATTTAAGTAATGACCTTCCTCTGGCCCAGTGTAGATCTTCTTTGTTTCAGTTCCTTCCTCCACCTCAGGAAGTGATACATTCTCTTCATCTTTCACAGGTGCACCTTTGTCACTGCTGACTGATGTTCTTCTTCCAACAGATTTTTTCTTCCTCCTTTTGATGGAGCCAGCATGGCCGTTGGCTAAAAGAACAAACCACAGTTATCAACATTCTGTCCACAATAATCTTAAGATGAGATGACCTCGCCTTTGCCACCAGAGCACTGACACAGGCAAAAATGATTCTGCTAGCTACCCAGGCTATTTTCAGTCTACTCAGGGGAATTTCTGAAGTTTCAAAGTAGGTGGCTTTATTATAGAAGAAGGTGGCTAATGTTGCTGTTGTTTTATTAAGAAATTTATATAAGGAAAAGCCCTGTACAGCAGCTGACCAAATTAGGTGCTGATTTTTTCCAGCTGCCAACTGTTTTTGACAACCCTGTTCTCATATGCATTGTGAACCATTGTTTCTCTATATTTTTTGCAGCCTTCATGTTGCCACCCCCTTCCCCACGAAGAGGGAAAATGGAAGCTACATGTCAGGCTTATATTATTTTGGGTGGCAAAGTATTTTTATCAACTTGTGTGCATGTCGAGTTTTCACGTTACCTGATGGTGACGACATTTTCCTTTCTGTTCTGTTTGCCCACTCGGGTTTAGATTTATTTGTTATTTCCTGGTACAATTCCATATCCTTCAACCAGCTCCACTCAGTCTGGGTACAAGTTGAAACAACCTCAACTGTGGTATTACCAGCATGAGATATGAAACTCCTCTCTTTTTCCACAGCTTGGAAAGAAGCTTCTTTTTTCTCTGCTCCTTCGGCTGTTGAGGAAGAAGAACTGGCTGATGATGGCCGGCTATTTGATGAGTCTTTGTTGAAAGAAAGAATATCATGGGCTACTCGATCATGATCTTCACTTGATGAATTTACTTCATTCTTGTCCAAGTTTTCACTTTTGATACTCTGTGAAGTAACATCCTCTGCTTTTTGACTTTTTTCTGACTCATCTGTTGCAACCTCACACGCAGCTATTAACATTCCACGCATCCCAGTGTGCGCTAACGTTCCTAAAGGCTTCTTAGGGGATACAATCCCTCTAGCAGCTACATCAGCAGAAATTTTTTCAGGATCTAATTGATCTTGTTGTTTTCCCACACTCGCAAATACATCAAGATGCTCTGGAGAGCTAGTTCTACTTATAACCGATGATGAGCTGGAATCCGGTCTTGGCGGTTGTTCGTCTGTAGTTTTTGAGTCCTTTTGACCTCTTTCGTCTTCACTCATTTCACGGTAAGGCTATTATGTTGAGGAATTCGGAATAAAGTTAATGCCACAAATTTACAAAAATACCTCCTGCAGCTGACAAACCGGCTAGAAAGTGACGGCTTTCTTTCAGCTCAATCAGGCATAAACTAAGAATACGCTAGTAACGGCTTTTGTACTATCTTATTTTCCTTGTCACATTCCAATCCGGTCTAGAAACAGAGTAGGAAATAAGTTAAGAAGCCCCATGTCTTCTTCACTTTATAGCTTTATGACTTCGTGAAGAAGCAAATCAATTTTGGTTGCTACTGGTAGCGAGCCTCGGACTCAGGATGACAAAATCTACTCTCCGGGTAGGGGCAATGTTCCCAAACCTTCGAGGAAAAACGAAGTTTGGCGATTGCTAACGACATTACACCGATAGTTGTCGCCGCGCACCGAAATTTGAGTTGATCTCGTCCCTTCCGGGGGTAAGTAGACCGCAGAGGAACCGCAAACAAATAACTTTCCAGAGTGGCTTGAAATCGTCAATTGTGCATGTCGTTGGACATGTGCCTTGGATGTTCAGGTGTAGGAATTGAAATTATTGAAATCTAAGGGTCTTCCGGCGTTTAACAAGTTCTCTTGACTTGTTCCTGTGTGGTAAATAAACGTCTAAATGGCTGGGGATATTGTGGAGGACGAGGCGTTCGTGAGCCTTGTCACTAACAACGGTTATGCAAATGGCGCGCTTGTTCTCGGGTACTCCCTACGACGTGTCAATACAACGAGAAAACTGGTGCTGCTCGTTACAAGGGAGGTGCTAGAGCCAACCAGGTAAGGATCAAGATGCCTTAAAGTTAAGCTTTCGTTTTCAACTCGTGTGGTGTAGTGTTTTTATCTAGGAAACATGGAACACACGATCAAGACGATCAACATATATGGCGACGAGTCAGGAGCAACTGCTGAATACCCTGCCACTCTGTACCACCATTGTTTTCGTTGGTCGGCGTTCTTTGAAGAACGAAGCATAACACAATAGATGCCATTCTTATTCAATGACATGCAAATAAGTGGCAGGGTATTCTGCAGTTAAGCCGAAACAAAAATCGAGTTACGCCCAAGTCTCCTCATGCAAGCATGCACTTGGACAATTCAATAAGCAATTCAAGTGCACTTTGTCCAGTGGCCATGCTAATATTTAAGTTAGATTAATTTGCTACACTTTTATGTTTTGATTTTAAACTGATTGGAGGAATTTGGTGACATGTCAAGTTCTAGATTACGGAAGTTATGCATCAGTAGACTGCTCTTGCATGAGTTCATGATGGTTGGTCAAGGACCAAGATGGTGGGAAATTCAAAGATTGTTATGGAAATTAAGGGTTGCAGTGTCACCAAGATTTAGTGCTACTTGTAAATCCAATGTGTGTGTTTGTAATTGACGTTCTATAGTGGTCTAGCCTTGCTAAAATTTACTAAACTAGGACTTCGAATAGGAAATGAAGGATAAGCCAAGTTTACCCAATCATGCATGTAAGTCTGCCCATGTACAAATTACATTATTTAGCTTAGTTTATTTCACCACAAAACAGCATGACTAATGTAACAACTTGGTGTAGTACAGTTTAACATTGATATACATGTAACAAACCTCTATATAAAGAAGTCTTTGGTATAACGAGTGATTTTCTTTACCCCAATAATAGTAAAATAAATGAAATAGAACCTTGATATAACTAAACCTCATTATAGCGAACACATTTTACCAGGTACTTGGCCATTCGTTTTATAGAGGTTCTACTGTACACCCAGGTATAGTAGTCATGCTGTCCACTAGTTTTGTCATTTCTGGAAATAAATTGCAGAGAAAAGCAATGTAGACTAATGGAACAACACAGCAAATTAAATGAAACTTCGTCTTGCATCTGCGTGGATTTGCAAGAACTTGGTAGACATGATCACCCATCATACAATCAAGAGCATGAACTGGTCAAGTTTTTCCTGTAGTTAGTGTGGGTATTTCCCTGGTTTGAATTTCAAATACAGTCGTTTCGCATTTTGAGGAGTAGGCTATGTCCCTGTCGGTATTTAACCCATCTTTATGTCATTTGTTGCCATTTCACCTAGTCTTATGTCACTGTTTCAAGGCCATGTTGCTTGTCAGACTTTTACACTAACAGGGACGTGTTAATAACTGAATATATTTTTGCTAGCTATGGATAAGTTCTTAAGTGTGTGTGTGTAACTAGCATTCTTACTGTTTTTTAATTCAAACATCTGCAAATTATCAAATTCTGAGCATTTTTTCTTGCATCTGTCCTGTTTATAAATATTTTCTTATAGAGAGAGACTGGCAAGAGTATGGGATCATCTAGAGATTGTTGATTTGCTGGACAGCGAGGACACAACTAACTTGGCACTTTTGACAAGGCCAGAGCTGGGAATTACATTCACAAAAATCCATTGCTGGAACTTGACGCAGTATAGAAAATGTGTGTTCTTGGATGCTGATACTCTTATTATTCAAAACTGTGATGAACTTTTTGAAAGAGATGAGTTGTCTGCCGTTCCAGACATTGGCTGGCCAGATTGTTTTAATTCTGGTGTGTTTGTATTTGAGCCATCCAGAGCGACATATGAAGCCATTTTAGAATATGCTATTCAAAATGGGAGTTTTGATGGTGAGATCTTTTTTTCTGTCGTGTCAGTACAGTAACTTGGCCTTACTGTAGGTCATTGCCATTCTTAGACCCCAACATATTCTACATACTCATGTCTCCATTATACAGGGCTTCTGATAGGTTTGGATGAAAGTTAAATTTTGCAGGATTTTCAGAGACAGATTCACAGATAAAATTGGCAGATTTTGCGGGAATTTTGTGGAAATTTTCGGGACTAACTTCACCAAAAAACAAATTTCTTGGGAATTTTTTGGGCAAATTTCGCTAGAAATCAATCCATGTGGCCTGATTTGATCAGCACGTGTAAATGTTTTTTAACAGAGATAATCATTTGCTATTTTAACAACAAAGCTCTCTAGAAGTGAGCCAGTGGCAAAGCTTTTAACATCATGACTAGTCCCCAGTTTTTTGCAACATAATTTATGCCTGGTAGTTTTGGGAAATTGTTCACTTGTTGTGGTGATAAAAATTCAAGATAAATTTGCAGGTTTACAGCAATTATGATTCAACCCCATTGGCCGAGATAAGTTTCAAATATGTTGTATCAACATGTATTTAATAAGATTTCTAGTGAATTTTCCAATATTTAGTGTGGTGCCATGAATTTTGCAGGATTTCGCAGATTTACCTGAATTTTGCGGCTCCACGGCCGCATGAAATATCAGAAAACTGATTGTAATTTATTATTTCCCATGAAACTGATCTGGAGAATAGGCCATTTCTGAGTTCTCCCGGGCCTCTGTATCAAAACAAGGTTATGTACTCAGCCTTTGATATGGAAATGTTTTTTCATTCTCTTGCAAATAAAACTCATTTTCACAAGAAAGGTTGTGCACTTGGCCTCTTTTTTAAAGTGAGGGTTTTTGGAACTCGGAAATGGCCTATTGAACAGTTTTACTTTAAGATAGTTTCATTTCTTTATTCTCATGACTGTTTGATTAAGCAATGTTATTTAAGGAGAACTTAGATGCTGACCTTGATTGAAGGGCCAAGCTTCACATTATAAAGGGAATAGCAGACATTACTGTGGGCATTATTTTTGAGTTATGTAACCCTTTGAAAATATTTTTAAAAACATACACATGTGCCTTTTGAGCTGCAGCAGTTTTCATAAATCCAAAATGCTTATATGATTTAGAATGCCCAAGTTTGCTATTCCCTTGAACAATAAAGTTCTAAAGTGAAGATGTCATAAAAATTAAATCTGTGAAATTATGGGATTTGTAAAGATATTCTGAAAGAACAATGTCCAAGATGCCTTCTTGCCAAAAATTAGCATTTTGGGGCAAATTGTTTCTGAAATATTAGCCCAGTTATGCTCTGATGACTCCACACAAATCCTTCTAAATTTGACTTGGGTCTAAACGTTTAGACCCAAAGCAAGTAGGTGTCTTGGACATTGTTCTTTCAGAATATCTTGACAAATCCCATAATTTCACAAATTTAATTTTTTGTGATGTCACACTTTAGTACTCTATGTCTAAAGGCTTGTACCTGTGTGCACCTGTGATTGAGGCTATGAAAATTGGTACTTAACAAGGCATCCCTTTGATGTACACGTAGAGCCCTTGAGGTGTCAATGCGACGACATTGAACCAAAGCCACAATAACATTGACATTTGGTGAGATCTTATAATGTCAAACTAAAATTTGCCCATTAGCTCCAAACAGAGTTTTGGGGGAACAGTTTCAAGGACTTGAATCAACAGTGAAATGAATGGTTGTGAGCGGGGTAAGTTCAAAAATGAGTGCTGAAAGCACAAACGTATTTGGGCATCCTCCGGGTCAATACCCAGAGTTGCATCGACTGACATCCGTACAGGTTGTCAAAACGTCAGTCACTGTCGTCAATAGTCCTATTCAAGACTACATTCACCCAGACGATCATGCTCCACCCACTTATGAAATGACTCCTGGGTTCAAACCTTTCACAATAATATGTTATTACAATTTAATTCAGAAACTGTGTTTGTTTGTTTGTTTGTGCATTGAGCTTCCTTCCATTTAAATGTTAAAGCACAGCATTTTAGCTCAGAAACTATTTTGTTTTATGGCATTCTTTCAGGTGGAGACCAAGGACTACTTAATTCATTCTTCAATGATTGGAGAACATCAGACATCTCCCGACATTTGTCATTTATCTACAACATGAACTCCAATGCTAGTTATACCTATGCTCCAGCTTTCCAACAGTAAGATCAATAGTATTAGTGTTTTTCTTCTTGTGGATTTTTTTATTCCTGTACTGAGTGGTTTTTAAAAAAAAACATCACAAACCTATGACAGTGGCAAGCCCTTTTGTATTGATCTTTCATGTGTGCAAGTGAGATTGTGTATGGGCACATCTGGGGGGACCTTTGAGTGCCATTTGCACCAATCCCTATTAAGTTGGAATGAGTTGTACTTCCCATTATATTTTACTAATTGATGTTCAGCTAAATCGGTCAGTGAAATCTCTCTTTTAAAAATTTGTATAGTCAGTGACCTCCTGTTACTTTTAATCTTTGTACTGAAGTACAATAATATTATTAATTCATAATAATAATAATATTATTATTATCAACCAACCTATCTCTTTTCAATTCCCTCAGGTTTGGAAGAGATGTGAAAATTGTTCATTTCATTGGTCCCATCAAGCCATGGCATCACTCCTACAATCCTGCAACTGGCAATGTGAATGTGCCATCCAGTAGCAGGGGGTATGTCCCACATGAACGCACCTTCCTTCAACTGTGGTGGGACATCTATGCCACTTTTGTGGAGCCAGAAATGAGGGTAAGTGATCACTCTTTTTTTAAATTTTGGAGCAAAGGATTAGAGGGTGTCGGTTACTAGTAATATTGTGATTGGTGCTCAGCATAATTATACTTCCCTGAGGCTTATCCAATGGTTAAATTCATGGTTCCATTGCATACCACTTGTCAGAACTGGCCAGCCACAATGTTCTTTTTTTTTGGCTGCTTACTCCCTGTTTCTAGGGAGAAGTAGAGGTCTAGTGGTTAGTACACTGCACATCAGATGTGGATATTCATGTTCCACACCTCCTCTCTCTGCCCATGAGTGTACAATGATGAAAATATGTTCATTGATTACCTCTCTCGTGTTTTTGGATGAGGAGAGTTCCCTATTGTCACCTTTCATCTCCTTAATTTGGCACACTCACAAAGTCTTTTGTAGTTGTGCAGTTTTTCTTTGTCATATCATGTTCCCTCGAATAATAGCCATTCCTCGATTAATCGCCTCCCTTGAATAATCACCCCCCTTAGATGGAAATATTGAAAATAACCGCCTCCCTCAAATAATTTCCCATTTCCCATAATTTCTGTCTCACCATATTCTCTTTCCTTTATCCCCTCCCTGTCAAGTTGAAGTGGATTCTGATCTGGCAAAACTGATCAGTGATTTCTTTTTCAAGCTCCTGATGCCAAGAATATTGACACTGAAAATTAATCAGGGAACCAAATTTGGAACAGTTGCAAAGATAGCCCTTGTTCATTTTTTTTATTTTATGGGATAATAAGACAAAAGATTAAGGGCGTGACTTCCAGTGAGCAAAATTTGAAATAATCGCCCCCCGCGAATAATTGCCTTCCCTTGAATAATTGCCCTCTTTTTGTGCGAAAGAAAAAAAAAAAAACACCCACGGCTATTATTTGAGGAAATACAGTATATTCATACAAAGGGCTTTCCTCATGAACAGGAGTACCAATTTCAGTGACCCAAAAACAGGTCTTTGTTGGCAGCAGATCACGATCAAGGATAAAAACAAAATAGGATACAAAATTACACATCCGCCACACGCTGTCCATCAACATTTTGGTGGGAAACTATATTCAAAATCCTTCAAGCGTAGTTGCTAGTTGGTGGTTAGTAACTGTCTATGGAAGTTGGCTGGTTCTGACCAGTGGAGAGCATGTAACTTTAATTTGTTCAGTATCATCTTTATGCTGTGTGTCCATCATGTTATCAGACTGATTTATTAAAAAGGTTGGCAGTTGAAATATACCAGCCTGTTCTGAGTAGCAATGAAAATTAACACCGTTGATTTAGGCGTAGATAATTATCTCATGGTCCTAAAAGTACCGCACTTTGTGTTCAACAAATTGGATCTGTAGTAGCCCATGTTATGGTTCTTTCTGGGTTACTGAAGATTTATATGTTGTCATACTGGTTACCACCTGATCTTCCTGAACTCTGGAAATTATATAGCTGTAGTCTTACAATACAACCAACAATTACAACATTGTAAACAAAAAATTACAATGTAGATGTGCTGCTAAAAAGCTTCTATAAAGCTAACTGCCATGTTGCTGCTTAAGCCCAGCTTCTTCACTTTAATAATAATAATCATAACAATAATAAGAATAATTAATTGTTAAAATTCTTATCTAGTTAAAGCCATTGAAATTCACCATCATACTCATATATTTTGCAGCCTTTAAGTAATGATTGTTTTATTGTTATGTTGGTCATTTCATATGCACTATTATCAGTTACCAGAAATTCTATAGAAAAATTATAATCTCAAATAATCTAAAATTTAATTTATTGTTTGCTGGTCAATGTCAGTAGATAAGCCATGTGATGTCTCTTGTAAGACAAAGCACAGAGTTTATTTATTTATGCATTTTACTGAAGCAATGTAAGTCAAAAATGTTGTTGTAGTGTTAATGAAGTAAATCCATTGCTGAAATAAATAAATCTTGTTTTGCTGCTGGTCTGTGTTTTAGTCTAATTCTTTTAGAGTAAGCAAAATTGATAACTATGTGATAATACCAGTGAGTTGTATTTTGCACACCACGCAAGTAAGTGTTAGTTAGGCCTTGGTTACGTCAGTAACAGAAACAACAGCCTTGTATCTTGCTGAGAAAACCTGAAGTTACTACACCGCAAGTCAGTGTCTGTGGTTCTCATTTGCAGTTTCTTCTTTTTAATGAGGAGTTTAATTAAAGCCTGGTGTTTAATGAAGAGAAAACTGTACCAAACTGTACATGTGTAGACACATTCATGAGCAAGGAGGTTGTCTTAATTACACATGTCTTTCTGTGAAAAATCCACTTGATTGGCTCAAACTTTAAGACATAAACAGTGGAAGCATTAATGGAGACAGCTAGATGAAAAACGAACTTTCCATTTCTTCTGACTGTTTCTATCAAGCTTAATCTGCTTATGTTGTTTCTGTCTTCTTTTCTTGGACAAACACCAAAAGAGAACATTCCCTCCACCTTCACTTGTGCCTCTGATTTTTCTTGTCCCTGGTGTAACCAAGCCATTAATGATATAATTTGGATTATGCAACTTAGTAAACAAATCTTGTATTGCCCCTTATCCATATGTTAATCTTGACTAATACTTTAGAGTAAGCAATCAATGATTAATAAAATATATGTTAGGTAACTGATTGGTATTGCATGACAAGTTAATGATATTGGTCCAATGTGTTTGTTTCTAATTTCTGACATGTGTATTCAGGGTTGTCATTAAGAGCCGGGGGCCGGGGATTTTCCCCGGCTACTAAGAGAGTGGTCCCCGGCTACTTTTATTGGAAAATAGATGAAAAATAGAACCAAAAGAAATCCCTAGCCGTTTGATTCCCCGCCTACTTGTTGTATTTACCCGGCAACTTGAAATTTTAGTGACAACCCTGGTATTCTAAGAAGCTGTTTACATGGCTTTGAATTTATGTGCAAAGGAATGTAACTTTTGACTTGAATTCCTAGTGATATATCTGTTATGATTTGTGCCATATCTACAACCCTCTTAAAATGTATTGGCAGCCCGAAGTTAAAGTCTCACAGTGCAAATTCACATTTTATGACTTTTAACAAATACTTTTTCTATTACACTATCTTGTACTACTAAACATTTTAAGAGAACTGTACCCTCATCTCTTGAATAGTTTGTTGAAATAGTCTAGATTTTGTAAAATGCAATTAATCAAGTTTCAGATCTTGAATTATCCTGACAGCAGTGATTTTGTTACAAATAGTTATGGCGAGTCCTAATACTCATCTTGTTAAAAATCAGGAGTCCCAGTCCAGAACCATTGAGTCATAGTTCTAAAAACTATGAGTCCCTGGGTCTTTTGTAACCACATAGTTTATCTGAAGACAGACTCCAAAACTCTACATTACAGTTTACTGAAATAAAAATGTACTCCTTCTTTTGTAAAGCACAAGAAAGCACTGAAAGAAATGTGTTGTTTAAGAACAGCCACAGAAATCACAAAAAACGGGATGTTCTACAAAACATCTTTAGATCGAATAATCAATCTTTCCGTCGTATGGGACGCATACCACAAATCATTTTGAATCTTTAGGGATTTTTATGGGTCAGGTACACAGGACGCAGAGGTAACAAAATCACTGTGACGGCGAGATGTGTTTTAGAACCGGTTTGTTAGCATTATAGGCTTATATTGTCACCTTTTGAGCTGGAACTCATAATTCTTCATTTCCCCAATTACGTTCAATTTGATTTTGTAGTTCAGAAGGTAATTCAGAAGATGCATTGTAAGAAAGTAAGTCAATGAGCCAGATATTTGCCTCAGCCCATGGCTTGTTTCATTCTACTGACATCACTTGTGCGGTACTCAAGCTCATGTTTTGCTTGTCTTGCCTAGCAATGCTGTGATGACCAGGCTGACGACTCCACAGCCAGTGATCATTTCCAGCCTGCGCCTCATTTTCCCACTGAGCACTATTTTGAACCAGCCCCATACAGCCCTCCACCACAACATTTCCATGAGCCATTCATCCCCCCTCCTGAGCAGTTTTATCACCCACCTCCACCACCGCCCCCTCAACATCACTACCATCATCCACCACATCACGAGCCACCACCACAGCATTACCATCCCCCGCCACAACATCACGAGCCACCACCACAGCATTACCATCCCCCGCCACAACATCATGAACCACCGCCACAACATCATGAACCACCACCACAGCATTACCATCCTCCACCTCAACATCATGAGCCACCACCACAGCATTACCAGCCTCCTCCCCAGCATCATGAACCCCCACCACAGCATTACCAACCTCCACCCCAGCATCATGAGCCACCACCACAGCATTACCAACCTCCACGCCAACATCACGAGCCACCGCCACAACATTATGAACCACCGCCTCCACCTTCGCCTATTGTAATGCAGCACAGTTGGCAAGTGGAGACTTGGCAAGGCTCTGACCATCAAGAAGCTGTAGAGTTTAAACACGTAGGCATTATTGTTTTCTTTGGTTCTTGCTTGTATCATTGGTTGGTTGTGTTAAGTGTACATTGTTCTGTTTTGCACCTAGCCTGTAGCATGCTGTGATTTATTTTTTGTTGTTGTTGGTTTTCATTGGTTTTGTTCTCAGGTGCTTTTGATTATTTTATTTTGATATCCTTAATTACTAATTTAAGGATTAAGTTCATCGTTGTTGATGATCTAGAGTTGATAAGTGGTCAGTTTCTCTCAAAGCATAATGATTCTTCTTGAATACGTCAGTCCCATACGTTTTCCTACCTTTAATGATAAAATAATGAATTCATTTATTATGCTTTAATAACAGTAATATATATAATAATTTTAACTTTTATTACACTTATGTAATAGGCATGTTACAATAATATAAAAAGATAGAGTTTTTAGAACTGAAAGTACTACAATGTAATAAAAGGAAAAATGCCAGAAAATGTAAAGATGAAAACTACTGGTAACTTAAAATAATGTCATTCCAACATACACTGATATAAAGTCAAATCTTATATGTATTACAAAGTAAAACTTAGGTTTAAATAATAAGAGAATTTAACAGTTACAATAATATTGCCTTTGGCTTATTCCCCCATCCTAACCAATAACTAGATGAAAATAAACAATAAAACAAATAATTGTTGTTTATTTTTTTACAACTGTTTGTAAAAATATTTATTATATAGACACGAGTGTTTTACTGGAAAATATACCACTCGTAAAATTCATAAAAACTTCATCCGGGACTCGAGTGGTTTAATTTCCATAATCTCACACGTGAGTTTATCGATGACGTAACTTTGGTAATTTCCCTCTATTATTTTATCGATGTCATTTTGTCTATATAATAAAAAGAACATCACACGGCGGCTTGAAGATATGAATTTTATTTTCTCGTGGCAAAAACAATATTTTACTCACTCGCTGCGCTTGTTCGTAAAATATTGTTTTGCCACTCGAAAATAAAATTCATATCTTTGCGCCACTGTGTAATATCCTCTATGTATTACACCGTAAAATCCTAGTGTGACAGCTGCTTGATATATTTTGCTTAACTTTGGGAAGGAACAACAACTGGTTGGAGGATAAAAAATTTGACAGGTTTACAATCTGCCAACTTGACTTGTTAGATCAATAGAACTTACACAGGGTTTAGACAGTCTTGAAAAGTCCTTGAATTTAAGGGGAGTTCTTTACAGCAAAGAGCCCAAAAGTGTGACTGCTTTGGTTTATTTACATTCTTTTGTGCAGATTTAATCCAATCAAAAGCCAGCTGTAAACTGTGCTCAACTTCTGATTGGTTAATCTCTGCATGAAAGAATGTGAGTTAATTAAAGGAGGTCACGCTTTTGGGCTCCTCGCGGTAAAAGTCCTTGAATTCCAATTTTTCTTGAAAAGTCCTTAAAGTTCTGTTTCCCTTGAAGTTTTCTCAACTTTGAATGTAGTAGCCTGGAAAGTGTTATTAATGCTTTTTGGTTGTCCAAAACAGAATATAAAACATAACTCAGAGAAGTTAAAGGTGATTTACATAAGGCATTTTTTGTTTTATGCAAGAATTATTGTAAATTTAAGACATGTGAACCGAAAAATGAGTTATTAAAGTTGGTGGAGCAAACAGTTCAAGCCTTTAAAGCCCTGTTATTAGAATGAACTGGGAATGTACCTTTTTGTACAATCTGTGAAATTACATTTCTGGTACATTGTCCTTAAAAATTAAATGTTGTCCTTGAAAGATGGTTGCAATTTTTTGTATGAATCCTGTTGCATCCAAGCCTAATATACACCAGGTGGTCAAAGTCTTATTTTAGATTACATTTATTGAACAAAACTCCAATTAAATATGACATGGCAAGGGTAATAGTTCATTCATTTGAGTCATCTCCTTAGCAGCCTAGTCAGAAGGATTTAAGGAAGCTTACCTTTAAAAATAATATGGGTATATATTGAGGGGCTTGTGTGTATCGAATATCACTGTCATATTATGTTCATAAACAAACTATTTGACTTTGAAGTATTGAAACTCAAACTGGTGGAAGGATACTCTCAACTTAAGTTTTAAGGTGAATGCTTATGTAATATTATAACAGACAGGATCTGTCCTTTGTGCAATGTTATTGGAGCATTCTGCAAGTGAAATTGTCAAGGATGTGAGAACTAATCAGTCTATTATATTATGGTCTTTCAAGCTGATTTGTTTGTTTTTTTTATTTAAGGGACAATCATTAGTAAGCACATAATATCTGTGGTCATGTCAAAATTCTATAGCTGATGTAAAAGCGCCATTATTTTCCGCTTGTTTAGACTTTCCTTTGCCCCCACTATCTGTCCCTGGGTCTCCGAGGATGATTAGGCAACAGCAGTGCTCCAAACAAAATCTTGAATTCCAGCATGTCCTTTGGGCAAGCATGACTTGCCTGGACCCTTGCCCAGCGAAAAATCTACTTGTCCGAGACTACCAGATGGGACTTTTTTGAGCCCTGATTTGTGTTAGCCTAAGGCAAATAAGTGGGCAGTTCGAGACAATTACACTCAAAGCAGTGAAGTGAAAATCAAGGCGAAATGTACACAGCTCATAACTGACTCTTAATGAACCCCTAATTCTTGGTTTGCAACCACGTGACAATCAAGGTGGCCATGTTGGAGGTCAATACAATTTTCTCGAAGAATTGAAATGAAAGTGGAGTTTAGTTCCCAAAGAACAGAAATGCTTTTGTTCTTGACCACCAACATGGCCACTGTGGCATCATGTGCAAACCAGCAATAGCTCAATGTTAATGAGGAAAACATTGTCAAAGCAGGTTTTGAGGTCGTCTTACCTAAGCAAATCTGATTAAGGCACTTGGTTTTGTCCGTACAGGACTTTTTCAAGCCCTGATCAGAGTTACCCTAAGGCAAATAAGGGAGCAGTATGAGATGATTACACTTGTAAGGCAAAATGAAGCTGCAGCTTTCTGTACACAGCTCATAACTTACTCTTGATGAACCACTAATTAATGCATGAAATGCCCATGTTTTAGTAGTTCAATGCTGATGAGAAAAGCATTGTGAAAGCAGGTTTTGAGGTCATCTTACGCAAGCAAATCCGATTAAGGCACTTGGTATTGTCAGTGGCAAATAGCATGGAACCACTCCCAACTCCAGAAGAGGATCGTACTTGCCTGGGTCTCTTAACTAAAGCAGGTGGAACATGGTGTAGAAAAAGCTGCTGCTGCTGCTGCTGCTGCAGCAACCTTCTCTTGGGACCAGGAGTTTCTTTGTCTTTCACTGGAAAAGCAAACAGAGAAAGTTGTCTCTGTGGCAGAGCCAATGATAGACCAAAAGTTTCCTTTAAAATGGTTGCTTTTGGCAATTTCAGTGACAATAACTCCACACCGGCCTGATGCTTTTACTAGCAACTTCACACTTTTGCTGCAACATGTATACATGTCTGAAGCTTTGTTTGGGGCAGATGATGAAGATAAAGCATGGGTGTATCTAAGTGATTTGTGCCTATTTCTTTACAACCTGACAGAGTGTGGTGTGTGGCATGGTACACCCCCCCTGACTTGAGGACTGAAGAAAAGCAAGAAAAAATGATGTAACATACAAAGTGCTAGGCTTGGAGACAGTGCAAGTAGAGAACTTGGCTAATTAGTTTATCACTAGTGACTACCTAATTGCCCTTCGTCAATGCAGGGTAACAGTATCGCAATTCCAGTAGCTGGGGACACAGAGTAAAGACGATGATATTAAAAAGAAGGGAGCAAAGAGAAAGAGCAGTTTTCTCAGCCACTGGATTAACAACTACAAGAAGATTAAGCATTCTGGCTTTGTCATCAGGGTTAAGGGTTTTTGTAAAATCAAGACTTGCCTGGCGTATTAGAATCCTCCAAAATCAAGAGATGAACATAGATAACCTTTTGCAGGTTCTCAGCTGGATGGTATTTTACAGAGCTGGCAGGATGAGAAGATGGTGAAGTTTTCTTTCTGGCAGAGATAAACAGAGATCAGAAGAATTTCCTTAAAACACTACTGGCTTTGGCAATGACGCTAACAATATAATATGCTCTTATCAGTGATGCGTTATAACGGCATGTGCACACCAACAGTTGAAAATTCAGGTCATTTCTATTCAGCATTCTGATAAATGATCAGACAAAAGGTAGGTATAACTAAATATCTACATACATAAATTCATACATAACATACATTATTATTTTCAGGTTGTCAGTGAATGGCACAGTTTGTGGCACAGCTCAGATCACAGTTCATGGCACAGTTCTGCTTATGAGGACCATGGTGATTCAGTTTTAGGAGAGAGTTGGTCAGTAGAGAATTCGACACAGTCGGTAGAGACGAGTCCCACACAGACTGCAAGTGATCCTTATGTGCAACAAACAGTACTTTTGTACTCACTAGAAGCTGTCACATTTGAGCAGGTATAAGTGGTGAAAAACATAGAACCTACCAGCTACAGTTCTCACGTCTGTGTCAGCAAGCAGTGCGTATCAATGGAGAAGACGTTCCCTCTAATTTACCAAAAATTGAGCATACTGGTCACATCTGAAGCCTTCAAAGATATTTCTTTTTTCCTTCTTCGCGTCATTATCGTCATCATCATCATCGTCGTCATTATTTGTACAGTAATTTACTAACTGTAACATAAGGGCTTCATTTAAAGGTTGAGAGTATCCTGCACCTTAACACTTTTAGGCGATAAATCATGATATGTGGTTTTCTTCTCAAAAGGCTTCCTCAAAAGTCTTTCACATCTCATTTCTGGTTCTAGTAGATATTATTATTATTATTATTATTATTATTATTATTATTATATAGTGTGCGGGCTCTCCTTATCAGAGTATATTAAAAGTCTGTCTAGTCTATAACATTCATTGCTGGTGCTGGTGATGGGACTAAAATTAATGCAAAGTCTCTCTAAGATAAACACTGGCAAGAAGAGGCCCACAAAAATTGTCCAAAATACTTTAACTGAGGGTGCTTTCCACAAGTCAGAACTGACTGGCCGGATCACAGCCAGACCAGTCATTTTGACAGTGAAAAATGCTTTTTTCCAAGAGTTTTTGATGAAAAACCATCTCTTTTGTGAAAGCTATTTAGGATTTCACCGATCTGGCTGGATAGTTTTGATTAAAAGTGAAATTCTTATTATGACGGGAATGGTTTGGCCGGTCAGTTCTGACAAATGGAAAGCGCCCTGTGTTTGGTCATCTTCAATCGTCTCAGATTGTGACCTAATCACTGTTACCTGAAGAAAGATATTAACATGAGGGAGCAAGAATATTAGTCCAGTTGGCTCTTGCCAAGTTGGACTGTCTCCATTGAATCTGATGTAATTCAGTTTGACAGCATTTTCTACCCCTCCACAATTCTATTTTGCTTACATTATTTTCTATAGTCCCTCACAGACAGACTCCCGGTGAGTCGTGTTGATCTTAGCTGTCGTCCATCGGACTCAGTGTGGGTGTGTTGGACAACCCTCACAAAGAGAGAGTCAAAGAAAATTTGTATTGTTTAAGAACAGCAGAGAGTAACTCTGCCTGTTGGTTTTGAGAAGATTCTGTTTAGAGACTGTTTAGTTGACTAAATGCACAATGATATTGCTCAAAGTTAACAGTACACTGAATTTTCTAACCTAACTTTAAAAGAGTCTCAGTCAACAGCAATAATAATATATCATGATGTCATTAATACTGTACTCAAATTGTTGGATTTGTTTATTGTGTGTGTGTGTTATAAACTTGAGAGAGTTAATGGGAGTTCACTGTGCAAATTTCTTGGTCCCTTTTTGTTACTGCACAATGCAGCTTTCCATAAATTGTTAGGTTTTTATTATATTTGTGTTTCTTTACTATAGCGTATCAAACACCTTTTAAAAGTAATAGTGCAGTGCTGATGCATGTTGAATAAACTGTATAGAAAGGTTCTAATGCAAGTAACTAATGCTTTATAAGTATGCAATTCATTTTTTTAAGGCGATAATTTAAAAACGTAGGTTTTCATTAACAATATTGTTATTGTAAGTTGAATGATTTCCATTGAAACTTGTCAGTCCTCATTGATGGACTGTCTTCATATAGAGACAAAAATTATTTCCAACCTCTCACTACAGAATGTTTTTTGCAAATAATTATTACTGCCAAATTAGTTGTATTGCTCTGTACTGCATTTTGCAAACTTTGAAGGAAATTTGGGTGTTTCTGTTCTGTCAATCATCTTAGGGGACCTCTTAGGAAACACATGTTTACTTGAATGAGTTCTAAAGGTCATGGTTTGTGATTTGTGATTGGTGGATTTCAATCTGTTTGGTTTGTTTCTGTGTTTGAAGGTTCATTGCCTGTGATCGTCCAGTTTCGGGCTATAATCGACTAGTTTTTTTCTAATCATTCTTATTCCTGTCACTTGTGAGAATAAAGCAATGTCTTCCTCCTTCTTTTGACAAAAATTCCAGTCACCATCACGATTTCCTTCACCATTTTCTGTTTTGTTTTTGCATGCCAAGCTGGGTGAGTGTATTGCATTGTGACTTGTATTAACCCCACCCCCACTGAAAGACAGAACAAAAAAACCCAAAATTCCTTCGAAGTTTGCAAAACATGAAGTGCAATGCAACAAATTTGCTAGTAATTCTACTACTACTAGAGAAAATTTTGAACAATTTGTCACAACAGTGTCAATGAATGGAAAGGAAAAAAAAACATTCAGTAATGATATCCACCCATGTCTATGTTGTAATGATATCCCCAAGAAGCTGCAAGCAGATCTTTAATTTCAAATCTTGAAGACAACATCAAGTGTCAAGTCTTGATCTTTGCCAGTGAATAGTTTTCCCAAAGTTGTTTAAATTTTAATGGTGCTGAGTTGTTAAAAGGAAGATTTAAAAGGTACTACTTTGGTACATGGGATGTGCTTTTGATCAACCTACTACACGCGTTGTGTTGGTAAATCAAATAAAAAGAATTGGTGCACATTTGAATTTTGTTTTACAACACCATAAACGCTTTTTCTTTGAGTTGTAATGTATTTAGCACCAAAAAACACTGTTTTACATGTTTTGTTGAAGATGGTACCACCATAAAATGGTCATCTGAGCCACACGAATCTCTATCCATTTGCAGGGTAAAAGCTAGTCTCTCTTGCAGCCATTTTTTGGATGTCACGCAATGGCTGCAAGGGAGACTAGGTAAAAGCACAACCTTCATTTCTGAGTTATCTCAAGACCCTGAATATTGGTCCAACCATGGATTAATCATGCAACCTCTTGCTCTGCTGTCAAAAACTCTACCAACTGAGCTAAACCTGCCTATGCAGGGATTACACACCTAAAATTTGGGTTCTGTATATTTATCATAAGCACACCACATGCATCAAAGTCGTACCAGGTAAATTGGCCTCAAGATTGTTATCACCTTGACAATTTCTGTTTTCAATTTTAGGTTGATGAACTAGCAAGTGAGATTTCCAGCATTGTGATAGAAGAAGAGGTTGATCCAGAGGTTCTCGACCTAAGACACCGGCAAGCATGGGAAAGTGGTGAAATTGATTACTTAGGGCGAGACAAATTTGACCTTATCCAAGATTGGATTCAGGATTCTATTAGCAGTGTTTTGAGAGATCCTTTGGATATTCCTATGTTCCTTGTTTTTTAGACTGTTTGGCAAATAATAATTAATTTTATAATAATTATTATAAACCAATATAAGGACCAATGCACTAGCTTAAAGTCATCTCTTTGAGATTTATGAGCTTTAGATTAGGGGAGGGGTGGGCAGGGGGACTTCTGATGTCTGCTGGTCATCAATATATCAGGTAATCCTGAGTTTACAGCTTGTAGGCAAAGCTCATTATTACATTATTATTATTGTTATTATTATTAAATTATTATTAATATTATTATTGCAGACAATAGTTATGTTCCATAGTTCAGAGTCAATTCAATAGACCTATGACACTAAGAAGCAGATGTCAATTTCTTGACAGCAATCCTCTGAGTTTGCCACATGTTGTCTTTCCCTGGAATGGAGCTGGTAAACTTTTCCAGTTCCCTCTTTATGAGACTTAGGGTGTTGATGAGGACTTGTGCTTTTTTTGTCATTATTAGTAATATTATAATTTTTGAGCTAGTACTCGTCAATGAAGTATAAATTGAAGATTTTTACCCCTTATCTCCTGGAGAAAGTTAGGGCAAATAAGGTGTAAAAAGTAATGGTTCTTTTAACCAGGGGGCATCTTGGACATTTTATAAGATGGCTTTGTAGGGTAGTTATCTTTAACTGGTATGTTTTCAAAGGTTCTTTAACTCTACTTGCCATAATTCTTTCAGTGTATTAAAGAGGAGTACTTCAGCAGAATTATTACAGGGGAGGGGAGGATTCTCCTGTGACTGGAACGTCTTTCAGGAAAATCATTGATTCCTTTATTAAGACCTTAAACTAAGAAGACTTCTTCATATTATTCTTTTTGAGGATTATCTAAGAAAAGAAAAACAAACTATCCTATTTACTGGTAAATGCTCCGTTAATAGTGGAGGTGCACATGGCTACTCCAGCTATAGTGAAAACCACAATGAACATTTGCATGACAGAGAAAATGGCCACCATGCTTGATTTTGTCCCGCCAACTTAGAAAGCAGTCTGTTGACTGCTGTCTGTAAGGAAGTACCCACCCTGGGAAACTACCTGTTGCCTTGACAACAGTGTCAATCCCTGAACATTTTTTCTGTCTTCTGGTCACTTATTTTTATTGAAAAATCTTGGAGGATTCTTGGCCCTTATTAGCACGTGGACATGAAGTGCCAGATTAAAAGTTGTGACACACGAGAACATGTTGTTTTCTTCCACTTCTGCAATTAAGAATTTTATTATTGGTTTCAATGTCACATGTAGAGGCGGACATGTGCAGCAATTTTGTGGAATGCAATATGATTGAATAGTAAAACAACAGTGATGATATTAATTACAGAATAACAATGATTCAATGCACTACCAAATTTTTATTTGCTTATTCTAAATTAAAGCAACATAAATAAACCTGGAGTTTGAATTGTATTTGTTACAACTCATGGTTGCACTCTGGCTTCAAAAGGAAAAAACCATATTTGGTTTCTTTTCAAAAGGCAGTATAAACTGAATAGGCCTGCCCACTCAATTAAATCCCCCACCCCCATATCAAATGTGCTTGAAATAAATAAGCCCTGCCTAGATTCACAGAGGATTTACAGTACTACTATCCGAGTGTTGCTGTGCCTGGATCGTAAATCAGCTTAGGTGTAGGGCTTGTTTGTTAGAAGTAAACAGCTAGCTATTAAACCTTTTTTACAATTTATGGGCGTTTTGCATTTGATCTTTAATTTGATTCGCTGGGCGAACGTTGCAGCTTATATATGTGCTGAAATTAATCTTATTTGGGGGAATTTAAAACAGGTACTTTTGGGCTGTTGTTTGCCTCGGGGAGCCCTGAACCCCCAGTCTATACCTATACTGTATTTCTAACTACAGTCAAACCTGTGTATAATAATAATAGTAATAATCTTATATAGCGCTGTTTCTCGACTGAACCAACAGCGCTTTACAACAATGAATGATAAAGAAAAGTAAGTAAGATAAAAAAGCCTGAAAAAACGCAGTAATTAATGATTCTTACAATTCAAAGTAATTTCTAGAAAGGGACGTCTTAAAAGTGGATTTAAAAGATTCTGCTGACTTGCAACCTTTTATACTTCATGGGCGGGTATTCCACAGTTTTGGGCCAATAAAGGAGAAAGCTCGCTCCCCATGTGTTTTAAGATGTCAGCGGGGCTGTAGCAGTAGTTCTTTATCAGACAAACATAATGCCCTTGATGGTCCAGAGTGGTCACCCTTGGCAAATGGCAAGGTGACCGTTGTATACAGGGTAATCACTATATACAGGTCAAGTTTGCAGAAAATATAAGGCAACTGAAAATTTTGGGAAGTTGGCCGGCGACCGTAATATACAGGGTGACCGCTATATATAGGGCTGTTATGTACACGTTTGACTCTATAAGTTACTATTAACCAGAAATCTTGCATCTTCAGGTCAATGAGAAGTTATTTTACGTTACAGGTAGTGAGGTGATACGGCTAAAAGTCTCATTTCTCTACCCTGTCTAAAAGTAAACTGCTTCAGTATCCCCCAGAACGCCCTCGCCTTTGTGGCGGCACATACCCTCTGGGAGGGGATAGCTACGCCCTTTATTCACGAGATTTTTGGTGTTTGCGTTTTCCTTAATTTTATACCTTCCTAATTAACCTCTTCCAGTCAGATGGTCTTCGAAAGTAAACCTCTTCGACTTCTTGGTCAGTCTCACGATTTCGGTGAATTGTTGTCTCAGCCGTCGCTGATAGTACTGTAAACACACCGAAATGATCACTTGGGAGAATTCCGGATTTCGTCAACTTGTCGCCAACGACCCGCATTTCCTTGACTTTGAAATCGCTCAGTTTGCAAAGAACACGATCCAGTCTTGCTTTGTAACTTGTGGCGTTTACAGTTCTCTTGAGAACAGAGGCGAAAGGGGTTTTGCTGCGATCCCATGTTAGTCCATTACTATCAGTATTTCCTGGCAGAGACAGCCATGCGTCAATCCAAGGAGAAGGAAGAACAATGTCTCCGTCAACCTTATCTTCAATGTTCAAGTCACCCATAACGCAGACATTTTCATAAGGGGAGAGAACTTTCAGTGATTCCTTTAACTGTAGCTCGCGAAGAATAGTATTCTCGCCCGCATGGACAAAGTGTGTTCCTGCAATCACAAACTGAACCTTCGAAGGAATAACATTCTTAGTTTCTGCAACAACAAGTTTTCGCTTTCGTGGAGAATTCACAAATCGGGAAATATACCACTTTTGTACTGCTGGATACATAATCAAAATGATTTCGAGAGAAATCGTTCCCTGTACCGTGACATCAGGGGGAATCAAGCGATATCTAGCAAACCACTTCTGTTCTTTTAACACTACCAAGTTTTCCAGTGTCACTTCTTGAAAAACCAAAATTTCTGGCTCGAGATCATCTACGATTTGTCCCAAAGCTACTATTCGCTCCCGCATCTTCTCAGGAGAACGCCAAATGTTGTATGTTATCATGCTGATTTCATCGGGAACACGCGATCTTGTTCTTCCATGAGCAAGAGAGCCATCGGAAGGA
The DNA here is from genome assembly GCA_964035705.1 of Porites rus. Taxonomy (NCBI): domain Eukaryota; kingdom Metazoa; phylum Cnidaria; class Anthozoa; order Scleractinia; family Poritidae; genus Porites; species Porites rus. The sequence continues at coordinate 25,795,314 of OZ038000.1, forward strand.
AATCTTAGTAAAGCACGGAGAACAAACACAGTGATTGTCGAGACTAAAATGACCACAAATGGGTGCTTTCGAATAAGCAACAAAGCCCTGTTGTGATATGAAGGCATGTTGACTAGCGTGACATGCCTTCCCAGTGGCACTCTTGGATCTTTGCTCGGGAGGTGTGGGTGTGAGACTGGGTCGCGAAGTTTGGGTCGCGTGATCGGTACTTCCTCGTTTCCAGGCTCACTCTTTGGCAAGGTTTGTTTGTAAATAATTACCATAATAATTATTTTAATAACCTGTGGTTTAGCCTCGGTAGTATTTTAATGGCACGAATGCTAGGTAGCTTGTGGTTCCAAGCAAATGACCGTAACAAATACTTTAATTGAAACATCCACGCTATTACAACAGCAACAACAATTTTATTTCTTGTAATGTATTAAGGTATTTTTTATGTATGAGCTTGCTACTCAAAAACATTCGAGTGTAAATAAAGTTTATGTATCGGTCAGTATAAAACATGGGCTACGGACTTCGGGCTGAGTATGAAATACGTACTAGGTATAAAGCGTCAGCTTGAAAATATGGACTGGGTATAAAACGCGGACTGCGGACTGGGTATAAAATACGGAATTAAAATAACTGCAAACTTGATCGTGAACGAAGATCCTGCTGGTTGTAAAATACGGACTACGTTGGTAAAAACTGTGCTAATTGGTTCTAGGTAAGGTAAAATAAGATCAAAAGATCACTAAATAGCAAGACACAATATTAGTGGCGGATCCAGACCTTCCGATAAGGGGGTGCCCAGGGGCGGATCCAGGATTTTTTTTAGGAGGGGGTGCACTCGTCTCTTGCTCTACTTCAACACCAATAAACCATATAGTTCTCTTTTTTTTTGCAGAATACCAGTTGTATTAGAAAACCGCAGGTCATCTCAGGGAGGGGTGCGCACCCCCTGCACCCTCCCCCTAGATCCGCCCCTGGTGCCCAGTCATCCAGAACATGAGATAACGGGGAAGGGCCCAGTCTCAAAAAAAATTTTTTTTAGCCCTCAGTTTGGTCTAAAAATAAGGGGGTGGGCCCCTCCTCTGGATCTGCCACTGAATACTCCTCGAAATTCTTGGTGGAGGTGTGCCACCCGGCTCTTTAACTCCTGGGCCTGACCATCCTTGGAGACCCAGGGGCAGTTAGTCGGGTCGATAAAATGTTCGTGGTGAAAGTTTACTATAAGATCGAGACGCTCGTCTCGATCTTATGGTAAACTTTCACCACGAACATTTTATCGACCCGACTAACTGCCCCTGGGTCTCCGAGGATGGGGCCTGACGAAAATGCTATTTTCTACACACATTTTTAGACCCGGTCTCGTGGGTCTCTAACATCCATGAAAAGGGTTATAATCGCGATGTACATGTTTACATGGGTTAAGGAGCAGGGCGAAATCATGTCATCATAATAGACCGCGTTTTATACTCAGTCCGCAGTCCATGGTCCACAGTCCTCGTTTTCTACTGACCGGTTTATGTATGTATATATGTATGTATGAATACTTTTGAACAAAACCGCGATTAAAATTTAACCCTGGGCTAGCGCTAATCCCCCTTCGAACAACTGGGTGCCCTCTTAGGTTATTAGTAGGGAGTTTAAGTAACGGCGACGGGAACGAGAACGGCAAAAAGGCAATGGGTTAGATTAGCAAAACAAAAACTTTGCAGGTGCATCACGCTTTTTTGTACATTTCTTATCCGTCGTTGCACGACTACAATTAAAAGGTGAAAGTGCCTAATTTCACGTTTTGTTGAGGACGGGAACACAAGGCAACAACTTTCTTTTTCTATTCCTGAACTTTGATACAGTCCTTCAGAATTCAACTCCAAAAAAATTTGCGCACATTTGACGAATTAAGGGAGGTGGAATAAGCGCGATAAAGTTTGAGACACTAGCGGGAATTCACATTTTAAGTCACTTTTTCGTAGCCGCCGCCGTCGTTTTTGCTTAAGCGCCCTTTATGACTTTTGCAACAGGACGGCAGAAAGAAGAGGACGGCAAAACGTTTATGTGCCAAAAACGTGACAAGGCCATTACCCGTGTGTTTTGTCGTGATCTTCACTTAACCTTAATGTTTACTGGTCTTTTACAAACGGGTCTCTTTAAAGGAAGGTGAAGTTTGGCGGAAAGTTTTTTCAGACAAAATTATTGCCACGTTTGTCACACAAGGTTTACAGTCTTCTTTCCTCTCCCGTCCTGTTGCGTATTTAAGACGTTTTACAGCGACGCACGTCAACCGAAAGTGAAACGTTTTCATTCTTGGGCAATAATTTTGCCCGAAAGGTTTGGCCAAATAGTCTTTATGAGACTTAAGACACTCAGCAATACAAATTTGAAATCATAATGGCGAATTAAAAGGGAAAAAGGCTCAATTCCGTTTGACGTGTCTCGCTGGAAAAAAGCCTTTGCTTAAGCTCCCCAATAGAGAGTAGAAGTCCTCAGGTCACGATGCCATGGTAGCAAAATTTTTGGATGACAAGAAACCTGATAAAGTCAGTTAAAAGTCTACTCCTGGTCTATTCGCACTATTTCCATGAAGCTTCACCGATCTTATTCAATTTCGTTTTATTTGGCAAATCTTAGCGCAATTTTCTTTGGGATTGTATCTATCGTTATCTAAGTTTCGAAAAAGAAAGCGACAATTTTTGTGTTGTGTTCACCTACTCCATAAAGCGGGCTCGTGAAATTAGGAAGTTTCATGTCGTAGTGGTGCAGCGATGGCAAAGAAATGTACAAAATAGCGTGATTGACGTGCAAAGTTGTTGTTTGTTAATATAAACCTTTTATTTTTTTGCCGTTCTCCTTGCCGTCACCGTCGTCGTTGATTTTGTTGTCATGAAATAGCGGTAACGTGACGTCACACTTCTCCTCTCTATTGGTCAATTTAGTAGCGATGTGTTGTTAAGCTCCTGCAACCCCCCCCCCCCTTCTCCCCCCGATTTTAATAGCCGCCCCCGAGAAGGAATCGAGAAAATGACCTCTGAATTTTATACGTTTTGACGTCATCAAATTGTAAAGTCTAAATAGCGAGGTTTTACGAATTCTTATTTACACTAGGTTGAAGAAAAACAAAAAGTAAACTTTGTACAAGTTTCCATTTCCGTAGCATGTTTCATTTCGAAAATACAGCGATTTGAACTTCCGAGTTTTCACAGTGCCTGTCACCACCAAAATAGGAATGCTGTCTCGTTGAAAAAAATTCTCTCCTCTTGATTTTCACCAGTATAACCACTTCAAGTATTAGAAGATATGTTTGTGCGTACGTATGCTAGTTCTCGAGTGAAAAGAAAGAGCTTTTATAGAAAAAGTGAACTTCAGATGTTTTTGTTGATTTCCGGCGGCCATATTGGTGCACCAGAAAGGTGCACCAATATGGCGTCTCCATACAAAGCTCTACAAAGGTGCGTGAAACAATTCGGCAAATAACTCAGAAACTGTGGGCCAGAAAGACCTGAGACTTGGTCACTTTTCAGTGTAAAACAAGAGTGAGATCTGGGTACGAGATTAGGACAAATTGTTTACATATTAGCCTTTTATAGCATGTCATTTTCTTTGCTTCTTCCACTGGACCGTTTCCAATTTAATTTTTTGCTGTGTGACAGTAAAAACGATCTATAGTATTTATCTAGGTAGTTTTTAAATGTTACTGTTGTTGTTGATTTTAGTGTATCGTGCCCACACTTGTAGTTTTAAACGATTTTACTTCTTAAATGATTTTTTGTTTTATTTCACACAAGACCACATCAGCAGTGCTGTAATTTTATGGTGTAAAAATAAATGCTTTTAGTATTAACGTTATAATCATTGTCATCATTAGTCGTCCAATGAGGCAAGGAAACCTGGCAAAAAGTGGGCTGCACGTTCAGGGTTTTTGTTTTGCTTGTTTTCTCGAATCCGTCGTCATTTTGGTTACTCTGATGATCTCTCTAGTAGTGTTAGTATAGGTAATAGCATGATTTGTAGTGATATTTGGCATAAATACCTCAAGTGATATTTCAAAATTGTTATACGTAATTTCACGAGCCGTCAGGCGAGTGAAATTTGAGACAATTAGTGGTATTTATGCCAAATATTACGTACAAATCATGCTATTATTTGTTTATACTACTACCTGCAAAAGGTTTGTACTTTTCACATGTAGGTATTTCAAATTAAGTTGAAATACCACTGCTCTAAGACAATCAAATTGCAGAAATTTCTGATGTAGTAGTACTGAAGGCACGTAAAACAATTCTTGATATGCGACGATTTCGACTGAAAAATCGACTATTTAATGGAAAACGAGCCACGAAAATCGACGACGTCCGTGTCGCAGTTGACTAGCATGAGAGTTAAAGCTCTGTTCCATTGTTTAAAGGAATACAACAACGAGTTCTTTGTGGTTTGTAGCTGAACAGCAACGTCAAAATTGAATTCTATCGAGAACACTACCATGCCTGTCGTGCTTTATGGCTTTTTTGCTCATAATTCACAGTAAAATTTCTGTAATTATTATGTATTTACATTTACACCTCCTTAATTAACTTCTTCCAGTTAGGTGGTCTGCGAAAGTAAACCTCTTCTTGGGCAGTCTCAAAATTTTTGTTACGTTTTGTTTGGCTCGTAGACGATAGTTCTGTTACTGTAAACACACCGAAGTGATCACTGGGGCGAATTCCAGACTTCGCCAACCTGTCGCCAACGACTCGCATTTCCTTGACTTTGAAATCGCTCAGTTTGCAAAGAACACGATCCAGTCTTGCTTTGTAACTTGTGGCATTTACAGTTCTCTTGAGAAGAGCGGCGAAAGGGGTTTTGCTGCGATCATATGTGAATCCATTGCTGTCAGTGTTTCCCGGTAGAGACAGCCATGCGTCAATCCAAGGAGAAGGAAGAACAATGTCTCCGTCAACCTTATCTTCAATGTTCATGTCACCCATAACGCAGACATTTTCGTATGGAGAGAGAATTTTTAGTGATTCTTTCAGTTGTTGCTCGCGTTGAATAGTATTTTCTTCTGCATGAACTAAGTGTGTTCCTGCGACTACAAACTCCAGTCCAGGTGAAACAGCACTCCTAGTTTGTGCTACGACAAGCTTTCGCATGCGTGGAGAATTGACGAATGGATGAATGAACCATTTTTCGACAGCATATACGATTAGAATTATCACAAAATGGCGAGGTTTCTCCTGCATCTTGACATCGGAAGGAATCAAGTGATACCGGGAAAACCACGTCTGTTCCTCTAAAATAGCCAAGTTCTCCCGTGTCACTTCTTGAAAAACCAAAATAGACCCAAAATATCTGGTTGGAGATCTTCGACGATTTGTCCCAAAGCTTCCATTCTTTCTCTCATCTTTTCAGTAGAAAACCAAATGTTGTATGTTAGCATACCAATTTCATCACGCGATCTAGATCTTGCATGACCAAGCGAACCATTGAAAGGAACTCTTATGAAAGCGTGAAGAGCGAATACAATGACTATTAAAACTAGAACGACCAGGACTGGGTGTCGTATATTACGAGGAATGAGCAACGAGATTAGATTGGGATCCGAAGACATTTTAACTTATCATTTTCTAAGAACATGTAAGATGTTAGCTCAACAGGCTTCCGGTCATGCTCGGTCATGCAAACATACTCTTTACTTATGTAAATTTTAAACTTATATTTTAGGAGCCGTTAAAAAATATTTTCTCACTATAGCTCTGGGGTGACGTCTGGCTACAGCATCTTTTTAATTAGAGATCCGGCAAGAGGAGCCAGTCGGTTTTATTTACGCATTGCGTGGACCTCTGCATTCAAGCAGTTTTTTCATACTTTTTCCTCGTTTCCAGGCCCCTTGAATCAAAACCGTTTTGACTGCCAGGTGCCCAGGCCTCTTGCTGTGTTAGTAATTTTTCCAAATCTTTATTAATTGAGACGTAGTTTATGTTCAAAGGGAGGTATTGATTCTAAAAAAGCCCCATCGAGCTACCTTAAACTGCGATAAATAAAACAGGGCAACAAAAACATGCAAGCAGATGAATGCAACGCTGAGTTCTGCAAAAAGAGTGAAAAAGCAATGCCTCGGGTTTTACCACCAACGTTTAAACTTGTCTTGCGACAAATCATGTTGTTGCTAGTTAATATGTAGTAATGATAATAAAGGTCTTTATTAATCACTCATTTCGTAAACAGCCGTGCAACGATTTACATGGCAAGAAAATGAATAAAGGAAAGCGAAAAATACATAAGGAAAACCACTAAATAAATATTAGTTACTATTAAGAAGACATCTATTTATAAAAACTGATTTAAAACGACATGTCCGAACATTAGGTAGAATATAATTATGCCAACCTCGTACCCAGGGCTTTTCCCTTGAAAAACCACCCATTTTTCAAGGAAGAAGCCCTGTGGACGAGGTTGTAATTATGCGACCTCGTTCTCATGTGCCGTGTTCTCTGGGCGAGGTAAAACATCGCTCAACGCGGTGTTAGTGGAAGTGGTCCTTCGCCATAACTTCATATCTCTATTACGACTACGACCAATGACCAAGATACTGCACTGCCTTAAGTAGTAACCTAACTTAAAACACCTGGCAAAGAGAGCGCACCCCAGACCTCAATAGAGCACTAAAGTGATGACGTCATAAAAACGAAATTTCTGAAATTATGGGATTTGTCAGGATATTCTGAAAGAACAATGTCCAAGAGGCCTACTTACCGAAAAAGAGCATTTTGGGGAAAATTGTCTCTGAGATGTTAGCCGGTTAAACTCAGAAAACTCCATACAAACCCTTCTATATTTTTTTTGGGTCGACCGAAAAAAAATTTAGACTGGTTTGTATGGAGTCTTCTAAGCATAACTGGGCTACGATCTCAGGGACAATTTGCCCAGAAATGCTCATTTTTGGCAAATAGGCGTCTTGGGCATTGTTCTTTCAGAATATCCTGACAAATCCCATAATTTCAGAAATTTCATTTTTATGACATCACACTTTAGTACTCTATAGCATACATATATGAAGACTGAAAGGATCAAACTTTGAAAGAGTAAGTTTAAATTTTCAACGGAGCACCCACAATATTTACATATTCTTATAATATAATATACAACCTACTGCTAGCCTTGGTACGAAAACAATCAATATGACTGCCCCAATTAACTGGCACTTGCTCAAAGGTAACGCCCAACAGTTTCAGTTTCTCTTTCCTCCCTATTATCTCTAGTGGTTCAGAGGCGTCCTGGTGGTCCTTCCTCCTAAAAGCAGTTCCCATATTTTTGTCAAGTTAACTTTCATGCAGTTCAGTTCTCAGACCATTCAATAAGGGATAAGATTTTTGTTTCAGACTCATCTAAGCCTACATTTGCCTCAATTAGCAAGCTAAAAGATGTCACCTGCAAATTTGACTAGAAGATTCTTATTGGTATTAACAGCTTTGATATCGTTAAAAACGATAGAAAAGAGGATCAGCCCCAGGACTGTACAATGAGGAACACCCCTATTAAAAAAAACATATTTAGTACGGTAGCCATCGCAGTGGCGGATCCAGGGGAGGGCCCCCCCTTTATTTTTAGACCAAACTGAGGCCCGAACCCTTTTCTAAGGGTCTGGATGACCACTCCCCGCCCCCCCCCCCCCCACCCTTATCCTAAGGTCTGGATCCAGCCCTCATCGACAACCACTAGGAGCCGAGTAATCGGCTCCTGCAACAACTCTCTGCTTTCTCTGATCTAACAAGCCTATAAGCCAATTAATGATATATGAATTAATGTTTCTTTGCTTCAATTTACTACAGAGGATATTGTGTGATACAGAGTTGAAGGCCTTACTAAAGTCAAAGGAAAAAACCAGACAAAATCGGCATTACCATCCAGCCACTTTAGCCCTGACGTTGCCACTTAATTAATGCCATGGTAGACTTATGGCCTTCACGAGAGGCAAACTGATCTAAATCGATTTAATCATTGCAAATACTGGAAAGTGCATAGCTATAGACAAATCGTTCAAAAAGTCTCATGATAACAGCAGTCAAAGAAATGGGTCCAAGCTGGGTACAGTAAGTTGTGTAAATACTACCGACTTCTTATTGGATAAAATAACTTGGGAGTCAAGAGTCACTGCGAAAAGTAGAACTACTCGTTCTCATGTAAAACCAAAAATCCCGAGAAATCCGGAAAGCCACGAGGACTCCTCGGAAGATTATCTGAATCTTCTAGGTATATAAAAACTAAATATAAACATTCAAATAAATAATAGTAATAACAAAAATAACTTTACCAATCTAGACTTCACTCTTGCTACGTTAAAAATGCTTGCGTATAATAATCGTCTTGACGTGAATGAATAGATAATGCTTCGGAATAATCTATAGTTTTATTTGACGATTATAGTTTAAAGCTGGTTTGTCAACAAAATTGCCAAAATGATTGCAATACCATGATCTAGTCTCTTAGAAGTCTTTCGCGTCGCAGCCATTTTGTATTTGTTTGCCCGACCGTCTCTCTGTGGAATCCGAATATGAAATTTCACGCGACAACTGTGGTTGCATAACCGTGTTTTGATTTTTGATTGGTTATTCATGTTATTCGTGGATCACTGGTCGGACTCGTTTTGAGGCTGTCGTTTAGCAAGCGTGTCTCGTTTATCGAGTCTCGTTTCTGAGACGAGACAACGAGACTGGTTTGAACGAGTCTCGATTCCACGGCCCGGATTAAACTACCGAATACGTAATCGAGAGGCCATTAAATCGAGACGATTTTTATCGAGGACTTTTCGATACGTGAAATTTTTTTTATTGAAAAACCTCTCCGTTGCGACAAGCGACAGGAAATTTCGGCGGTTAGTAAGAAAGCTACATTTACAAAATATAGGTTTGGAATTCGTAAAATTTTTATTCGCCTGGCAAAGTGCTACGTGTGCTCCCAACAGCGTCATTTTTTTAAATCTCCAATGGTAACATGAGTTTAATTATCATCAATTTTGTAACATAATCTGCCTATACTTAGCTAAATATCTCAACCTTACGCTAGTTTCACTTTTTTTACGACGGGCATTCTTGACTTCCCAAAATTAAATCGAAATAATCGATAATTATTATGTTGCTTGAATAGGTCGAAAAAATGACCGAGTTGAGCTATTTTCCTGTTAACTCAAGGTATATTTTAAAAATAACGCATGAGTCAATGATGCACTATTTTGCGAGTTTTTGTTCTGGCTAATGGATAAAGCTGTTAAAAACCGCACTTGCGAGGCAGTTTTGTTTTAATTTTCGTTAGTATGTACATAATATATTTCAAAAGTTTAAAAACAATTTCGTACATTTGTCAATCATTTCAGTTTAAATTTAAAGACATCAATGACAGTTCTGATTGTTAACAAGAATGGTTGTCCACGATCGATCTTTTTTTTAACTCTTAGCAAAGACGAAAAATTGTTGTGACCCGGCTGTGCTTTATCGGGAACTGGTTTAAAAAGAGATTCCCTTTATAGTGGACAATTTATACCTACGTTCAGCAATCCCATCCTTGGGGTGCTAGGAAACCTTCAAATTTTGACAAGTTTTAACAAAAATCCTAAATGATCTAGGTTGAATCAAATGTAAAAGCATTAAAATGAAAATTGCGTGAGAATTCAATATCATTATCGTCATTCTTCAATTCTTTGAACTAAGACTGCAATAGTAAAAGCAGAAACGCCTCCTTAAAACAAAATTCACGCGGTCACGTCAGTTTGTAATTCTTGCGTCTCTTCGTTTTCTATCACTTTTTTACTGGGGTGACGGTTCCGCTTGCACCAACGAATCGCCAATATAATTGCAGCAACAACGCTAACAGCTACCGCAAAGCCGAGAATTGAAAAGCCAACAATCTTGACGATCTTGTTTCCAGTCCCCGGTACGGTAGTGGTGTCCTCGGGCGCGGGCTTCTTGGTCGATTGTGGCGGTTCTCTGAAAAGCTGCTTCACGCGGTCAAGAGATCCGTTGTGTTCTGCTGGTTCGATTCCGAGGATGTGACAAATTAAAGGATAAATATCTGTAATCTCGAACGGTTCGGAGGTCATATTCTTTTTGAACGCGGGTCCACGCGCAATGAAAAAAGGATACATATCTTTGATTGAATTATTATATCCATGTTCTCCCCTGATAACTCCCGCTGTGAAATTATCTTCAGGTAATTTGGAGCTACGAATATACCACCCCTCTTTCATTAAAGCCACTATGGAGGCAATTCTTCGGTTGTTCTTAAAATGAAGACTTTCGGGCACATTTTCTCTTTTATAGACTTCAAATAGCTTTGTCTTTTGTTCCCCTTTTTTGAGGCTGTCAAAAACGTAGGCCCCGTTTCCTGGGTGTGGTTGGATAGTGAAGAAGGCCTTGTTTCCCGACCAACCGTCGTAAGTACTACTATTGACAATGTTATCAAAATTGATAAAGTTGCTTGTGTTGTAGGCAATCATACCATGGTCAGAGGTTAGTATAATATTTACTTTGTCGATCAGTTTTACTTCGCTTAGCTTATCCACAAGGTACCCGACGACATTCTTATCATAGTATTTGATCTTCTCCTTAATCTGGGACGAATCGGGCCCGTATTGATGCCCAACTGTATCAGTATCCAAGAAATACATCGCTATAAAGTTCGGTGGGTCTTCCGCGCTTAGCCATTCTATTACCGAATCAACTCTTTCCTTCACTGGCATGCGATTTGCATACGGGAAAACGAAAGGCTTGGAGTACTTCGTACCATTAGTGCTGAAACTCGGAAAGACGCCGCGAATTTCTACATCATAACCCGGATAATAACACACTCCGCTCTTGAACCCCTGCTTTTGATTCGTGACCCAAATCGGCTCGCCACCATTCCACCATCTTGGCTCGTTATTAGCGCTGTCGAATATGGCTTGGAACGTTGGATCGTACATCTCGTTTGCAATGATACCATGACTTTCCGGATATAGTCCAGTGACTATCGTGTACATATTAGGCATAGTGACTGTTGGAAATGCGTTCTTGATGAAGGGCGCTTTGACGCCCTCGTTTACGATGGAATCCATGTAAGGCGTATCAGCTTTGGACATGTAGTCCCAGCGAAATCCGTCCAAGGCGATAAGAATAACGATCGGTTCTTTTGGCCGATTCCTTAATGTGGAACTGGCTGAAACCATTGCACATATCACACAAATGTACAGGATTACCAGTTCAAATGTTAACTTTACAATTAACATCTTGGCGACAACACATAAGCTCCTTCAGGTCTGACGTAGAAAAATCGATGCGTTATTTTTCTTACTTCATTGCAACGATGGAACTTAGCAAGGCAGAAAATGACCGTCAATTACATCCACAGCATGACAGATGTATAAAGGAACTATAAACAAAGCGCTATGTATGCAAATTAAAAACAACTGAATAAAACCAGTTCTCCTTGGCTGAAGTCCCATGTGACTATTTAACCTCGGAACCGGTGAGGTTAGCTTAACGAAACTTGATCAATTGGATCAAATTTAAATGGCTTAATGGCAACCTACCAAAATCATACTGGAAATAAGATAGCATACATTTTTAATATTTGCGCGCAATGTTTGCGAATCCCTTTCTTAACGTTTTGTGGTCTTGCATTATTGTAAACATGGTTGACAAAGTTTTTTAAAAAACCAAGTAGAGAAAAGAATAATTTGTAAACTCTCGATACCGATTTACACCATCAATTTATAACCCGTCTGTTTCAAACTTTGTACAATTTGTTTTCTTTACGTCCTGTTTAATTTCTTTCACGGCAATTAATATAAACAAAGCATAATAATTTGCTTAACTTAAATTATGGTAATTCGATTTCGACTGATAAACGCTTGAGACTGGCAACATCCTGTTTCCCTGACACCAAGATAGGATGTGACCAATACGAGGAAAGGGGAGCAGGGAGCAGTGGCGGAACCAGAACTTCAGATAAGGGGGGAGGGGGGGCGGTCATCCACAGCCTGAAATAAGGAGAGGGGAGGGCAGTCTCTAAAAAAATATTTTTCGGCCCTTCGGGCCTCAGTTTGGTCTAAAAATAAGGGGGGCCCGGCCCCCGGTTCTCCCCCCTGGATCCTCCACTGGGGAGTGGGGAAGTACGGAGAACGAGGGAACAAACTCCAACTTGAACCAGAGGAGGAACGACTGCCTTCCCACAATGCATTGAAATACCAAGTATATTATCACATCGTTCGTGACGTCATCAGTTCAAGCCAGCTCTCGTCAGTGCTCGATCAAGATGATTGGAAGTTACGGAAAATTCGGCAAACCGGACGTTTTGGTTGAATGGAAAGCGTCCTTCATTTCCAATTCTCTGTCGGTTTTTTTTCTTATTTTCTATTTCCCTTTCCTTGCTCCCCGTTCCTCGTTTTAGTAACATCCCACCATGTTCTGTAAAGTGCTTTCAGTGTCGTACGTCTCCTCGCGCGGTCGCGCCTTCGGGACTTTTCACCGTTTCCCTCATTGGTAAAACAAAAAAAATTAAGAACTGAAATGTTACCCTGTTCAGCTGCAGGACAAATAAATGTTGCAAACACTAGAACGTGTCGTTGAATCAATTAGAAGGCACTATTGCCACTTGGATATGGATCCAACTGCGCCAGCAAAGTGAACGGCGTTTCCCAGGTCCCCACGGTCATTCTGTTTTAGTGGCACATTCCAGGCAAAAGGACTGCCGGTTGCCTTTTTTTCTCTTGTACAATGTATTGAATAAATGTTATTACATTTCTACATTTTTCAAGGAAATTGCTCGTCTTAGAAATGAAATATGACTCTTCAAAGTCACTTTTAGCTTATAAAGAATACCGTTACCAGGTTACTGTTTAGCCGAATTTTTACTAGAGACTAGTTATCCGTCTAGACGGATTGTCCGTCAGACGGTTAATTCGTCGAAGTATAGATCCGAAGACGAATTTTGACCAATAGTTTGTCTAGATATTTTACGCGGGAAACAGGAAACACTGCGAAAATATAGAAACCAGTCGTCTCTCATATATTTGGAAACTTCGTCAAAAAACCGTCTACTTTCCGTCTAGATATAAATTTAGAGACGTATAATCCGTCTAAGACAAATTATTCGTCTGTTAGCACGTCTTCAAGACGTGCTAACAGACGAATCAGCATCAGACGAATTTTGCTCAATAATTCGTCTTTGCACCGAATTTATACTAGAGACGAATTGTCCGTCTGGACGGATAATTCATCTCTAGTATAAATTCGGCCTTTCTCTTGATCACGGAGGTAATTTGTCTGAGGGTCTCCAATAGAGTTCTGCAATAGGCTATTTGCACTAAGAGGTCATGTGACATGGTTTTTATGAAAATGAAAGTTGTATGATTTTGCCTTCGAAAAACGATTAGTGGGTCATATTTTAAATAAAATTATACTGATTTGGTTTTGCAAACCTGCACTATTTTCTTAAAATGGGTAAGTTCGTAGCTGTTCACGTGACCAAAACGTGATTTTCAAAATCATGAATTACTTCTTTCTAAACACAAATTTTGCACTTAAACTTCAAGGAAAATGTTGAAAAGATGATGTGGTAACGTTTACAGCACATCTTAGCGTAACTTTCAAACGTTTAACAAGATATAAGCGAAAAGTAGTTTTGGCCGCCATGTTAAAGGCAAGAGAATGCCCTCCAACATGGCGGCCAACACTAATTTTACTACTTTGTTGAAAAATCAAAGTGCCATAAAATAGCTCCCTTAAATGCGTTTCCTCTCAAATTTCGTGTGTAAGATAATGTTTATGTGCTCTGTCAATTTTTGGCATCAGCAAGATTCCAACTCATTATTTAAAGGAAGCACTGGTTATGTGACCTCTTAGTGCAGCTGGCCTATACAGTCATGCCGACCCAAATTTTCACATACCGACCGACCAATCATCGTACAAACCGACCTCTCACAAGGCTACAACCAGGGCCTAAGGAGCTAGGGTAGCTCCTTACGCCCTGCTCCTTATTAATGCAACCGCAGGGGGAGAGCTGAACGTGGCCATGTACGAAATTATCTCGTTCAAAATGACGATAAAGATTGCGTTAAATGTACAGAATATGTGACTTTTAATTGTTGAATATTGACTCGCGCGATTCTTCTGGCTACTGGACAAGTCCGTCAGTGCGATGTCCAACTTCATCAGTTACTGCAAAATAACAGTGAGAAAACGAAAAAAAAAGGTATCAAAGTGTATATTTTTGCAACCTACTGCAAAACGTTTTTTATAAATTGTATATTTTTGGTGCACAGTCTCAGTTCTGCTTCCTTCGGAGTGCTTCATTTTCCTCGTTTATACGCCGTTCATTTTGATTTAGGTATTTGAAAGGGACTTTAATAAGAATATTTCAAACAGACACACCTTATGGGTGTGCCATCGTAATTCATAAAAGTAACGCTACATGAAAATTAGGCTGTATTCCCGCGGCTCTCTCGGGTCCACTTTTCCCGAACAGGGACGATTGGCTTCCATCTCGTTCCCAGGGTTCTCTCCTACTTGCTCTCCAGGCCTGCAAACAATCGGTAATACGCCTGCGTTTTAGGGTTTGCAGGCTAGACGTACAGGGCTAGATTTGCTTCAAGCCAACCCCTTACAAGTTCTTAAGAGCGAATGAAGCGAGCTTCAATGAAGTTGAGCAATTGAATCGAGGTTGAATAAGTTCCGCTGCGACGGACTTTAAAACGGTCAACCTCAAAAGAATTGCCTGATCCTGCTGCAGAACGAAAAAATACGTTCTCTCCATTGACAGACGACTTTTTTCTGACCCGGCTGTATCTTAATATCCGTAAACAAAAGTTGCAATAATCTCCAGCACTTCCCGTTGATTACAACAGTTACAAATATTGCGTCTTCCTATAGTCTGAAATGTCACCCCTCCCCTACGCCAACATTTTGCACCAAGTAAGAAGTAAGTATTAATGTTGGCTTTGGGGAGGGGTAGGTGGGCAGTTTCCCCAAAACGTATAATGATCCGAAATCAGCCATCTCTTCGCCCCTCGAACGAGCGGGTGGAGGTGGAAGGGGGGCGGGGGGGCGGGGACGAAGAGACGGCTGTCATTTCAGACTAGTCTCCTCATAAAACTTCTCTGGTTACTAAGAGTGTGAAGGTTTTAGCATGAGGTAGTCACATTTTCACGTTACCGACGTAACGTGACGTGACGTGACGTGACGTAACGTGGTTTTGACGTTACCGGTGGAATCGAGGGGCCCGAATTTCGCGCCAAACAGGTATGAAAAGTCCTTTAAAATGGCAACCAAACCAGAAAAAAATTTGAATAAAGGTCTTAATACAGGACGATAAACTTACCACTCTTTCTTCCTTGAGGCCGTGCTTGAAAAATAACATGAATGGTTTCTTGTCACGGTACTCCGCTATGGCCAGCATACCTTCACCTTCAAACTTATCCTTTGCTCCGGTGAAGAACTGAAGATGCTCGTATTCTGCGAAGATTTTTTGCAAGGCAGCTTCTAGGTTCTTCTTGAAATTTTCGGCTTCAGCTGGGCTTTCTTCTTTGATTTTATTAGTTAGCTTTTTAGCATATTTCTTCATCTGTGTTTTTAAAACTTTAAGTGAAGAGGAGAATGTTTCATCTTTGATAAGTCTGTTACCAGAGACAATATTGATGCTAGTAGTGGCATTTGTTTCCTTCGCTTCATCATCCATATCCTCTGCTGACTTATTACCACCAATAAGTTGGTCAGTGATGTCGCAATTTTCAACTGTGTCCTTGGTGAAAGTAAAGAAAAGGAACTTTACCGACTGACCTATTAACCTCGTACCTAGGCTTTTCTCCTACTTGTCCCTCGGAGCAGTGAGACGAGTATCCTGTACATAGAGGGCCCGTGAACAGGCTAGGGGACGAGTAGGGAAGTTAACTAGAAACCTGGTAACAAGGTTGACAGAACTAACCAGTGGCGGATCCAGGGGGAGGGTCCGGGGAGTTCGGACACTCTCCTAACGGACCTGACGCTTGGTTGAGACTAGAATTCTCACATTGACGTGATCGTATATCACTTTTTAACTGGCTGATTTTTTTTAATGAAACCCGCGTTTATGCTGCCACTAAACTAAATTCCAGGGATACAAAAAAGTATGATTGTTTTTGAGTACCATGCTGTGATCTGTTCACCTCTGCTCGCAAAGTAGTATTTCCCGCGCCAACGGCGACCGGCGTTCACAGATTGAGAAACACTTAATCGTCTGTGCCTTCTCAGCGATTGGTGGGAGGGGGTCTAGAGTGTGTGTGTGGGAGGGTGGGAGGGGGGGTGGGGAGAAGTAATTTGCCACGAAAAAGTTCAATATCTCCTTTCTGAACCAAAGTTTGGACCCCCCGCCCCAATCGAGAATTCCTGGATCCGCCCCTGCTACCGCACATCAGGTGGTCTAACATGGTCATAAGGAAATTTTGTTTCCTTTAGAGACACTGTTACTGAAACAAGTCTAAAATTGAGCATTTCTACTGTTGGGTGTGCTGTTGGGTGTGCTGACCCTCCGACATCTCATTTGAACTCGGTTAGTTCGAGCCTATCAGTTTTGGTTCGATTACTTTTATGGTGGACAGCATGGTTTTGATCTATTTTGATGCGTAAACTGTAAAGCTATTATGTCAAGGAAAAGCTTCTCGATAAACTGAAGGTGGTAGAGACCAGTCCCCGAGAAGTCTCCGGGCGCTCTCAGCTCGGAAAGACCTGGACCCTACCAAGGGACGTGACATCACTGAGAGAATAAAAGGCGAATCAACACGGAGAATCTCGACTTCCTTAACTTAACGGAGTTCTCTCGCCTACCCCCTGGGACAGTAATCGACCTCGTCCCCAGGACAGTAATGCATTCATAATTTTTTCTGAGTTTCCTCAAAAAAGAGTGCATCCTCTCCCACCCTATAATTTGGAAACATTCTGGGATACACGCGTCCAACGTTGTTTGTGGGGTAAGGGGAGGAGTTGGTCATTTGAGAACTGGAAAACGCTCCCAAAGCGCAAAAATGTGTTCTTGATTGCACATTAACGACCCGAAATTCCAGTCTCTGGAAAGGAAACATACGAGACTTTTAGTGCCAAACAAGAGAGGATAAAGGGGAAAGAGAAGGCACCCCCCATATACACCCTATTCCATAGGTAATTCGTCTCGAGTTATTTTTAGAATTGGGATAGGGTTAACTCGCGCGCTGCGTGGATGTTTCGTGGAGGTTTCGCATGACTAAACGCCGTGCAAAAGATGTCTGGCGAAGGGCAATGAAAGCGTATAGAGATCGAGAGCATTTCTGAATATTGAAGCGAAATGAGTCCGCGCTCACCTGGGAAAAGGGAATCGCTCGACTCTTTGACAACCTGTGAAATCAGTTTAACTCGAAGTTATCGTAACCTCAGTGCTTTAACAAAATGAGAAATTTCGCCGGTCTATTGAAACCGGTCGTTTGTACAGTAAAGCAAGTAGCAAGTAATATTCATGTACATGTAATTAGTTTTACAAATTTGAATTTTATTGTAGTTTTTTAAGTTGTAAAGCGCTGTTGATCAGTGAATGTAAATAGCGCTCTAGAAGTTATTAAATTGTCATTATTATTATTATAGGACGCCAAGTGTTATTTTTGTTGAATAATACAAGACTAATGAAAGAATAAATATCAAACCAGAAATTGCTCTCTTCAAACTGTAAATTATAAACGATCCTGGGAGAATATTCAGTGTGTTAAAGATTTCCCTGCTGTACTGTTAGTTCTATGCAAGAGAGGAGGGGCGATTCTTTTTTAATTTTCGTTTCGCTGACACAGCTTTAGCAGAAATCTCTCGTTTTCGTCGACAAAACGAATAGCAATATCGCGCTCCGCGTCTTCCGTCATTTTTTTCTGCCTCAATTCGTGAAGGACGCGTGGCTCTGAGCGTGGGTCATCCACGCGGAACACATTCGCGCTATGTGATTGGCTGTTGTCTTATCTCCTTGGGAGTAGTGGTCTTAAAAATAACTCGAGACGAATTACCTATGGAATAGGGTGTATATGGGGGATGCCTTCTCTGTCCCCTTTATCCTGTCTTGTGCCAAATCAGTACAAAAGCCATGAAAAGTCATATGGGTGTGTAACATTTGAGGGTTCATCTTGAAAAGAAAACTAAGAAAAATTCGAACAATAACCCTGCCTTCCACTTCGTAGAAAATGCCATTTTCGACCTCTCTGTACTTGTACGCGTCAGTAAACATGTCATCTCCTGAAAATTTGAACAGAAGTATATTATAAATATTAATAATTGGTATATAGCTAAGAAATGTTTTCTCAACAGCATGCGCTCTGATTGGTTATTTCGAGGTCACATGACATCTAACAATGAAACTATTTCCCGCCAAATCTCTTAGCGGGGAATGACGTCAGAGAGTAACAGTCAAACAGTGCATTATTAGGGAGTTTAAGACACCACGACGGCGACGGCTGCAAAAAACGTCGCTTAAAAAGTGACTTCGCGATCTATGAAACTTTAGCGAGATTATCAAAACTCCGTCACTATGTTTTATGTAGGCGAACTCTCCTGGAGTTGAATTCTTAAGAAAAATATTCAAGTTTAAAAAGAGTAAGAGAAATTCGGCGCCGTATGTTTACGTTTACGTTGTCGATAAAACGTCAAATTAGGCACTTCACGTCGTAGTCGTGCAGGGACGGCAAAGAAATGTACAAAAAAGTGTGATGCACGTGCAGAGTTGTTGTTTTGCTAATCTTAGGGTGTTTAAAACCTGGTTTCCATATGATCGCTACGATCGCCACGATCGCTGAATGAAGACCGAGGGGACCTGGGTCTAACAACATAGTTCGCGCCAAAGCGCCATTCCTCAAATTCAGCATGGCGGCTGTGAATCGTCGACAGAGAACTCATGTTCAGGACTTAAATCGAATTTCTCTCCGATTGCTTTCCAGCAGTTGATTTTCTTGTTCTTGTCTCTATATTCCTTTGAAAATGTGTTGTAAAGACGGTCGTATTTTTGTACTTCCTCCATAAAAAGTGCCAAGTGGACTGCTTTCTCAATGTTTGTGTTGGCAGCTAGCCTGCGAAAACATCCGTTTCTCCTCGCTCTTCGCTGCCTGGGACGTTGCGAGCGGACTGGCAACGTCTGCAACTCAGCGACAGAAATTCCGTACTGATGACGTAAAATCTGTTGTAGCTTTTGTTTACGAATGACAGACAAAAGACAAAAGGCCACAATCGTCAAATGTAAACGCGAAGAATCTCTAACAAAACAGTCAATATTTTGAGTTTCGCTGGAGCTCGTTGACAGATGAACACAATTTACCAAAACCGACCAGATGACACGTAAAATTGGACAAATTTATATTTGGAACCCCATGACTACCGGATTTGTTATGTAAACATTGATTTACGTCATCAGTATGGAATTTCTGCCGCAGATGTTTCTCGGCGCTAAACGTCCCCAGCGGCGAAGAGCGATGAGAAACGGATGCTTTCGCAGGCTAGTTAGCAGCCATCTTGAAAAGCTTGAACGTACGCAATGCATGCTGGTACTTTTGCTGTCGCTGCGATAGCTGTGAAGAGTGGTTTCCATATGATCGCTGCGATCGCTGAACTTTTTTTTCAGCGTTCGCAGCGATCGTGGCGATCACATGGAAATCAGGCTTAAAACATTATGACCGAGTTGGGATAATCGCACTAAATTTTCATAGTTCGCGAAGTCACTTTTTAAGCGACGTTTTTGCAGCCGTCGCCATCGTGGTATCTTAAACTCCCTCTTAACTAATTGGTTTTTGACGTTCTCGTTGCCGTCGCCGTAGCCGTAGTGGCATACCCGCGAATTTTAACCGACGACCGCCATTACAGCGAGGTTTAATGAGTTTCCAGCTTCAAAATTTTTAGCTATATTAACAGTCGAATCTCAACGTTCCCTTCGGCTGTGCCTCGGGAAACAATGAGATTCTCGGGAAACAAAATTAACTGTTTCCCTCAGTGGGTTCTTCAACGTTCCACAAAGTTTATTATATGTTTTATCGTCCTTTCCCGAGGAGACTATTAAGTCTGACTGTTTTTAGATGTCATTACCGGGCAGCACTTTCTCCTCAGTTATTCAAAACGTAAGACATTTTAGGTATATTGAGAACGGACCTATGGGGCCAGGGTATCCTGAGTTAAAATCTGTAAAGTAAATAAGGATCATTAAGCTTACCAGTAAATATGTCCAGAAAAATAATCATGATTTGTGGCGACAAATCGAGATTGCGAATCTACAGAAGTACGTCGGAAGAAACCAGTCACCTCGAGTTGCTTTCTTGTAGTCGTGTAAATTTCACAAAAGAAGGTTGTTGCGTCTCTCTGTCGGTACCGTCATTACAAAAGAAATAAAGGAACCAGAGAACAGAGTTCTCCCGGGGGCTTTATTGACAAATCGAGATTGCGAATCTACAGAAGTACGTCGGAAGAAACCAGTCACCTCGAGTTGCTTTCTTGTAGTCGTGTAAATTTCACAAAAGAAGGTTGTTGCGTCTCTCTGTCGGTACCGTCATTACAAAAGAAATAAAGGAACCAGAGAACAGAGTTCTCCCGGGGGCTTTATTGATTGGTTGTGTTGTTTTTTTTGTTGTACGTAGTCTGTGCCTCGCTAGCTTGCGAAGCAAGCGTTTCTGTGTGATTTCGGAGCCAAGAAAGACCGAGGAACGACAAGGAACGGAACGTGACACCTTCACTCCCTCCCAAACTGCATGGTTATAAATAGAAAGCTTTTTTAAAATCTTCAGAAAGTATGTTTTGTTTTCCTGATGCAATGTAGGTCATGTCATGTGTTAATACTCCAGAGAACTTTTCCTTTCAAATTTCGTCTTATTCCGTGCATGAAAATACGCCTAATTTATAAAAAGACAAAGGGCCGCATGTCCCTTGACCTACAACGTGACTTACATCACGTGACCTATATTGTAGACATTGTGGTCCCGCAGGCCCGAGGAGGCAATCCTAGTAGCTCGCGCGTATACATGTATATAGAAAAGTACTTACAGTTGAAATATACAGCCAGCATACCACAAAAAATCTCGATTTGCTAGATCAGGAGCCGCATGGAATCGTAGGGTAATGATGACGTTTCTATCGTTCTCTCCTGCAAGTAAGAGATGCTTAGGATGACGTAAACAAGAAAATCCCTGAACCCCGCTTAGGTTGATTTGTGACACTTATCAGTGCCGGATCATCTAGACCCTGAGAATAGGAGGGCCCGGTCTCCAAATTTTTGTCTCGGCCATTCGGACCTCAGTTTGATCTAAAAATAAGAGGGGAGGGGAGGAGACCGGTGTGGCTGGGCCCCTCCCTCCCCTGGATCCGCCACTGCTTATTGCACAGTCATACCTTGATACTCTTTTGCATTACGTGCTATCAGTGACATTCTGTGGGACCCGAGTAGTGTAGGAGCTGTTCGTAAGGTCTCTCCTAATTGGTCGCAGGAAACAATGACATGTCATTCTTCCAATTGTTTCAGTATTGTTTGGGGTCATGGAAACGCACCATAGCTCTTCCGAGCAGTTGCTACATGAGCAGCTGTCTTGAAAGTCATGGACCAAAAGACACTCGTGAAGCTCTAATGAAGTTCTAAGTTGCGTATAACTGTGTATATATAAACACTTTGAGAGAGTTTCCTGACTCGAGTTTATCATTTACAAATCTTTGATTGGAAACGATTGGCCAGACACTCTTTCTCTCTATTTGGAGGAATGAGAAATTTTAAGCGAAATACTCTTTAACTGAAAAAACGATATTTCTTGTTTGTTGTCTTATTTGTTGCAGTGTGTCATTCACAGCTCGGCTTGATTGTTGAACGAGGTATCATCTCGAATGATTTAAGTTACATAACTTCAATAGCCTGTGTTGCAGCCGGCCTAAGCACAGCTGTACGCATCGTCTAAGCCATCAGTAAGAGTGTCTGCGGAGCAAGCTAAACTTCGGGAACAAATTTAAAATTATGACGGTTTTGAAGAAAGCCGAAAATTCACAAAAGCCCCAGCCTCGCACACACCTTGGGTGACAAATGCTTTACTGTCCGAACTCGCAACTTCACAAACGCTTGGACGTGTGGATCTTATAAACATAAAGCTAATTGTGTGACCGAGTTATAATAATTTTAATGCACTGTTGAATCGTTTCACTGCTGTACTGGAAAAAGACAAAATTGAAGATAATATGCTCTGAAATTCTGAAAAAAACAAAAAACAACAACAACAACAAAAAAGGCGAGAAAAACAAACAAACAAACAAATAAACGAAAAGAAACCCCAAAAAAGAAACACTATAAATACAGTGGAACCTCAACGCAAGCAAGAGCCACAGAACTGGGAAACTGTGTCGTTCGTCGTCGGCAAACGAGGACCTTAAAATCGACGACGGCGACGGCAACGAGAACGTCCGACAAAGCAATAGGTTTAATGAGCAAAACAACAACTTTGCACGTGCAGCACACTTTTTTCGTAGATTTCTTTGACGTCACTGCACGAATAAAGAGTGAAAACGCCTAATTTCACGTTTTAATCGGGGACGTAAACAAGCAACGACGAAGTTTTCTTTCTCTTTCGGAGCTTGGATGTGGTTCTTAGGAATTCAGCGTTAGGGGAGTTCGCCTACTCTGACAAAGACCCGACAAAGTGTGACTGGAACGAGTATCAAGTTTTGAGTGATGTTTCGGCACCGTAGGCGTGCTCGGATCTTAAAGCCCCGTGCATACGGACGCAACATTGTTTGCCAACAACTCTCCGCATTGTTGGATGTTTACGTGTTGCGCCCGTTTGCACATCCTGTTAAATGTTGTGTGTTTTTGGGAGCGGTTGTTTTAAGTTTAAAACCGGTCAAACTTTAGAGCCAACAACTCCCCACTATTTTTTGTTCCGTGATCGCTGAAGAGTAGCGCAACAATGTTGGATCCGTTTGCACACCACAAACAACATGGACACATTTTCCGGAATACAAAAGTTGTACTGCCCTGCGTCTTTGCATATTTACCTCCCTTCAATTTAGAAATGGTGGACTTTACCTATTGAACAGTCTTGATTTTAATTTTTGATTCTGTGGGGTGGGGTGGGGAGGAGGTTTCATCACATTATTCTATCTATTACTATGGTCTTGTCGCAAAGGCTTTCCGAAAACGTTACTGAATATGCCATTTCCTAACTCCAATAACTCGCAGTTTCAAAGCGAGGCTAAGTGAAAAAACGAAATTCATTTGAACTAAAATGTTATCTATACATTGAGACAACCACAGACAGGCCCGTAGGAAAGAATCTGAAATTGAGAGGGCACGAAAGTTAGCAGTGCTAGCAGCGTACTCGACTGTTGTGGGCCGAGTCTCCCCATCTCCCCCCCCCGGCCAAATCTTGAAAGTCTGAAATACGCTCTATTGCAGACTGGGAAATTTACTAAGCACTTTTAGATACAGTTTATTGCTCTTTTCAGGCTATCTTCAAGCAATTTTTAACTTGTAGTATAGTAAAAAAAATATATATGAACTGCTACCTAACATTTGAACAACATACCGTAAAATTCCGAAAATAAGCCCAGGGACTTATATTTTTCAAAGGCCCTTTTTAAGGGGCTTATTTTTGGAGGGGCTTATCTATGGAATGAAATTTGCGTCTCAAAATCGATTGGGCTAGCCTTACAGTTGAAGGTAAATTTACCGTTCTTGCTTCGTTTTACTTTGTACTTGAGGGAAATATTCCAAGGACAAGCCCTCGGGGGCATAAATCTGGAGGAGCGATTTAACGGAGGGTTTTTTGCGTTACCAGTTTGGGGGGCTTATATTTGGAGGGGCTTATGCATGGAGGGGCTTATTTTCGGAATTTTACGGTATGTTGTAAAATCGAAGGGGGAATTGCGTTGTGATATCAACTCAGTATCTTTGACGGAAAAGTGATACTTTTTTTTTTTTTTTTAAATTTTTGCCCAAAAAGTAGGGGATGTAGGGGGGGGGGGTAGAGACAAGGTGCCGGTCCCCTTCTACTACAGTCCTGAGAAAAATCAAACTCAAACAACTACGACATACCACGTTTAATAAATCGTCAGAAGCAAGATTACATAACTTTTCCAACATAGATAAGTTTCTATAGAATTTTAGTGAGGAATTCTGCAATTTGAGCAAATGAAGGCCATTACTCTAATGAGAGTAATGGAACTCTACTCAGCCCACTATGATATGGGTCAACCATTCATGGATGAGCCATTTACGATACACCGTGCGACTTCAGCACTGGAAAAGTTAAGTTTACTTCTGGAAAATCAAAGGAAACATCTGACTGATAGTATTGGAAAAAAAAAGCTGCTCAGAATGATTGAAGCAAACAAGCCGTCTATGGCAACATAAAACTGAGTCACTGCAGTGATAGGTAAACTTGAATATTGTAAGAAGTGCCTGCACAAAATTGTTTCTAGCGGTAATTTCCGCTTTTACTTCGTGTACTTGGCACAGATGAAGTAAAACAAAAGACCCCTTTGTTTTTTGTTGAGGGTAAAATCTGTTTGTATTGTTTCTTGGTTTTTGCTCTTTTGTTTTACATCATCTGCTTCTGGTACACGAAGTAAATGCGTAAATTCTGTTGACTTTTTACATGGACCTGTAATGCAGTCAATTGAGTGCCTCCTAAACTACTTCAAAGCCTGTCAGTTTTAATGCACAACTTAACGATAACTTGATTGCAAAATATACCATTCGTCATATAAAGTTCAATTTCAGCTTAGCCTGTATAATTTTTTCCTGCCTTGCTCTGCTCATTCATTACTGCAAAATAACAGAAAAAAGGAAACGATTTAAAATTATTCTGATACAAGGTTTTTGTCCACTGAAAATTAAAATTACTTAATTTCCTAGTGGATTCTGTCTTAATCATATTTTAAAGATAGTGTGTTTATTTATTTATTTACCAGCTTTTCTGGACACAGCCCTGCCCAGAGGGAATGTGCATGAAAGGGACTCATGGGTCCCTTGCAAGGTGCCATCCCTGCCCAATCCCACAACCCGTAAAGGTTGGCCACACCACCAGGGTCTACGACCCCTACTCTTTTCGAATAGTGATGTAGGTTCTTTTACGTCCCACAAGAACAAATCAGTGAAAGTGCTGTGAGACGGGAGCTACAGTTTTTCGTCCTTATCTGAGAAGACTAGAAAGTCTAACCATTTGCAGACGTCATTACAAAGGCAGCACTTTCTTTTCAGTTATTTTAAAGATCCTGAGTGTTGGTCCGGCCGGGGTTTGAACCCGTGACCTCCCGCTCGGCAGACTGGCGCTCTCCTAACTGAGCTAACCAGGCGGCGGTCAAACAGCAGTTTAAGAGATGCAAAGTTCTAAACTGGGTGTGTGAAAGGGGTAAAATTTGTCAATAGAAGGGATATGAAAGGGGTGCCTTTTCTGTCAAAACTGGTATGTAAAAGGGTAAGGGGTTGGAACTCCGGGTGTAGCCTCCCTGTTGAGCCCCCCCCCCCCCCCCCCATGGGGAATTGATGGAAAGAAAGGGTAAAAGGAACACATCACCACCTCAAGTTTTTTTCAGTTTGATAATATTACTATCATGAGTTATCAGAGTAAAATATGGTTGCTTTACCTTCACATTTTGTAAAATTGTGAGATAATATTGTTTTATGACCCTATAATTCAGGTGGTGAAAAAGTGCAAATCCAAAGAATCAACATGCAATAAATCTTTTGCAGTGCTAGATAGTAACACACTCCATTTGCAGGACCAGACATCTGTAGTAGACCATGTTCTTGTTTGTACCAAAAGTACCATAAAATTCCGAAAATAAGCCCCTCTAAAATTTGGAGTATATAAGCCCCCCAAAATCGCAACCCAAAAAACCCTCCCGTTAAATCACCCCTCTGAATATGAGCCCTCCAGGGGGCTTGTACTTGGAATTTGCCCTCAAATACAAAGCAAAACAGAGCAAAAATGGTAAATTTCCTTCCCACTACAAGCCAGCTTAATCGATTTTGAAACGCAAATTTCCCTCCATACATAAGCTCCTCCGAATATAAGCCCCTCAAAAAGGGGCTTTGAAAAATATAAGCCCCGGGGCTTATTTTCGGAATTTTATGGTATGATGGTCAGAGCAGTTAGGCATTGATTGGTTTATATAGACAACGTATTCGATCCTCCTTGCCACATGAATATGAGGCCGTTGAAACACAAGTAACGCCAGGCACGCAGAAATTTGTGACCAAGATATCAAGTTGGTGCTACTGCTTGTGAAATAGCAAACGCTGTTTATCTAAACAAGCAAAGCTTTCAAACTGTTTTCAATGCTTCAAAGAGAGGTAAGGAATGCTCTTCATCTGATTTAGAGTTAAATCTTTCTTCTCCGATAATTGTCATCTAAGTCTGGGCGTGACACAATGTGACTCCCTTCACCCTCTGAAAAATCTGAGCTATGCCCCCGTCAAGTGTGACCCTTTCTTCCTTATTGTGCGCTCATGGCCTAATATTATGACAAGACTCATGCATGCAGTCAGTTGAAACAATATGCATTAGAGCAAAGAGGCCCTGCCAGTGGGGGGTCCATGTCGCCCGTCTGAATTTTAAACGTCTCGTGTCGGTGTTTATGAATGCATGTCACTTATTGTCGGCTTTGCCACCACTGTTGCAATTTGGCGGAGGGAGGTTGTCTCTTGTCGCGATTTCATTTGATGCCCATGTCACTAATCGGAATTTACCCTGGCAGGGCCTTTGCAAATGTCCCTGAAAAAACCTCAACGGTACTCACCATTTTTTCCTCGACAAGACCATGTTTGAAGAACAACATGTATGGTTTGTTGTCACGATACTCAAGTATAGCCAGCATACATTCAGCATCATCAAAATCAGCTTCACTCTCTCCCCGAAAAAATTGGAGATCCCTAAATTTTCCCCAAATTTTCTGCATTGCAACTTTGGCATCTGCCTGGAATTTGTCCTTTTCTTCTGGATTTAGATGTTCAAGGAGCTTTTTCATATACGCCTTACAATGCTTTTGGTAATCTTTCTTTGAGAAAGGAAAAGCCTGTCCTCCCACCTCTTTAAGTTTGTTGGCTAAAACAATATCAACGCCAGTTACTGCATTTTCCTCCACGTCATCACCTCCCGTGTCCTCAGCTGATTTATTCCCACCAATCAAACTTTCATCTATATCACCACTTTTTTCAGTAGTCACCTGGGAAAAATCAAGTATGATTCTGGTAAATCCATCACAAAATTGAGAAACTTGACAAAGACCTTATACCAAATTAATAATGTAAAGCATATTGCATTCTTTTTTACACAGTCAGGGAAGCTTAAGCATAAATGAAAGGCAAAGTAGCTCCGACAAAAAGCACAACGAAAGCTTACGTCTCGTTCTGTTTTTCCCTTTCTGCTGTTGTTTCGCTGGCTCTCTACCATTTTCTTTATCGACAGTGAAACAAACGAAACTATTCCACTCCATTTCCAAAATGTTTTTCACTTTTTTAGCGAGAAAAGCTCTTTTAGTAAAACTTTCCTCGTTGAATGTGTGCGAAGCGGCGCTGCAAGCTGCAATAAAAGGCGGGAATTTTGGCGCGAAATTCACACACCTCTGTGGCTTCTGATTGGACGTATCATTATTTTTTCTCACACATGAAAAAACATCGTTCGCGATTCTGATTGGACGTATCATTTTTTTCACGTGTGAAAACCATCGTTCGCTCCCTTTGATTGGCTAGAACTAATTTGCGTACGAAAATTTACGGCATAGCTTTTTGGTGAGTATTTCTCAGTATGTATATAATAAAACAAAACACTGAATGTCCAGTCCCTCGGGAAACCAGTTAGTTTTGATTTCCCTGGAGTCCCGATGTTTCCCTTGACTTCATCTTGGGAAACATCAGGACTCTCCGGAAAACAAAACTAACTGTTTCCCTCGGGATCTGACATTAAGTGTACAATATTACAGGGAGAAATTTGATGTTCTTCACTCTAGACTTAGGGAATAAAGAGTTCACATAGTAAGTTCTTTATTGCCTACTTACCTTTCCTTCCACTTCATAAAAAATTCCATCAACTTCTGTCATCTTGTATACATCAGTGAACAATTCATCTCCTGAATATTAAAGAGGCTAACTAGTTTAACAACTGAAATTTTTAGTCCTTAGGTTTTAATACCCTGTATATTATTATTACTGCTAACACTTGAGCGCAGTGGACAATGCAATGTCATTTACAGTGGATTAAAACAGAAAAGAATTAAAAAGAAGAATAACAACATGATTCAACATGAATTGCCCTGGAGATTTCCTTGAAACATGCTGTTTGAAGCCAGTCGAATCATTTTGTTTTCACTATCAAGCAGAAACAAAGCCAAACTACCTAAAATGTTGTTTGCAAGTCAAGATCCATGGGCATACACAGGAGGCAAAATTTTGTGTTTGATTTCAGATAACTCTACTAGATTAGATCAAAAACAAAGGAGACATTTTTTTATTGGAAGAACAACATGAAAATTTTGTAACGGTAGTGACAAAATGAGAAATGCTAGTGGCCACCAATGCAAGGTGAAAATGAGCAGCAATGAAAAAAAAAAGTGAACGAGAAAACATACGACATTTCCTCCATAAAACGTGTAACTAAGAAGTTTCTCGAAGTTTCACGTTGTAGTCATGCAAAGCAACGGCAAAGAAATGTACAAAAAAAGTGTGCTGCAAGTGCAAAGTTGTTTTTTGGCTGATTGGACCTATTGTAGTTTTTCACCATTCTCTGGTGTTGCCTTAGCCTCCCACGCAGGCGTTTTTAGGGGAGCTCGTTTTTCATCCCTCCCCACAAACGCCTGCTCAGCCGGAAACAACATTCCTTTCCCATTGTTTTATTTGCGTGGTGAGTGACCAATCAACAGTTGTGCAATAAAGTGTTGACAGGCTAAACACGACTGAACGTGACCCTAGAGTTACCGTTTTCCTTATTTTCTTTCCTTCCCTAAGGTTATGCAGTGCATGGAGTATTCTAAATTTTGACTAAATCTTATTTTTGCCGCTCTAAATCTAACATTTATTAGAGGTCAGAAAGCTTTCCCAGTGTTTAATGCAGATCGAGTAATTATCAGATTACCTTGCGGTCAAGCTTAACTTTCCAGAATTTGGAAAGAAAATGTGATTGGTTAAGCTTGGGAAAGGAATGTTGTCTTCGGTTGAGCAGGCGTTTGTGGGGAGGGATGAAAAACGACCTCCCCAAAAAAGGACTGCGTGGGAGGCTAGCGTTGCCTTCGCCACTTAGCATTACACGATTTTATATTTTGTTGAACAAACCGTAAATTTTATCGAGAGCTTCGCTTTTAGCCCTGGCTAAATCTGTATATCAGCCTACAATCAAGATGCATTTAGCAGCTCAATGTTATACATGGTCATGCTAAAGTATTGGTAATTGAACTTAATCAGACTTCAAACATTGATTGGCTTTGTACTTTTATCACTTGAGTACCAAACATTTGGTTACTTAGCTGCAAGCAAGCTCTTTTCCCGGGGGGTGGGGGGGGGGTTACTTGGTTTAAGTTTTGTTGGGTACGTACTGCTGGTGTCTCACAACCCCTATCCCATTATAGTCTTTTCTGTGGCCAAATATAGATCCCATCTTTTTTCATCTTTTTTTGGGAAAATGTAATTTTCGCAATCTCAGCAGAGTAACTTTCTGTTCATGCATCTACCTTGTAGAGCCTTCTAATTATAACTAGGTCATCCTAAAATGAACTGACACATTGGTTAAACTCAATGAAGTAAAAATCTTCCCATTTTAAAATCCCTACCTACCGGAATTTTCTGATCCCCCAAATTCCACAAATGTGTGATCCCTTTCTAGTAACTCTAATGAAAATGCAACCCCATTATAGTTAATCTAGCTGTGAAAATGCGATCCCATCTAGCAGCACATCCCATTAGCGTATTACTAGGAACTTTAATAGTGAATCACAAAAGTCCTCGGTCATGTGCGTGTGACTCTGCCTTTGAGAATAACAGCAGTTGCTGCCTATTTTTTTTCACACATACTGTACACAGAGTATCCTGTTACCCATGCAAAAGTGGCTGCAATCAATCAGAATTTACTTCACTGAAATGTACAGGATACGCACTTATTGAATCTATATAGTTTGCATTTTTTCAAACGTGAATCGAACTGATCGAACTCACTGCACCGAAAGTTAAAGTTTGATTGGTAAATACAAGATTGAAGTGCGACTAATTACTCGTACGTTTGGTTCGATTAGTGGTCGCTTTTTCTCGTAGATAATTTTTTGACATTGATCGGCATCCACAAAGGATAAAATATTTTGAGATTCTAAAAGATGTCTTGATTTCTTAGCAAAGGATCTTCGCATATGTCTTCCCATGATATTGTTTTGTTGTTGTTAATCCAGATTTAAGAAATAACGCTTTTAAAACGACAAAAAAGGGTTTAGAAAACCATCTTACCACTAAACAAGTCCTTGAAGATTTTCATGATGCCGATGGAAAAAGATTCGCTTGGAAAACTCTTGGTTCTCTCAACACTTTACACATAGAAAAGGACGGAACCGGAAGTCTTGAGCAATATATGACGTCGAAGAAATTAGTCCCAGTAATCACGCGTCCAATAAAAGTGGCAAAAGCCTGTTGTCTAGCTGTAAATCAAAATGGCGCGGGAAGGCAACATAACGCGCTAACGAGATGGCAAGGAAATCTTTAACCTGGAGGCTTGGAAGGGCGATAAATTTATTGACTTCCAGGGAGGAAAATCTTAAAATATTTTACATGCGTTACGTCATTCAGGTTCAAAATCAATTTCACGTTACAAAGGGGTAAGTTGTTTTGGTACATTATGTTTGATGTTTATGTTGTGAAATTCGCCCGTCGATTAGCTTAGATTAATGTTTAGATTAGAATGAATGATCAAATCGCTGTTTATATGAGTCAGTTGCAGTTACCGTTTTTTGTTTTGTCAGGTCGCATCTAAAGAAGCTAAGGACTCTATAAATGAAGAAACAAGAACGTAAGAAGCGTAGAGAGGTCTTGAGGCCAAGCCCGAACGAGGAGGTTAACTTTTATACGTTTATTTAAGCTTATTTTCATAACTGCGGTGATATTTAAGCTTAAGCTTAATCTGTTAAGTTGATTAAGCATTGCCTAGCTTGTGTCGTAGATGTTATCTATTAAATCTCGGCCTATGGACTTAACCAGAAGTTTTTATAGTTTCGTCTATTCATACCATTTATATTAACCCAATACCACAGATTGATCTGTGGCATTAGGCTAATATAATTAACAGTTAATGAATGAGGCTGAGTATCTTATGAAGAATTTTGGAGATCGAGGAGGATGTTATCCGTCGAGGCCGTAGGCCGAGGCGGATAACACCCTCCGAGATCTCCATAATTCTTCATATGATACGAAAGCCGAATTCAATAACTGTTTTATTATTCATTCAAAATAATTCCTAGTTTAAAAACATAGCTAAAACATGCTTACCTCCATCGATCCGTCGATATTCAGTTCATCTTCGATATTGTCGTTTAGGTTTGTCCCGCTCCGCAAATATTCTTCAAATAGCAGATGTCGTCCTTCGAGTTGTCTTCTTGCTGTTCTTGCCATGTTTTTAGCTATTTTTTCGCCTAGTTCTTACCCTTGAAATGAGTGAAATGTCCGCCATTTTTTCAAGTTCACAAGCAAAACAACTCAACCTTGTCCCCAGGTCTTCTCGGTTAACGGTGCCTTAACCTGCACGAACGCTGCATTTTTGACGTCATTTCCTCGTTAAAGTCAAAATTCTTCCAAATTTGGTCATTAGTAACTGGTTATGGTGAATTAAGCGTGTGCTTTTAGCCAATCAGAGTCGGAGGAATATTTTGAATGAATAATAATTAGCAATTAATGAATGAGGCTGAGTAGGATATGAAGAATTTAGCAGATCGAAGAGTGTGTTATCCACCGAGGCTGAAGGCTGAGGTGGATAACACCGTCCGAGATCTGCTTAATTCTTCATATCCTACGAAAGCCGAATTCATTGATTGCTTTATTATTCATTCAAAATAATTCCTAGTTTAAAAGCATAGCTAAAACATACTTACCTGAATCGATGTTAAGTTTATCTTTGATAGTGTATGTTTAGGTTTGTCCAGCTCCACAAATATTCACAGGAAAAAATAACCGATTCCCATTTTTGGATATTTGAGGGTATTTAAAGAATACCCACAAAAATACCAAATTTGGAAGAGTGAGACAAGTCCCAATCAGGGAACTTGGTTGGGAATTCCCGGGTTGTCACTTGTCTCACTTTGCCAAATTTGGGATTTTTATGGGTATTCTTTACATACCCTAAAATATCCAAAAATGGGAGTCCGTTATTTTTTCCTGTGATTCTCCAAATAGCAGATGTCACCCTCCGAGTTGTTTTCTTGCTTTTTTTGCCATGTTTTTAGCCAATATTTCACTTAGTTCCAGCTGTAGTTCTTACACTTGAAACAAGTGGACTGTCTGCAATTTTAGTTTTCACAACGAAGACAACACAACCTCGTCTCCAGGTCTTCTTGGTTAATGGTGCATTAACCTGTAGGGGGCTGCATTTTTTACTTCATTTCCTCGTTAAATACAAAATTCTTCCAAATTTGGTCATCAGTAACTGGTTATGGTGAATTATGCGTGTGCTTTTAGCCAATCAGAATTGGGGAAATATTTTGAATGAATAATAAGTGGTATTGATTAATATCCATACACCTTGGTCAAGGACTTACCACCTTTTCTTCTTACCCTTGAAGAATTCCACAAAATAATTGTATTCACCTCTGAAGACTTATAAAATATGGGTCTTCCACAGAAGAAGATGTGTTTACCCCTGAAGAATTTCGAAAAAGTTGATTTTTTCCTCGTTCACTGCTGAAGATTCTGTTAAAAATCAAAGCTTCACCCCTAAAGAACTCCTTATTTTTATTGCTCTACCCCCTTAAAGAAATACCCAATTTTTATAACTTACCCCTGAAGAATTCCATTGGTCCACAACCGGGGGGATGTGGGTATTAAATGCAATAGCCCATTGTCATTTCATTTCCTACTTGTTATTAAGAGACTATAATGAAAGAGATTTTATCTTAACATCTTTGTTACATTGGTCATATATTATATTCGATTTATGGTTGATGAAAGTTACTTTTTTCAACTTTTTTTTTTAAAGGTGAAGTTACTAACTTTTTTCTTTCATGGACTTGTAGGCTACTATACTTCAAAGTGACAAAGAGAAACGGAAGAAGCTTCGTCTTAAACAGGTGAATCCAAAAGAATATTAAGCTCCATCTGTGAAATATCTGTTACAGGTCAAATTTGATTTCAGGTTAATTTTGATTTCACCTAGGTTGATTTTGTTAACCTAGGTTATTTATTAAGCACTGTTATATAGTTATGCAGGAAGCCATATTTATGGCAATGATTGGGAGTCAATAAAATGTGTTTTGTGATCAGCTTTTTGCAATAAGGCATCTACTGTGCACCAGAGATGGAACTCCTGGGAGTCTTATTATAGAGAGGCTCTGCCCCCTAGTCCAATGCCTTACCATTTTATATATCGTCAGCTTTTGAGAGAAAAGTTCCCCCTTTCGTATAACCTTTTAATGAACCTGCAAATTCAGCATGAAAATAATTTTCTACCTACCATTAAACACTGACAGGCCAAAGTTCGTCGCTTTCTTGGTATTTGTTTGTATGACTTCTTCGTTAATCACTCAAATTTCGTCTATCAAAAATGTCTCAAAACGAGACGCCATCTTGGCTCCGGTCACAAAACAGTGAATAGCCAAGGATATTCTGAGTTATGAGAGCCAATCAAAACGCGCGAAAATTGCTATTCACTGATTTGGTAAATACTAAAACAAAATTTGGGAGGATTTATAGGTTAAATGACCTGCTACTTTCCTTGAGAGACCATCTACTTAAACCCCAATGACAGCCCTTTGTTATCCTACATGTGTAGACTTGAAAGGTTTCAATATGAGATGGGAGTTTTTTCTTTTATCAGCTGAGTAGAGTTACACCTACCAGTATTCTACCATTATATATTTTAGATTTAAGCAATAGAAAACGTTTTCTGTGTTTGCATAGCCTCATATAAACACGAGAGGGTGTTGGGAAAGAAATTGAGAATTTTCCCAACCCTTCGAGTGTTTATATCAGGCTAATGCTATGCATACACAATAAAAAAGTTTTCTGTTGCTTTTATGAAATACCTTTCCAGAGAAAAGAAAGCAAAACTCTGTTAAAAGAGAAATTCTTACCAACCAGGTTGAAGTGTTGTACATGCAGTTTTGTTCACATAATCCGTTCTTGCTTTGCAAAAAAGGTGCTTTCCAAAATACAGATTTTTGTGGCTTAAAATGTTAACATAAGCCAAAAAATTGACACAGCATGTTTGTAAAGATTTTCCAAGTCTCAACCAACAAAAAAAATTGGTATAAAAGTAAACTTTTAGAGTTTTCAGCTCAATATCTTTTTAAAATTTTTGTTTACATGATTAGCTAGCACATACGACTAAACATCTTGATGTCAACTGTGCTTACATACTCTTATGCAAACACTCTTCTTGGCCAATCAGAGTGTAGCACTCTCTTCGTTATTTTGTAAATAAAGATAACTACTCCATTGATATATCTGTTCATATGTAGGTCAGAGAGCAGGAGAAAGCTTTTTCTCGAAAGTTGCTGGAAGATGTGAGGAAAAGAAAAACTGTTGAAGCAAAACACCTTGCTTCCCACCTCAAGGTATTTTTTTTTATCCATATTTGTGTTTGTAGCAAATATTTATTGTTATATTGCATTATTGACCTAGTGTGAGACCAAGATGGCAGGATATTGGCCAACTACTTTTTTTTTTGTAAGAAAGAATGAGGCCAATATACAGCCATCTTAACTGAGCATGCTTATGGTCAATAAGGGATTTGTTATATGGCCAAAAAGAGAACTTTTAATTACAGGACTAACACAGGAAATTCTGACTGGGCAAGATGAGCCCATCTTGCCCACTCAGTCTCAGGTAGCCAATCTATCATAATGCAGGATTTACTTCATCTTGCAGGGCTCCAAGTTGCGACTGATACTAACACCAATGTGACTAACATTTTCTCCTTGGTGACTAAACATTCTGGTTTAGTTGCCACTTTCAGTCTTTGGCAACCAGATTTCTCTGTGCTTTAGATTTAAATTAAAAGAGTAAAGTTGAAACAAACATTTCATCTTATCTTGCTTTGCTTTTGTCATAAAAAATGTGCTTAATCCCTTTATAAACAAAGCCAGTTTAACTCAAAATTCATACCGACTTCTGTCTGCGATATTTTTAAACAATCAAATCTGATGGATCGGCCATACTGTGAGCTGCGTCATTTACATTGTACAAAGTGGTGACTAAAAATTTGCATCTGGCGACTATATTTCTCCAGTTGGTACCCAAAAGGTGACCTGAGGATTTTCTTAATTTCGAGCCCTGTCTTGCCTGCAGATGGATTCAGCTACACTGTATATAGTAATGATTGTTATTGGTGTGTATTTTTATTACTGCATTTTACTCGTGGATCTATAGGCTGCATCTGCATTGTAGTATGCATTGTAGCATCTATCTTGCCTACTGATGGATTCAGTTACACTGTATATAGTAACGATTGTTATTTGTCTGCATTGTAGGTTGCATCCCAAACTTTCAAATTGTTTTGGTGGAACAAAATAATTAGTGAACCAGGGTTGTCATCAAGAGTCGGGGGCCGGGGATTTTCCCTGGCTACTAGGAGAGTGGCTCTTGGCTACTTTTATTGGAAAATAGAAGAAAAATAGAACCAAAAGAAATCCCTAACCGTTTGATTCCCCGCCTACTTGTTGTATTTACCCGGCAACTTGAAATCTTAGTGACAACCCTGGTGAACTGAAATCAATGGTTGAGTAGTTCCTCATAATGAAATCCAAAACTTCCAGCTTCAGAAACTATATTAAGAGGAATAGGTACAAATTTTTGGATCGTTTTGGTGGACAAGGATTAGTTAATAGTGATTGCAGTGACTTTGTTACAAATAGTTATGGTGAGTCCTGGGAATGTTAAAATATTTACTTAATTATTGTTTGGAATGTTGTGTAAAGCACTTAGAGCAGGACCAGATAGGTGCTATCAAATTTTAATTATTATAATTATTTATTATTGATTGCAGATTGCTTGTTATCATTATCTCTCTATTTTGATTTCTGCAGAGCCAATGGGAGAATGAGCAAAATTTGAAATGGTCAGTGCTTGAAAGAAAATATCAAGAAAACCTTGCTGAAATTGGATTAGCCCATCAAACAGCTTCTGAGGTAAACATTTATCATAAAAAGTCATTGCAGCTTTTATTGCTACTACACCCGGTTGATTCGGTTTAATCCAGGCTTTGTTAATGGCCACCTTTAAATGATTATTGCCCTCCAGGTGTTAGTTTTGTTTTCTAGGTCTGTTTTTAAGGACTGTCTAAGTTATCTAGATAATACTTTTGAAATCTGAGAACTATAGAAGGTAAGTTAGGTAGAGGTGCACACAAGCCAAAGGCCCACACAGCTGGAGCTTATTTCCGGTTTCCTTAGCGTGAAGCATACCTAGGAGTATTGCTACTCCCCGCTGAACGGGATGCTAGTCCATTGTAGGGTTACCCCCAGCAGTATGTCACCATTTATACACTTAGGTGAAGAGAGACAAAGTGGGGTAGGGTTCCTTGTCTAAGGGAGCAACGTGACGGGCAAGGCTATGAACCCTGGACCTCCAGATCCAGAGTTCAAGGTGTCGACCACTCGGCCACACACGCTTCCGAGAACTATAGAGACCAGGCTTAAAACAATCACGGTGTATGAAAACAAATTTTACTCTTATGGAATATAACACATTTTCGTCTGGTTTAAACTCAAATTGCTGTTTATTAGCTACTGTACCTGCCTGGGTAAGATATGTCTTTTTCTGGAAGTTATAGAAAATTGTTTTT
>OZ038000.1:25837262-25867262 GCA_964035705.1 Porites rus
TATCCTCAACATTTAAGTCATATTAAATTATATTCTTGTATTATTTATAGTAATTAGTAAGACCAAAAAATTAACAACTAACAAAATGAAGAAGATTAATTTGTGAGCTAAGACCTGCACTACAATTTTCTCAGATTTGATTTTAAAATAATTTTATGGCTTTGGGCGTGTAAAGCTCCTGAGACTTAAATGGCCTATGGCCCTAGTTTCTGAGGCCATTCCAAGCTAAGATTTATCACAAGACGTAGTATAAATGCATTTCACAAAAGAAATGCGGGGAGGAGACCAAATGGATGTCATTGTTATGGACTTTAGCAAGGCATTTGACAGGGTTCCACACAATGGCTTGCTATACAAATTGTTTAAGTGTGGCGTTGACGACATTAGATTGCAGTGGTAGAAAGTTTTCTTGAGAAAAGAAGACAAAGTGTAGTTCTAGAAGGAGAGCATTTGCATTCAGTTCCAGTAACATCAGGTGTACCCCAAGGATCAATGCCGGAGCCATTAATGTTTCTTATTTTTATTAATGATCTCCCATGCTATGTTAAGGCAAGGTTCTGGCTTTTTGTTGATGACACTGTCATTTACCTTACAATTGAATCTGAGAGCGATTGCCCGCAGTTATAAGATGATCGTCTTGAAGGTTGGAAAAATGGGAATCTGACTGGTGTATGGAATTTAATCCAAGCAAGTGCAACATTGTACGAGTAACACGAAGACATACACCTTTCAAATTCCAGTACAAACTTCATGGCAAGGTCCTAGAAACTGTTGATACTACTAAATATTTAGGGATCAAACTCTCGCATGATTTACTGTGGGATGCATGTAAATAAAATTGCCACCAAAGCAAACAAGACCCTGAATTTTTTTAGGCTGCAACCTCTGCACTTGTTCAGCCAAATCCAAAGAACAAGCATACAAAGCCCTCTTGAGACCGATTGTTGAATACAGTGGCAAACCACATATGTATTTCGAAGGTGTTCCAATGATAACAATTATCATTAGGACAGCTTTGGGTTAGTTGAAAGGGGACAGACGGAAATTGTTGTTGCTTGAAATGTCTAATATTTATCGTAAATGTTCATGAGTAGGATGCCTAAAATGTGTGCAATTCCACAATTGGTTTCAGCTCCATTAAATCTTACACCAATTGAACATTAAAGAAGGAGCCACCCACAATGTGAGCACCAATAACACAAATACCTTCTAGGATTTATTTCTTGTTTACTCTGAAAAATACTAAAAATAATAGTTATTGTGTTTACAATTTCCTTGAGGATCTTACCAAAATGAACAGAACTTTTGTAATTTTAGATAGAATTTCAGCTCAATTCTATTGACTGTTTGCAGGATGCTCAACGAAATAAAGTGGAACAAACTGAGAAGGCTCGACTGCGACACAAACATGCATTGGAAATGTTACAACTGGAGGAAGTAAGAATTTTATTAGTGTTTGGCATTTTTTGCTAGTAGGGCAGCGTGCAAAGAAAGTAGTGTCTGATAGCTTGCTGGCACCAGTGGATTTTGCTATCGGGTTTGTGAATTCTCTTCTTAGCTTGCCCGAACAGGGGGCAACTGTGAAGTTTTTTGAGGAATTCAAGTAGTTGAAATGACTTTTGGGCTGGTTCATGCTAGCTATAGCTTACCTGAATGGCAAGCTGTAAAACTGACTTTCTTTGCACTCTGTTAGGGTAATTATTATATCCTACAACAGTCTGCGCTAAGTGTGCTCTTTGTAGTTCACCCTTTTTACGTGGCTGGTTACCCTGTTGTCCATCATCGGCACAATTTGGGTGGCCTGTGTCTTTAAAGTTTTACTCTTGTCTTACAGCTACTTTTGTTTTCTTTTACGGTTGCCAAATTACCTGTTAGTTTACGAAATAGTTTTAACCATGAAGCTACAAGAATGCTTATGGTAAAAAACTAGTTAACTTGCACGTGTCTTCTACCACCTTATTCTGAAATGATTCAATAGTTTAAAATAATTGTGTAAAATAAAGTTATTTATTTTTGTAACAAACTTATAAACAGGATCACAAGAAACTGATGGAAGAGCTTGGGCAACTGGAAAGACATGACCGTCAAAGACGACAAGAAGCTGTTGCTAAAATCCCAGTAAGGGTTCTTTTCTCATCCTTTCAGCTCAAGGTGTCTTTTCTAAGACATCCTGTACTGTCAATGTTCTCATTATGGACACCTCTATAAGATGTCTAATGTTGCAGATTGAGTCAATGTTCTCATTATGGACACCTCTATAAGATGTCTAATGTTGCAGATTGAGTCAATGTTCTCATTATGGACACCTCTATAAGATGTCTAATGTTGCAGATTGAGTCAATGTTCTCATTATGGACACGTCTATAAGATGTCTAATGTTGCAGATTGAAATTAAATTCAAGATAAAAATTTTTTATCCTACAGTACTGCTCAAAAGTGAGTTGATAGTCTCAATCCAATCCTTGAAACTCAATTCTTTGAGTCCGGAAACTCAAATGAATGAAGTTTGCGAGAGATTCTAGGTTTAAGAATCTAGCCTCGAGTATCTAGAAACTGCAACATTCATCACTCAAACAGATTTCAAGAAAACAATTTACTTCCCAAGAAGTAGAAAATATTCCATATGCAGATACTGTTTAGTGGTTTGCATCAACCGCCAGTGCTTACATTTACAATTTAAACAAAGCAAAGTTTTCTTTGGCAATAAAAAATGACTAATGAAAGGTTTTTATCTTGAATTAATTTTTGCAAAATTGACTGTTTTTTTTGTATGAGTCTTTTCTTTTGAATGGAAAAAAAGTAAATGATACATGATATCAATTTCCTTTGTTGCCTAGCCTGGCGGAGTTGTCTGCAGTTATACTCCAATAAATATTTTTAAGTTTACTTTAATATCTCCTTATTTTCCTGGAAGCTTTGTATTCTGGTCTCATTCAAATTCTTTGTCCTTGTTATGGCCCATGTGTTCCTACACAGCTTTTTTAAACAACAATCATAATTCCAAACTGTAGGTTTAACAAATAGAGAACAATAAAATTTACCTGCGTAGTCTATACTCTCATAGACTTTAGCTCTTGACTAACTAGAGCTGAGAAGTCTCGGTTAATTATTTTATAATACAGATTAAGCTCTTGTATTTTCTTTGAATTTATGGCTTCAGATAGTTGTGCACTTCGCATTTGGGCCATAAATTTGAGAGGAAAAAACACTCAGCCCGTAACCACCTTGATTTTTATGCCAGTTAGTAGCATTTGTATAGGTAATAGCATGATTTGTAGTGATATTTGGCATAAACACCACGAGTGATATTGCGAATTATACGTAATTTCACGAGCCAAATATTAGGCAAGTGAAATTTGAAACAATTTTGAAATATCACTAGTGGTATTTATGCCAAATCTCACGTACAAATCATGCTATTATTTGTTTATACTACTACCTGCACAAGGTTTGTAATTTTCACAAGCCAATCAAATTGCAGAAATTTCTCACGCCGTAGTATAAAAGTTTGTTATTGATTGCTTGTGTTAGGTACGCATCTTTCAGCCACCTCACAAACGTTTGGAAGATGCAGAAGACCGACAGAGAGACTTGGAACAAGCGTTTGAAGACATGTATATGATGCAGACAGGTTAGAATTTAGTTTTCACTTGATCCCAGTGAATTTGTTTTTTTGTTTGGCTTCACATATTTAATATGTAGAAAAAGACCACCTGTTATCTTCAAAATTATTTGGTAGCATAAAATACGTACTATAATATTGTAAACTATGATAAGTTTGGTTTGGAGATGGTAAAAAATTAAAAACATCCAAATGAATTAGCAGCACTTATCCATTAAGGCTTGGTACTTTTTTGTAAAAAGCAGCCTTAAAGTTTGACTTTGATTTCCACTGTCTTGTAATTTTTACTTGTGTACGCTCGTCAATGGAGGAAATGTATGAGAGTTCGGGCGTACATGTTAAAACGTTGAAACTCGATCAGGTTTACGTTTGTTACATTGCCTCTATTTTATTTATGCACATAAAAGTTATGTGGGTACGCCAAAAAAAAAAAAATGCAACGGTGGACATCGACCTTTAGTCCCATTATTGTGCTTGTTCCTTAAACAATATTATTAATAAAGCTTCAGTGAAGTACAACTGTATACATTAGTGGTTCACATTAGTGATTAGCCTGTGAGTACAGGCATTTCTCCTAGCTCCTCGCCACCAGGGACGTTTCGCCAGGAGGAAAATCTACAACTAAGCAACAGAAATTCCATACTGACTCTTGGAAAGCCTCCTGAGTGTATGAATTCTCTGTCTGCAGGTTACACAGGTGATTTGACTGTTGCTCTTGAACCTCCTGAGAATTTGATGACAGCAGTATCAGAAGACAGTGCTACCTCAGGTACGTAGTTATAATCGTCGTTTAGTCAGACTGGTTTTCTTCCAGTTAGTTGCAATAATAACAATTGCTAATTACGAGTCTTCATGGCCAATAACATTACGGCTTAACTGACAGACGACCAATAACATCGCGATGTAATTGACCAATCAGATTTATAACCAGAGTATAATACCATCAACTGACGTGATACAACTCACTTTGACTCTGAAGATGACTACCGCTACTTAAGACTTAAACTACACATTTGTAGGAAATTGTTCAAATAATTCAATCGGACAATGTGGTAATATTGCTCTTTCTTTTAAAATGTAGCCTCAGATATTGATAGAAGGTCTGTGGAATCTGACGAGGCCAGAGGGGTATGTCTATTTTCTACGTTCAAACCACCACATATATTACCATCATAAAAATGTTAAAAATGCTTTCAGGAAATAAAAATATCAGCTGAACGCACCGTGGGCTTATGTGCGTATTTGGACGTTACGCTCCTGGCCCCCATTTCACGCACATAACTTCCTAAATCAATCATTACACCTTGGAGATTAATAACAAAAATAATAATGAACTCAGGAGTAACAGTTCAGTTTACTGTAATAACAGGCCCCATCTGCTGTTCGTCCAGGGAGGAGACCAGAAAGTGATGGTCATAGGAGTGAACCAGAAAAGGAGACTGAAGAAGCGCTCCCTCGAGACAATGTCCCAAAAGCTCAGACTGAAGGTACTAGGGTTAAATAGATGTATAACTCTGTATTAAAAAGGTAGGATTCTCAAACTCTGAATGGATTGTTACAATGTGATAGCGTGCTGTTGTATTTTGACATGGCAGTTAAAACTGACTTGTTTCATTCAATTTGGTATGACACTGTCCTTGAGTGGGTTGGAATATAACCCGTTCATCAAGTCTTTTGTAATGCGGTGTCTGCCAGTTGCATGACCAAATTTTATCCAAGCTCATGTGAGCTCATGTGTGTCGTAATCTGTACCGCCCCTGGAATGATCCCAGCCCTGGAATGGTCCCCTAATGGAATTAGTAAATTCATTTTGCACCTTCTAAAATCCCCGGCTTTAGTAGTCATTCCAAGAATGACCCAGGGATCATTTCTTTATCGGAAAAGAAAGAAAAAGGGGATCAAAACGATGTTAGGATCATGCCTTGTTTAGTTGATGTGTTTTGGAGCCACAAGTATCAATTTTAGTCATTGCATGAACCTGTATCCGTCGCCGTAATTTTTATGCCATCTTCGAAAAATTGTAATTGAGGAGGCCTATTTAACATAAGCTCTATAGTTTCTTTTAGGCCTCCTCGCCATCTCCTCCTACATTTTTTTTTTTTTTTGCATCTTTTTGTAATTATTGTAATCGTGTGGCAAATAAATAAAATACCTGAAAAAAAATACCTAAATACCTGTCTAGTTTAAGGCAGTTTAATGGTGAACCAGCAGCGTATTTTATGATTTAAAATAAGGTGTAGAAGTTAACTAAGCTAGTCCTGAGAGTAAGTGGCACTTAGATGGTGTGACCATCGTTGACCCTATCTACTTGAAGTGGCTGATGTGACAGAGGGCTGACCTTGTCATCGGAATTTCTCGATCTGCAGATCCGTTGAGACGTTTGCTACAGAGGATTGAGAGGCAGCGTGACCAGTGGAAAAGAAGACAGCTGATAGAAGAACCTCAACCAACAGCAGCTGCATCCACAGGTAAATAAATATTATTTGAATGAGTTTCATTTAAAAGGGGTATAGAGGGACCCTATCATAGCCACACCCTGTGAATGTGACCATCCCCTTATCACAGGCACGTTTTTGTGTTTCGAAATTTTACCTCTTTACTATGACTAGTTGAATTTTTTATGACAATAAATAAGGGAATCAATCTGGAAAACAGTAAAGCTCTTTTCGAAGGCGTTCTAAGTAGGTTAAGGTCCGCTTTGGAGGTATTTGTGATATCCAACAGATTGATAGCCACAATTAAACTTTATTTGTCATCACATACTTCCGAAATATAAAGATGTTATATATATTTCTATATCATAAAGCGCCACTACTTTGTTAATTTGACCAGTTTTTTACGACCCAATCAGTTTCCTTTGAATGTTGAAATAACCAATGAAAATGGGATAGCGTCCCCAAAACATTCTCACAATAAAACGTGCTGAAACCTACAGATATGTTAGATGTGTAAAGCAGGTAATTCAGAAATTTAAAATTTGGATGAGATTTGGATAGCTTCACGAAAGTACCCGTAAATTCTCTATTATGCTCGGGGGGTGGGGTGGGGGTGGGGGTGTG
Organism: Porites rus; assembly: GCA_964035705.1. NCBI lineage: Eukaryota > Metazoa > Cnidaria > Anthozoa > Scleractinia > Poritidae > Porites > Porites rus. Next base: position 25,843,944 of record OZ038000.1, read on the forward strand.
TGTGGCTTTTCAAGCAGGTTTGTTTGTGTCCTTGGACACTACTGTGAGCGTTATTTTGTTCCATACCCTATTTTCAGATGATCTATAAAGTCTTGCCTAAAAGAGGTAAAGGAAATTAGTATGTGTAATCAAATGGTGACGAGTGAAATAAGGGAATAATTTCACGCGCGTTTTGTCCAAATCATAATAAGGCGAGGGAAATTATTAGGATTTGGACAAAACGCAAGTGAAATTATTCCTTAATTTCACGGGTATACCATTTGATTACCTTTTAATATCATGGGTGACGAATTACGTTAGCAATCTTGGATTTTTAACATGTTTATCCTGGTTCGTATCGATCGAGAACTTCTCTCTCTCAAATGTTTAGACCTTAAACATGGCTTATAAAGTTCAGAATTTTTAAGACTTTTTCGGCAAAATACCTGTTAGAATCCTTCTTGATGTTCTCTTGTGTGTTCAGGTTTTCTAAAGCGTCTTTTTGTGCCCTAACATCTTCATTCACGGCATTTTGAAGCTTCGTCGCCATCTTGACACTGAGACGTACAGAAAGGTTGCCATGGCAATTTTGAAATTTCACATGTGAAATTACAAATTAACGCTGAAATTTCGCGCCAAAATTAAGGAGTAATTCGTCGCCTATGATATTATTAGTTTTTATTTCATCTTGCAGATATTCCTCGCACTTTGCCTTCAACAAAGCCTTCATCAGAGGATCAAGGATACAGGTAGATCATATATTTTCAGATGAATGTTTTCTATTTAAGGGTTCTTTTATCACAACGTGGCTGTTGAACCTCTATAATTGGTTTTATGGATTCGTTGTTAGTTTACTGACATTACGAGAAACAAGGTCAAACCTGTATTACACAGTCAATAGCTCAAGTCCCGATTTTCCACCTCCTTTGAAAATAATCCTGCTTTTACCTTCTTACATTTGCAAAAGAGTTCCAGAAACCATTCCTTTCTCCACCTCTCCTGAAAGTCTAGCAGAAGCGGAATTATCTGGCGAGGAAGCAGATGGCAGCGAGCATGCTGTCGATGCGGCAGATGAACCACGCCCTGAGGACATGCTCGGACCTGTCGTCAGTGACGCACCCCACCCGCCTATGGACGGCATTAGGACGCTTCTCCATCCCCTGGAAGCTGCCCAGAGGTCGCGCACTACTACGCCCTCGGAAAGAGCAGTATGTATCTCTTAGAGAAAGGAGAGGAGGGGAGGATGAGATATGTCACCTTTTGAGCAGGTTTCCGCAAGTTGTTAGTTTTGAAAGGAATGATTTCTCATCGATCCTCCTAATTTATTTTATCTTATTTATTAATTTATTTACTCCACCACTTCGTAAGTAGGATCACAGATCACAGCATGACGTGCGGATGAGATAAAATTCATAGTACCATAATTACAAACACTTTCGCAAATGATGGTAACAGGACTGAGTGGAGTCCAATTCGGTCTGTAATCATACGAGTGATTAGGGAGCTTAAGCCGCGACGTATTTGAGCGACGCACGTCAACCGGAAATGGACTTTTTGCACTCTTGAGCCGTGATATTGAACAAATTTTGGGGCAAATCGTCTCTGTAAGAATTAAGACACTTGGCAATATAAATACAGTAGCGTCAAGGCTTATTAAAAGAGAAAAAGGCTCACTTCCGGTTGACGTGCGTCGCTCAAAAACGTCGCTGCTTAAGCTCCCTAATAACTAAATTGGACGACTGCGTAGCCGGAGGCTGATTTGTTTAAATTGGAGGACACGAAGTTCTGTCACCTATAATAATCATAGCTATAACAAAATTTGTGACATTTTTGTTGTTTTTTTTTCTAGTTAAAGGTACGGAAACTTTGAAACGGATAACAAGAAACGTGCAACTTGTCTTGCAACATTGCTGCAAATGGAGTTGAATAGCGATGTTGCGCGTTTTACCACTCACATCAAACCTGTCTTACAACAAATCAGGTTGTTAGCAGGTTTGATGTGGGTGGTAAAACGCGCAACATCGCTATTCAACTCGTTTTACAGCAATGTTGCAAGACAAGTTGCAGATTTTTTGTTGCCCGTTTTTCCGTACCTTAAAACACAAGAAATTCCGAGAGTTTTTCTTGCTAGTAGTGAAAAATAAAGCCTTTTGAGCATGCGCGTGTGATGGCACGTACTTAAGCATGACGTGTACTGTCCTATTAGTTCTGAAATCGGGAAAGTTGATAGCCAATCAGATTTGAGAAGTTTGTTATAGTTATCATTAAATTAGTGATATAGGATGATCAAAACAGTGAGTGGAGAGACCTCAGAACGGCAAAAGCTTGTACAAAGGGTCTTACTTAATGTGATCTTAAACATCATTCTAGATTATAGACAAACTTCGCCAATAGATGTGTCACAAAGCATGTGAAAGGCTTGTTTGTTTATTCGATGAATTTGTTCACAGGTAACCCATCAGGAGGCGCTTCTTGAGCAACAAAAACTCAAGTTAAAACTGCAGCAGCAAACCCTCCTACAGCAACAACTGGAACAACAAATTCAGGACTATCAACGGCAGCTTGCTGATATATATGGAACAACTGGGGCACAAGCAGGACCCTTACCGTCACGGACTCTCCGGGCCCCTGATGAGCATATGCCCCTGGAGGAACCATTTCCTAGTGGAGCCCCTTATGAAGGAGTTGCGTCTCTTGAGGACTTTGTAAGTGAAGCGTTGTTTCCTTGATGTTGTTGCAGTCGTTGCTATGATATGGCAACAGCACCTAAGCGAAAATTGCGACAATGATCGCTAGACGCATTTAAAATGAAAGCAGTCTCTTTTCAGTCTTTAAACCAAGTCAAGCTTGTTCCTCCATTCAAGGGACACAAACTTTGTTCCCCAACATTGTACATCTTAGGGCGCTTTCCATTTGTCAGAACTGGCCGGCCGGACCATGGCCGGACCAGTCTGTTTGAAAATGAAATACGCTTTTTCCAAGAGTTTTTGCTAAAAATCCCATCTCCTTTGTGCATATTAGGGACCTTAAGATCCGACGACGGCGACAGCAACGAGAACGTCAAAAAAGCAATAGGTTTAATAACCAAAACAACAATTTCGCGCGTGCATCACGCTTTTTTGTACAGTCTTTGCCGTCGCTGCACGACTATGACGTGAAAATGCCTAATTTCACGTGTTACAGAAGAAGAACACAAGCGACGACGAAATTGCCTCTCTCTTTCTGAATTTGAATATGGTTCTTAGGAATTCAACCGACTTTAGGAGGGTTCACCTACATTAGTGACTTGGAGTAATTGGGATGAGGACTGAAAGAACGCGAATTCACTTTTTCAGCGACGTTTTCGCTGCCCTCACCGTCCTTGAATCTTAAGGTCCCCACTATTTAGGATTTGACTGATCTGGCCAGATAGTTTTGATTAAAAGGGAGATTATCATTGCAACGGGAATGGTCTGGCCGGTCAGTTCTGACAAATGGAAAGCGTACTAGTTATCTCTATTGAAGGGATCTCTCTATTTAGGAGACACTTGTCCTGGACCCGTCGGTTTCCCCTGAATGGAGGTTCCACAATGTAGTCTTTGTATCAGTTACCTCTATTGAAGGGTCACCTATATTCTGGGGACATTTGTCCAAGTTCCTCGAATGGGGGATCTATTGTAGTAAAGACAGAGCAAAGCAGCCATCCCAAACTGAGAGAAACTAGGAACAAGAAAGATCTCAGTCTGAAATCCTGAAAGAAGCATGGGTTGTGATGACTAGCTTGTGGTTCCTGAAGTGATAATTGGTTCCCTAAATTATTGCCGAATTTGGTTGATTTTTTCTCAGGGACCAAGAAGTGGACAGACCTCTCAGGCACTGCCGACTGTGGTCCCTACCATCACATCACACGAGGGGTCCCCACTGATGTCGGACGTTCTTGAGTCATCAACCCTCAGCAGTGCAACATCGAATGAAACGGAAGCTGCTCTTCCCTCAGAATTTGAAAGGACACTGGCGGCGGCCCGAGCTACTGCAGACAGGGCAGCTGAAATGCGTCAAAGGGAGAGGGACGTCTTGCAGGAGCTCAGTCGAGCAGCACTGGAAGATGTGCCATTTAGCAGCCACACCCATTCAGAGAGGGACGCTTCCCCTAGAAGCACTCCGACTCTTCAATCCCAGGAGCTTGTCAACATATCAACTCCTTCCACTCTTTCATTAAGCGTGACATTGTCTTCTGACCTTAGCGTGACAGCTGCTGCGTCACACACTGTGACATCTCGTTTCTCTGATCATGCTCTTCATTCAAGTTCTCAGCCACGTAGAATTCCTTTCCCTAACGTTGGTGACACAGCCAGCGTTACAGCTACAACATCATTGCTTACGAAGACTTCACAGTATCTCGGGCTTTCTCGAGAGCCTTCGTCAAACATTCGCTCTTTCCCTGTGCTGACTTCGGGATCCGACGTTCAAACTCGTTTCTCAGTTGTTACGCCTTCTTCAGTATCTAGCATTCGAGCAGTAACAGAGCCTTCTTGGGTTAATCCATTAACGTTTGCACCTACAAGTCTATCAGGAGGAGCGACAGCAGTTTCACATTCCTCTGCTTCTCAGCTGGCCAGTCCGGTTTATTCCACCGGATATTTGGACTACTATAAGCAAAAAATAGAGGAGGAACGCCAGCTTTTTGAAGCCCAAAGAAAACGAATCCGGCGATACAGTGACAAGTTTAAGAGCTCCTCCTACGAAAGTCCAGGATCTCAAACATATAAGGCCCCAGTGATATCAAGCACAAATGCTCCACAGTCAGAGCCCCATTTAAGCTCGCCATTTTTATCAAACCTGCGGGGTGATGACGCAGGGGTGCTTGGTTTGGACCAAAACAAAGAAAATCAAGGCTTAATCGCAAATTCTGTAGGGATAAGAGGACAAGACAGATTACGGGACATTTCTCAGAGACTGAACACATTAGAAAAGACACTGACCACAAATAGCAGTTCAATCGCGGTCACTTCAGCGAGCTATACTTCGAAGCCTGGATCTACAAGCGGATGGAGCTACGGGTCCAGTACAGAGTACTTATCGCTTCCACGTAACACTGCTGGTCGACATTTCCTAGGTAGCGCAGGCTCAACGTTGTCTTCTTTGTCAGAGTTGACGGAAATGATGACGAGGTTGACATCTACGAGTGACGAATCTGACGATAAATCCCTCAGGGCCGGAGCCAGAAGTGGTCCATTATCCGTGATGTCAAAAGGGCCCCTGGATGTTGCACATTCGCACGCCCCTAAAGAACCAAGCGCTGAATTTTCCAGTGCTAATGGGCCTGCTGGAATCTTATCAGGGTCACGTTGGACGAGGGGCTCAGATGGAAAACCATGGTATGTGCTGTCACGATCAAGCACCTTGCCTTCTGCGGGAACGTTAGGTAGGGACGCTGTACTCCCTGAGATGGAAGAAGAGGACAATGTTTTTCCAGAGGTCACAGGCTATAAAAGTAAGTCCTTTTGAAATGCTGTTAATCGACATTATCATAGTTGTTTTTAAGGTAGTGGAAATGATCCCCACAGTTGAATAAACAACCTAAGCGGTTGAAAAAGAACCCTGACCTTTGCGATGACCGGACACAATGCTCAATCCATCGAGCCATTCCATTCATATAAATTATGAATGGAATTATAAATATATTTTAATAATATATCGGCAAGAGTAGTTTTTTTTCCAGTTTTTAAGGAAATGTAATATATAAATAAATATTTCCATTCATGTCATATCCACCATCGGGTATATTAGGAACTTACAATGGCTTGTTCTCCAGTTGGCTTGACTAGGTCTTGAAAGGTCAGGGTTAGATCCCGATCAAGCCTGAATTTATTCAGGTTGTTTTTCAACCGTTTAGGTTTCAGTTTTATCCAACTGCGTGGATCATTTCCACTTTGAATTCATATCTCTATTCGTTCGCAGTTCAAAATATGAATCATTTCATTTACTTCCATTCATAATTTTTGCTGTTTTTTAAAGTTCTTAATAAAAAAGACCACAATTATTTTATCCTTCCTTTGAGTGAGAAAATGCTGTGCTTGTGTACGTTGTGTTCGGTATTAACCCTTGAAGGGCCCGTTTACATGGAGATGGGGAACCCCAGGTAGGTGAGGTAACATGTGACTACTCACCTCACGTATCATGTAGACGTGATCAAATTAAAATGTGGAATGATACAGACAGGAGGATAACCCCACCTATAGCAGGCTACCTCACCTACCTGAGGTCCCCCACCTTCATGTAAACAGGCCTTAAGTCCCAAGAATGACCAACATCTATTTTCTTCAAACAATATCAATACATCTTTAAGAGAAAAGGAACTGAGAACCAATGCAATGTCCGCAAAAGGAAAAAAAATGCTTTGATCTTTTATTAGATTCTCCTAAGTATTTTTTTGAGGAAATGCTGAAGACCAGTCTTAAGAATTTACATGAGGATCCTGGCAAGAGCTGCATTATGATACTAAGGGTCTGTTTACATGGAGTGGGGGACCACGGTCTAGTGGGGTTGGTTTCTTTTGTTTTCACGCTCTTGGGGACGGGGACACAAAACAAAAGAAACCTACCCCACCAAACCGGGGTCCCCCACTCCATGTAAACAGGGTCTAAGTCTTCCTGAAATTGGTGATAACAGACAACCATTTTTTTGGATTGATTTGATTCAGTTATTGGACGTATCATTAGAGCGCTCATGAATGTACCTAATTAATTAAGACGACTGAGAAAAGGCTTTATTAGGGCCATTTGTACTAGGAAAAATAAGACACGCCCTCAGCAAGACGTTTTTTCACACAAAATACGAAATATGAAATATTGTGTGACTTAACTAAGACGTGTTCCGTCTAAGAAGGACACCTGCTCTTGAGTTAGACGAGTCTTTGCTAAGACGAAGAAAGTCTCGTATAAATGAGCTTCGCGTTTTGTGCATACAGAGCGTTTTCACATGACGTCATGATGGCCATACTGGTGTTCCAAAACAACGAAATGGCGGCCATGTTGGTTTCTAAACAAATCCTGAAAACACAAGCGCGCGTGAAAATCACCCCACGCGAGAAAGACGAGACCCGCCGCGTCTCGCCTTTCTCGCGCAGGGTGTTTTTCACGCTCGCTCGTGTTTCGCTCGGCCTACTATCCCTGAGGAAGAATGGGGACTACTCGTAGTCTAAACTCTTTCCTAATGTAGATTTGCATAAACGCTGGCCACGTGACAGAAAACGCTCCATTACGCATGCGTCATTTTTACATGTGCCCTGTTGAAATGCTGTTACCAAAGGCAACATTCACAGCAGAACGAGTCTGTACCTAGAAATAAGACGCGATAGTGAACCAATGTACGATAACAAAAGATTCTCATATCAAATGGCGGGACCTTGATGTTACCAGTGACATTTTATAAAAGGGTATTATCGTACAACTTGAAAGAAGTTTTCTTCTCTCGTTTCTCTCTCTCTTACTTCGAAATTAACAAAACCTCTGTGTGACGAGAAGAAGTTGCTTTAAATTCTGGTTCACCATTGACTTCGTTTCTTTTCAAGGTCCCTTATCAGGTAGCGAAGAGACTGGGTCGACAACAAGTGTGCGCCTTGGCACGGCTGAAAAACTGGATGATTCATCCTCAGCTAGTGGAGTCAATGCACTGATGTCATCTACGGTAAATTAATAGGCATTTATTTATTGTTTATTTATTTTTTTTGCAATATGCGACAGTTCTGAACAGACCTTATTCACGATACCTGCCATCTTTTAGGGGCTTAAGGGCTGATGGGATAAAAGCAATGTCACATGGTTTCTCAGAGGACAAACAAACGATCAAATCTGCTAATACAAGAAATCACGGTCGAGTTTGTTAATTGTAGACAACAGAAAATGAAGAACTATAATGACAATAGACCTTTTCTTATTTTTTCAACTTTTGACATGGACAAGTTAGGGAAAATCAGTCGACACCACTGAAAAAGGCGGCTTAAGAATAGTATGATGGCTCAGTTTGAAAATTATTAGCCTGTACACAGACGTTGTTTTATTTTTCTTTTCATTCTTGTCGAAAACATCGGCGAGCTTGCGAGCGAAGCGAGTGCGCGCACTGACGGCCAATAAATTCCCTGCGGTTTATATTTTATCACCTGCCGCGCTCGACGGACTTTGAAGAGAAAATGGAGGGTCTGTGAACAGGCAAGAAAGTGATTTGTTGAAAACTAACGAAGATATAACTCCTTAAGGTCGCAAAATTTCCCCGGGGGGAACTCCCCATATGAAAGGGGTGGGGATGCTCGTCGTCTCGCTTAGGGGTATAAATTTCGGATGTTGGTCTCACTTAGCGTGTGCTGGGCAAAACGCCATCATATTTAGCCGTGAAGGTCTCGTTTAGGGTTGCACGCGAAAAATATATATTGTCTGTGTTTTATCATCGTCTCTTTTAGGGGTCATAAAAAGCTTGATCAGGGATCTTTAGCATAGACGACAGAGACGGCAACGATAACGTCACACGAACGGTGACTTCAAACTTCGCTCTCACTCCATCTCGTTCAATTTGACAAATGTTGGCGAATTTTCTGGAGTTAAATTCCAAAGGACTGTATCTAAGATCAGAAAAAGAAAAATCAGTCAAAATTCGTCTGCCAAGCCAGTGCTATAGTTCAATTCAACACAACCGTGACTCCATCTTTCGGACAACCTGCAACAGGTTGATATCAAGTACAAAAAAATTCTGCTACGCGTTGTATTTCCTACTATCTCCTTTGTGTTTGATATGTGATGAAGCACTGCGTCTCGTGTATGCCATTAAATGCTCGGAATATTGAACGTTGAAACCGTCAGGGATGTGTGAAACTTGTACTTAATTAGCTGATAGGATGATATGCCATTAAAATTCAAAAAGTGTCAAATGTTTTTTTGCCATGTTGCTTTCCAAGCAATTACGTTCTTATTGCCCCTGCAGTACAGTAACGTTTACATTGTTCTCTGTCTCTTGTCAGATATCTTCTGCGTCTAGTGGATCATTAGCAGACTCGCCTAAGGTTAGCGATGTCCAGGCTGATTCTAGCAGCCTCTCTAGCACTGGAAAATAGACCTGAAATGATTTTCGCGGTTGAACCAGAAACTAAGAGAAACTGCAATCGTCTTCCATACTTCGTTAATAGAGAGCTTTAGATTCGGGGACGAGGACGACATTTAATTTCAAGTTTTCTGGCCTATTCTCTTAAAATAGACACTCCGGAAAGCATCTTTGTACTTTTTTTCACCACAAAAGTCAGTTCGCGTATTCCTTTGAAGGAGGTAAAGCCCTCTCGCAATCGCTGAATGATAAAATTCCTAACATTTGATAACTTGTTTTCGCCACCACGACATTCTCGCTAAAACTCGTAGTAGATTGACGACGGCTACCATGTTTTCCCGCCAACATGAGGTTGGTTCGTGCGCGTGCACTACTTATTATTGGGAAAATCTCGTTCTTATAGTCGTTCTCATCTTAGAATCTAAAGCTCTCTAATGGTATGAAGAACACAAGAGTGGCAAGGCAAAAGCCTTATGAACGCAACTGAAGGCGTGTGTGCAGTTTACACGACCTGGAAAATGACCTTTCACCTTAGGCTTATATCACAGAATATAAATACCACGATTTTGAGCTGTCGCTGGCAGCCATTTTAAACTTTTCCCAAAGAAGTTAGCCCATGATCACAGGTCAAAATTTAAAAGTGCTGATTTGGTTGTTCTTGGTTAAAAGAGAACAGAAAATGATGTTTGGTGATGTTTTAGAATGCTATAATTATACATTGTTAGTCCGAATGGAACATTTATTGTATTTCTGTGTATGTTGAAAATAAACCTTACAAAAATGTTTGCTGATGTATTTTGAAGTGGTGATGAGAGACAAGACCCCAAACTAAAATTTTTTTGGTCATCTTGAATTTTTCCCCAAGGGGTTAACCCATGATTTTGACCAAAACATCGCGGAATTTTTTGCTAATGAGCCTTAAAATAATCATTGATGGTATTCTAAATACGTAACAATCCTTTTTAGACTTAAGAAGTAAAAAACTAAAATGGTCAGGTATTGCAGAAAAAATCGGCCTTCCAATAACGTTTGGTGACGTTCTAGAAACATGACAACCCTGCTTCAGACTAGAGAAATAACGAACGTATATAATTGCCAAATAACATCTTTTTTTTTCAAACATGTTGAATCAAGATTTTGGACAAAAATTTAATCCCTAGTGATATGTGTTCCCCTACCCAGGAAACACATATCCCTAGTGATATGTGTTCTCCTACCCAGGAAACACACATCTTTAGTTAAAGGCGTTTCCCTACCCAGGAAACATATATCCCTAGTAATATGTGTTCCCTTACCCGGGAAACACATATCCCAAGTAATATGTGTTCCCCTACCAAGGAAACACATATCCCTAGTGATATGTGTTCCCCTACCCAGGAAACACATATCCCTAGTGATATGTGTTCCCCTACCCAGGAAACACATACCCCTAGTGATATGTGTTCCCCTATGGAGGAAACACATATCCCCAGTGATATGTGTTCCCCTACCCAGGAAACAAATATCCCCAGTGATATGTGTTCCCCTACCCAGGGAACACATATCCCTAGTGATATGTGTTCCCCTACCCAGGAGACACATATCCCTAGTGATATGTTTTCCCCTACCTAGGAAACAGATATCCCTAGTGATATGTGTTCCCCCACCCAGGAGACACATATCCCTAGTGATATGTGTTCTGTAACCCAGGAAACACATGTCCCTAGAGATATGTGTTCCCCTACCCAGGAAACACGTATCCCTAGTGATATGTGTTCCCCTACCCAGGAAACACATATCCCTAGTGATATGTGTTCACCTACCCTGGAAACACATATCCCTAGTGATATGTGTTCCTCTACCCAGGAAACACATATCTTTAGTGATATGTGTTCCCCTACCCAGGAAACACATATCCCTAGTGATGTGTGTTCCCCTACCCAGGAAACACATATCTCTAGTGATATGTGTTCCCCTACCCAGGAAACACATATCCCTAGTGATATGTTTTCCCCTACCTAGGAAACAGATATCCCTAGTGATATGTGTTCTGTAACCCAGGAAACACATATCTTTAGTGATATGTGTTCCCCTACCCAGGAAACACATATCCCTAGTGATATGTGTTCCCCTACCCAGGAAACACATATCCCTAGTGATATGTGTTCCCCTACCCAGGAAACACATATCTCTAGTGATATGTGTTCCCCTACCCAGGAAACACATATCCCTAGTGATATGTTTTCCCCTACCTAGGAAACAGATATCCCTAGTGATATGTGTTCCCCTACCCAGGAGACACATATCCCTAGTGATATGTGTTCCGTAACCCAGGAAACACATGTCCCTAGAGATATGTGTTCCCCTACCCAGGAAACACGTATCCCTAGTGATATGTGTTCCCCTACCCAGGAAACACATATCCCTAGTGATATGTGTTCTCCTACCGAGGAAACACATATCCCTAGTGATATGTGTTCACCTACCCAGGAAACACATATCCCTAGTGATATGTGTTCCTCTACCCAGGAAACACATATCTTTAGTGATATGTGTTCCCCTACCCAGGAAACACATATTCCTAGTGATATGTGTTCCCCTACCCAGGAAACACATATCTCTAGTGATATGTGTTCTCCTACCCAGGAAACACATATCCCTAGTGATATGTGTTCACCTACCCACGAAACACATATCCCTAGTGATATGTGTTCCCCTAGCCAGGAAACACATCCCTAGTGATATGTGTTCCCCTACCGGGTTCCCCTACCGCTGTGGTGTCAACCTGCCAATCGCCAAACCCACCATCCAACTACAGGAAATCGCGGATACCCAACATGGTTACCTAGTCAGTTTTCATCTGACTGTTTCTTTAAGTTCTTTACACTTGATGTGATCATCGATCTTCAAATGGTTCCTTTGCACAAATCCTTGAAGAACGGCACTTCATACAGCAGATCATCAGTGGAATTAAGAGACTCCTTATTGATGGCGATACATTGGTTTTCAATTTTAGTTTGACTTCATGTCAACATTGATTTGAGTGTAAATTGTAACTCTTTGTACTTGTTATCATCTCTCATATCTTATCTTGAAATTAGAAGGATCCAGTGTGGTGGCAAGATTACTCATCTGTTCTAAGGAAGAATGGAAATATGTCATGTAAAAGCCACTGAGTTTGAAAGCACCATGGATTTTTTAGTAAGTGACTTGCTCTTAGTCTTTTTTAATCATACTTGGGCGCTGATTCGAGGCTGGGCGCTTATTAAATTTCAGCATTTTCAGCAAGTGTAGTATGTTTATTTTGCAACAAAACAAGAAATGGTAATGACAAAACGCGAAGATGTAACAAAGCAAGATTCCTGTAAAATACTTTGAAGAAAACTCCGTCTTCGGGGAAGTCTCCTATTACTACGTATTCAATTTGGGGGGGGGGGGGGTGGGGTGGGGTTGGTCGCTTATTTGAGTTTAAGTGGGAGGGAGGTGAGGTGGGGTGGGCGCTTATTAACTTTTTCTGCCTTTAGGAAGGGCGCTTATTTGAGGTGGGCGCTAATTCGTGGTTGGGCGCTTATTCGAATGAATACGTTAATAACAATTTTATATGTGTTGTCCGTGACTGTGCTCACATCGTGGGTGGCTCGTCCTAAAATGTTCTGCAATTGGTATAGGATTTAATGGAGCCGACACCAATAATTTGCAGTCTGTCCACTCTGAATTAATACAGGGTTCGTACAGGTCATGGATGACTTGGCAAGTCATGGAATTTTACGAATTTCATTTTCAGGGCCTGGAAAGTCATGGAATTTAATTTTTGGTCCTTGAAAGTCATGGAAAATTAAAGTTTTTAGTCATGAGTAATGAGTCAATGAGTCAGATCTGAAAAAATACAAGTTTCGGTAGAAACAATAAAATTAAGCATTACTTTTACGTATTTTGTCTACTACCTTCACTGCTGCCACTGCTGCGTAGCACCCGATAAGAAGCGAAAAATAAGGCAAAGTACATTTTTTTAGTGCTGCCGAAGAAAGTCTTAATTCCGTTTGAACGCAGCGTCTAAATTAAAGTAAACTGAGATAAACCTGTTATGGAGTTTCTTAGCGCTCAAAGACTCAAATGTTCTTTGACATTTGGTGCGTTGATGTTTGTGCCCGGCTTGAAGAAGAAAATCGGTCACGAGTTGCGAAGGAAAGTTCTGTCATGCCGTGGATCGCTGTGGATCAGAAAATGAACACTGAAAAATTTTGTTTCTATACCGAAACTTTTATTTTTTTTTCAGATCTGACCCATTGGCTCATGACTCATTAACTCATTTGACTCATAAAACATCCGTTCTCGTTGCCATACACTAACATCCATTCCATTTTTTTGTTTGTTTAGAAGTCCAAATCATAACTGTTAGTAACTTTTATCTCATGTATTTTGTCTTGAATTTATAGGAATTACTGGCTTGTCCTCAGGTAGAAAGCAGGGCTGAGACTGTGAGCCGGAGAAGCCGTTGTTCTTTTGTCTCCCACCACGTACCATGGATTTGTGGTATGTGACTCCATTTTATTTTTTGGACTGAAAATTCTCTGGTAGCTTTCCTCTAGATTTAACTTTTGATGTGTGGTTTTCAAGTTGAAAAAAGCACAAATCATGAGAATGCATAGAACCACAACTATATTGCTTTCACACTATTTCTTTGATTTTAACAAACTGGTGATTTTTTCCCCTCTTTTCAGCATGCCATTTGTCTATCCTGTTCATGGTTACCCGATAATTGAATGCGGAGATAGAAAATGCTGCCAAATTTCTTGGTTCCAAAGTTCTTTTGAGAAAACTACCATCTCCAGAGCAGATTTCAAGAGCCATGACAGTTTGAAGAATTCATTGAATCAAGCAATGTACGTGGCCCAATGTACTCATTCAGCATCCTTGGAAACCATATCTTAAGGGTCCAGATACGTTAATGTCTTTCTTTGGCTCAAGATATCAGATATTAGTTTGTAACAGGCTATTAGTCTGCAGTCCAGCCCAGGAGTACCTACGGAAATGGTTATAGCTGGCCTGGGGTTTTCCCTCTAAGGAAGAAGTGAATTTACAGAGAGGTTTTTTCACCCAGCTGTCGCTCCACGACCCCATTTCATTTCACATTTACTAGACCATAGACTGCCGAAATCCACAGTTGTTAAAACGCTTTCACTTTATGAATACAATCTTTTTGTAGCTCTCTGTCGTATTTCCATAGCAATAAACTAAAAGTACACGTTGCTTGAGGAGAATCTTTTATCTTGTGTGCATAGCCTGATCTAAACATGAGGAGGAACTTTAGAGGATTCCAGAAATCTTTATTTCTCTTAAACCCAAGACAAAGCAAATTCAAGAGTTTGTAGAAGTTTGTCCTAACGCTGAGTGTTTGTATAAGGCAATGCAAACCATAAATTGTGGTTCAAAATATGAACTTCTTGTTGTTCTAGCCTTTCTAGGCTATAAAAAATATTGTTTTTACAAAGTATGATTTTTTCCCAAGTGGTTAACCCACGATTTTGGTCAAAATATTGGAAAACTGCAATTTTTGGGACCTTGAAAAATGGACATTTTAAAAGTCTGTCAAGGCTTTTATTTTCTCAAGATCGTCAGTAACCGTTATTTCAAGCCTTATTTTAACCAAAAACAAATAAAGGAAAAATTAGACTTTTTTGATCAAAATCATGGGTTAACCCCTTGGGAAAAATGCAATTTTGGGGACTTAAAAAAAATGACATTTTAATAATCTAGAAAGGCTTCTTTTTTATTTAGCACACCATTAAACATTATTTCTAGTCTTAAATTAACCAAAAATATATGTATATATATAAAATTCGAGCGTTTTGACCAAATCTTGGGTTAACCCCTTGGAAAAATGAGATTTTTTAGGACTTAAAAAGCGACATTTTTATAGTCTAGAAAGGCTTCTTTTTTCATCTAGAACATCATTATAAATAATTTTAAGTCTTACTTTAACCAAAAACAAATAAAGATAAAAATCAACATTTCTCACCAAAATCATGGGTTAACCCCTTTTGGAAAAATGCGATTTTTGAAACTTTGAAAAACTGACGTTTTTATAGACTAGAACAGCTTCTTTTTTTTATCTAGAACACCATTGAACATTATTTCTAGTCTTAATTTAACGAAAAAAAAAAAAAAGAAAGAAAAAATCGAGTAGACCAACCCACGTCTTGGCTAGTACTTAACGCATGCGCAAAGCCATATCACCGGGTGTTGGCAACAACAACAACAATAACAACAACGAGCTCTATTTGCATGACCATACAAGTTCATACA
This sequence comes from Porites rus, assembly GCA_964035705.1. Classification (NCBI taxonomy): domain Eukaryota; kingdom Metazoa; phylum Cnidaria; class Anthozoa; order Scleractinia; family Poritidae; genus Porites; species Porites rus. The sequence continues at coordinate 25,859,280 of OZ038000.1, forward strand.
GTATTGCAAAAGCTATTTTAAGAATCAAAATTACATCATAGGGCAAATACGTTACTTGGTAATAATTTGTCACGCATCAAAGCAAGCTGAAATATATTTTATGAATTGTACATTGATAAAGTAATTGGCAGACAGCTGTCTCGACTCAGGGGCGTCCTTATTAGGGATCATCAAAATATGAAATGTCGGCAAGTCAACAACGACAAACTAATCAGCATGGTATAGCCGTCTGACCAATGAACCACGGACTCTAGCTCCTGGAATATATAGGTTCAATTCAATGTAAATGAGAGATAGCCTGCCTATTTCACCCAAAGGCTTGCAATTGCAAGGCTGGTGTTTACTTTCCCATTTAAGAGCGTGCTTCGATTCCTGGACATGCGCGAACCATATTTTGCGTCCACATAAGCTTTATATATGGGTTTCAGCACTCACATTTCTCATGTGCTGGTTTCATTACTCAGTTGAAGTATTCGTTACTGTTAGAAGTAATATTTACTATTTATCTCACTCATAAATCGCGAAAGTTCATGAACAAGTGAATAGGCATGAGCACTGAGCGCGTTTTACGAGTACTCGAGAAACGCGAAACGAGTACCGCGAAAGAACGCACGCGAGACGCACGCGCCAATCGAGAGTCTGGGTTCTAAACAAAACCAATATGGCGACCGATTATTGGCCAGACAGCACGTATGTAGTAAATTGGATCTAAAGTAACATAATTAGACTTCTGGAACACGGATTTGAGCTTCAGCAGTTCGTTTACCTACTCGTCAACACTTGGCTTTATTCATGATCTAAATATTCTCGCGCCTGCCATGGCAGAAGTCGTGAAAAATCTGGCACGGGTCTTGTGAGGTAAGCTTATGTTTAATCAGCTTAAGTTAAACTTAAGCTTAAATTTAAGACTATTTCGCAGAAAACAATAGTCTCATATGCAAGTAATATTGGTGATGGTAATTAAAGGATTAAGCTTATGTCTTAAATCATCAAGTAAGTCCAAGAGATCTGGTACAAGTTAAGGTGAAATATGACATTTGGCAGGTACAGAGTGCACGTCACAGGTCACAAGTGCAGGTCATTATTCTGTTGATAAGTAACTGAAATAAGCTAAGCTCTATTTCGGATTTTGACTCCTCATGGAGAGAGTTTATTATGTTGTGGACCTTTGTATTAGTTGTGAAATTAATGTTCATGGATCGCATAGCGAGACAGAAATATGAGTCAGCTTTGGAAGGTACAGATGTAGTTGCAGTGATGTCATTGATCAAACTGATTGTGATGTCGAGTTGCATTAAGGTTTCCAAGCGACATAACTTCCACTGGGTGCAATGAAAGGCTGATAAGTTTACTTCCTCTGTGAAAAAATGTTTAAATTGTTTACAGTTAGTTAATCGCGACCAATTCTCCTCATGCATATGCAGGGAACTGCAACTCTACAAGGCCGACAATAAGAGACTTTATGGCAGTTTACGAGATACTTATCAGTTGTAGGCCATAATATATTCTTCAAATGAGATGAAATGAGTTAATTAAAGTAGGGCTTTTACTGTCAAAACGCCGCTTAGCTTCATTGTACTATATATCTTTGAATCCTTGATAAATACAGCTCCACCAGCTTCAGACAGCATACACTGGCAGAATTTTGTGGGCAAAATCCCTTAAATATAATAATTTGCCTTGCATAATTTATATTTGGAGACATGATATAGGAGACTTGGAGATGACTTTACATATTAGGTGGTACTCTTGGCCAAGGTATTTTTTTCCTTTTTTTTGTTTTGTTTTTTTTTTTTAAACCACATTTTTTTACGTATTGGCTCATGGTGTTTATTCTAGAAATTTTCCAAAGTGGGGCAGGTGTCCCCTTGCTTTAAAAAAGTTGGGACATTGGACTATTGGGAGGGGACATTTTTTAAAATTCACGGACGACTGGTAATCAACTTCAACACCATTTTTATTCCAGGCTTTCTTCATATCAAAGCATAGCTATTTATTATTTCCATCAACATAGCAGCAACTTAGCTATCAAAGAACTCAACTAAGGAAAGCATTCTGAGCATCTGTAGATTATCAGAGTAAGATGGCAGGAAATCATTGTGCCATTCATTTAGGATTCTCCATTTTACTTTGTTGCTACACACTCTCAATGCTTTGTCAAAATCAAGTTTCCCTCGGTCATGGAATTCTTTTTGTTGTGCTTTAAGAAGGTTCTGTAGAACATTTTCCCTCCTTGTTCATTAAGCCAGGCATGTTTTGTTTGCCAATCAGTAATTTTTCCGACTCAAGGATTGGCTTTTGCCTTCTTTGACCTCAGTCTGCCCGATTCACTTCATTCTTGCCGTTCTTTCTCTAATTCTTTATCGCTGTCTGTGTCTTCCAGAATATTTGCTGGCTCATCAGCTTGCCCATCATCGACATTGTTCAAAGAAGCTGTTGAATTACTAATTGAATCGCAACCTGCTTTGTTTCAATTTTGTTGCAATGTTGAAAGCATGACGAATTATTGACTGGTATCACAAGGTGCCAGTAATATGTCTAGATCCCAGGCTCCTTGTGATGAAATTTTGTTTTCAGTTTTGTTATTTTGCAAAATCATTCCTTCACAAAAAAGTGTCACACTGGCGCACAAAAACAAGTTATTTGCGTCAGGAGGTTGTAAAAATGCGCAAGTGGTGCAAAAACGTGCTCTAGAATAAACACTGGGCTTGTTTCCCTTCATTCATACTGCTTCCCCTTTACAGCTTCACAAGGTGTTGCTTGGTGACCTGTACTCTAGCTTGCACTTGTGATCTGACCCGTGACCTGTGTTTTGTACCTGCCACCTGAAATTAGCAGACACCAACAAGGCCTCTGTCATTGTCTGCTTACCAGAGCTGCCCCAGAGTACAGGCTGGGAAAACAATAGCCATTTGCTTGCTTATGGATGCTTTCAATGTACATATATTGATCAATCACAGGGGTATTTTGCAGAACACTGAAGGACCACTTAATGCCACGTGACTCTAAAGTTTAGTGATTAGGGTCAGGAAACAGTGTGAATCAGGTTCCATTGAAGGTCCTAGTATACTGGGCAAACTAACCTGGAACTTGAGTCACTCATTTTCGTAACCCTGATCACTAAATTTCAGAGTTGTTTGGGGTTTGGCAGTTGTTCGCCATTTTGCCGCTGCATGTACATGGTGAAAAAACAAGAGCTCTTGCCTGGAGGAACTGCATTACCAAAATGTGTTATAGAAGGCTACATGTACAAGTGTAAATTCTTCAGCTCATAAACTTAACCAATATTATTTTACCCTTTGGGCAAGCTGATTTTTCCTGGGTGGCAGGGAGGGGAGAAATACTGAACAAAATTTTATACAGGTGGGGGGGGAGGTCTGTCCCATAGTCCAACCCCTTACCCTTTTATATACCATTTTGGACAGAAAAAATACCCCTTTGGTATACCTTTTTATTGATAATTGGTGCGCTTTATTTATTTTATTTTATTCCTTTTGCTACAACAAATGGACAAAGAAAGGAAGAAAAAAATGCACTCCAGAACAGAAGTGGTGTGGAAGCCTTAAATAGAAACCACAGGGCTTTTAACATAAGGCTTCCTCAATCACAACTCATGATGGCTACACATGCTCAGCTATGACAATTAATTCCAAAAAAGAATGGATGAGGATGCCTTAAATGAGGAAGAACAATCAGTGTGTAAATTTAATAAATACTAAAATTACAGCAAACATATATTACAAACGACAAGTATTGTAATTAGAGGACAGGTACAGTGTAAACCTCTATGAAAATGAAACTATTCAAATCTTCTAGACTTAAAGCTGTTAATAATATACTTTTCCAGACTGACTTTAAAGGAAGAAAGATGGGGTTCATGCGGTCTTGAAATTTGCTAAGCAATTTTCCAGTGTTGGAAAAGTCTGGAAAATAGAGATAAAGTCTGGAAAAAATGGTAAAAAGTTTTTTTGAAAGCTACAACAACTGATTTATAAGTGAAATTTTTTTCCTGTTGGTCAAATTGTATTCAATCTCACCTGTACGTTTGCAGCGCATCATTGATAAGGCTTTGTTCCTGCTTTTTTTTAAGGTCTCTTGCTCACTTATTTGATAACCTGGAGTCTGGAAAAGACATTGTTGTTTTGGAAAAAGTCTGGAAAAAAACTTGAATTTTGGATCCAAAAATATGTGCAATTTACCCTGTAAAAAGAGATTGAGTTACAAATGTCATTATCTTACCCTAGCCTCTTTATCCAGATTACAATGCTACATCCCTTGATAAATGGACTGTCTTTCAAAATATGAATAAACTGCTTAACAAGAAAGTCCTCGTGACATTTTCACTGCCAGGGGTAGTCTTATACAAGTTCTAACCTTAACAAAAAGCTGCAATAATGTGATTTTCTTTCAGTGATGGACTGTACTGTGTTACATATTCATTTTTGGAGTCTTGATGAATAGGAACAGCAAGGCAAACTGCAAACACATTGTAATATAATCAGAAAACAAGATCAGCAAGAAAAGGCAGCTCTGAGGACAAGGTAAACAACTCTATTTTTTTTTACAGTAATATGTGTGACATACCATATTTACTTGATTAAATGTACCCTTGATAAAATGCCAGAGAGAAACAAAATAATAAAAAATATTAGTACCTTATTCTCAATTAATTTGGCGAGTATTAAATTTCATGATAAAAAAAAATAAAATGAAATTTAATAATAATAATAGTAGTAGTAATTAATTAAGAAGAATAATTAAGAATAATCTTTATTATGCTTTTGTCCATGTACATGGTTGATATTCCAATCTAGTAAATTTACTTACAACAGAAGATAAATTAAATGTAATGAGAATAATGTGCAAGCTGGGAAGCTAAATGCACTAGTTAGTTTTCTTGTTAGCTCCCTGAACAATTTAGGTTCTAGGTAGCAGGTAAAATCAAAAGAAGAAGAAAAAAAACAAAGAAGGAAGAACTTATGTACATGAACTACATTGCTTCATCAGCAAGACAACAATTATTTATTTCATTTGTTGTCCTGACAATACAGTTGTGGACAGCGTATAAATTTCTTTGGAAATTCAGACATGCTTGAGTTTTTTAAATGAGTTGGAAGGTCCTTCCAAAAATGTCCTTAGCCATACAAGAGATTGATTGTTTGCCTACGTTTGCTTGTATGCTTATCTTATAAAGATTTTCTTAGCTGCATATCTCGTGTTGTAGCAATGGATATGACCAGCATTATAAAACATGTTGTGGAATACCTCAGGCAGACAGCCTTTATACGTTTTTACATGATGCACAAATTTTGAGACTTGTAGATGATAAAATTTAAATGTAAATTATAGTCATGTAGGAATGCGGATTTGATTTTGATACTGGTTGTGGCAATGACTAATGGCTTCATTTTCATTATCGCAATTGTAAGGGGGGTGGGGTATGCTTGACCTGGCCTCACTTAAAAAAAATTAAGTTAATGAAACAGTTAGTTATTCATTCATTCTAACACATAAAGAGCGATTCTATCAAATTAGTGAGAAAATTACTGAATGTTGGAAGTAATCAGTCCGTTAGTCAGTCAAAGCTATAGCAAGTCAATCCAACAGTCATACAGTCAGTCAGTCAATCATTCAATCAATCATTCATTCAATTAAAAGAGGGCTCATAATGTTATTAAAATAATGTAGCTGGGGGGCTAGAATCATTTTAGATTTAGCTTTTCCTTTGCATTGACTCTAAGACCCCACCCCATTCAGTTATAATCTTGAATGGTGTAATTTTTGTTCCTGCCCCCTCATTCCATCTCCCATAAATGTGCACAAAATACCGTGACCCAACCCTCCCCACTCCACTCCCCTCACCCCCCTCCACCACCATCACCATGATTATGATGAAAGTGGCCTCCAAAAGTATTGTTAAGTAATGATCTGGCTAAGAAGGGAAGCAATTTCTTTTGTTATGTTGCAATATGCTTTCCTCATATAGAAATGTTTTCATTTTCACAAATACAGTAGAATGCATTAACCTACAAAAAGGTAGTCTACGAAAAAAAAAAAACAACATATCTTTAACTCCATTTTTATAAGGGTGTTTTTTGTGTTAAAATATTTCAACCCATCATAAGTCTTGCAAACAATATAAGCCAAGAAAAGTTTACAATTTTAAATGTTTCTCACATAGGATTTCTGTGTTCTTTAGACTCAGATGAGATTTTGTTTTAGTAAAATCTGATGTTTAAACCGATCAGAAGTGTAGTAGAGACAATTGTAAGGTTATCACTTTTTTCGCATTCTGACTTGCTCATTGAGTTTGGCTCCTTAATTTTTAGTTTATCTAGACCATTACTTAAACATTGTCGACTGTCAAAAGCATTTTTTTGGTCCCGGAAAGCCCAATATTAAATAATTATTGTTTCTGCATTCCTGCCCATTTTTCAACAGTTTAAAAAAATTCGGTGACAATTGTGTTTATGGTCGGGAGCTGAAACTAGCCACATCATTGGCTTAAATTCTTAACGTTCTGTGTTCCAAATTTGATGGCAAAAGAAAGTACAAAATTCTTTTAAAAATGCTTGAAGTCATCAGGCTCTAGAGTTAATCAAAATCTTCAGAGAAATTTGGACTGAATTGTGCCTTAATAAACTTTCCACTTGGCTCCGGTTACGCATTAAGGTTCTGCATATAGATACACACAGAAAACACACAAAAGTAATTGGCAAAATTCTGGTGGCAGCGGAACACTTAACTATAGGGATAAGGGGACCAGGAGAGAAGCTCTCTTGGGGGGGGGGGGGGGAGACAAGATTGAGTGATACCAGGGGTAACCACCCTGGACAGGAGTCCTGATCAGTCTTCAGGGGTGAGGCCCATATCCCTCAGTCACTAGGAACTAAGGGGAACCAGGAGGGGTAGCCCTCCTGGGTGGAGTACAGATTAGGTGGCCCTGGAGTGGATATTTTTCCGGACCTGTCTGCGAGGGCTAAGCGTTACTGTGGGTTAAAGTGCAGCCAGGGGTTGCACTTCCCTGCAACGTTTTTTAATGGAAAGAAAGACAGTAGTTCCACATTTCAGGACCTAATGAAGGAATGCGACCTGGTCTGGTATAATACCATAATATAAATGATTAATGTTGTACAGATACATCAAGATGCAGAGGAATAAAATAATGATCTGCTTGGTGTACTATTATACATTCTGTTTGGACTAAGTATATAGTGACCATAAGGAGTACAACATGTAAATTACAGAGCAAACAAAGGTTCCAGTCAGAAAAGAAAAAGGGAGGGGGTGGGAGGGAAAAAAGAGGTTGAGCCAAAGTTATTTTGCCTTGAAAATCTAATGAGGTCCTTGAAAATTTGAATTATTTATATGAACCCTGAAGCGGATGGATCAGTGTCTAACGAATAGCAGTATCAACAAAATGTGCCGCAGCATAACTATCTTCTAGATACCTTAGTTTCATATAAAAAACCTCTTTGGAAAAATTCAAATAACAGAAAATGACATTTTTATAGTCTGTAGAACCTTATTTTGTAGCCAGGGTTGTCACTAAGATTGCAAGTTGCCGGGTAATTGTTTTTTTGTAGCCAGGGAAGTCGGAAGCGGTAATGGAGCCGCCTGCCCCCAAAGAAGGTTTAGACATTTTCTAAAAGGCATTAGCGCAAAAAAGGGCAATCTTCATCAGGAGCAGAGCTATTATTAGCGGTTTATGACGCCCACGTCTTTATTAAAGAAACCTACCACATTCTGAGACACTAAAATAATACGTTTTTACTTTACGTAAAGGCGGGTTGGAGGGTTTTTTTTAGTGGCCGCCAAACGGGAATACATGTAAGCTCAGGGGCTTACATGTGACTTGATCTTGTGGTTAGGTAGCTCTTCTTTCATGATCCAATACGCAGCTGGGAAGACCTTCAACAGCACATCTTCTGCGACTCTTTCGCGTTCGTCAAGGGTTCTCTGAAACACGGAAACCCTCTGTAG
>OZ038000.1:25869762-26014762 GCA_964035705.1 Porites rus
GCTTTACAAAATAACGTCGAGTTCCATTTGGGTTGCCATACGTGTTGTTTGAGTTATTTTGCATTGGGAGGGACGGTCATCCGGTCCACGATCACGTGATCACCAAATTTTCTGGGATGTGTAGTTTACCACATTTTCTCAGCCATGGTTCTCTGCTGCGAGTGTTTCGCGCGCGAGAGCTCCGCTACTAAAACGGGCTGGTGGGAAAACACAAAATGAAGTTATAATTTTTTCAAATTTGACTTACGTTTTGTTTTTACGGTAACATTGTCAGCAGCTGCTGCTGGCAACAATTTTAGACGTATTTTTCGTTCCTTTTCCATGGGAAAGAGAACGCAAAAAAGTTATGGAAGGCAGAAAATAGTGGATATCGTTTAATTATGCGCAAAAGAATACCCGTAAAATGTACCACAAACGTTTAGTTACACAATCTTTTAAGGAGCAACCGATTTTAAGTTCAGAAATGGCCCTTGGTTTAAGACCTTTTGCTGTTGTGTTTTCGTCGTTTTGGTTGTATTCCGCGGTTTGGTTATTTGTGCTTTTTTTCTTCCGCTTATATACAATCATCTGTTTTCTCCCAACATCAGAGCATATTTTTTAGGGCAGGTAACAGAACAGTTTCAAAAGTACAAAGGCTTGTATAGCTTCAAAGGACTTGATAGAAACCGGCCCTGAAAGAGTACAACTTTCAACTTATATTCGGCTTCTTGAACCGTAAGAGACCTTCGAATCGGTGATCTTTGTTCCAAATCTTTGAATAGGTATGGAGATTTTTGTTGCCCCATGCAACAATACTGGGGACAACTGTGTGAACAGTACGATGAGCAAGAACTGGGGCATATGGTGTAGGTGATGCATAACTTTGCGGTGGCGAAAAGTTTGGCTTAACCTTTCCTGTTGGCGTTGATTTTGTTAAAAACATAGATTGTCCAGATGGGGCAGGACAATAGTGCGCCAGGCACAAGTTGTCACAGCGAATTGCACATTGCGATGGACAGGTAGCAGGTGACTGTGTTGAAACATTAGGAGGATAGTGCTCTTGACAACAAGGTTGTTGGCATTGCGGAATGCAGCTGACAGAGCAACTACTTGGACATAAGCTTGGCATTGGTTGAGACACCTTACGACAAAAAGATGGGCACGATGGTGATGGCAGGCAGTTGAAACTACAAATAGTTGGACTGCCTCTCATCAGATTCTCCTGGGAATGAGGCATCAACAGCATCATGGGTAACATCATCAGTGAGCTGGGAAGGGATTTCACAACAGGGTCGCTTCATGCTCTTGAATCTTGTTTCTAGTGTTTGGAAGTGATATTGATTACTTACATTATTTTTCTAAATCGTTGTTGACGGGTGCTTTTTTATCTTAAATTTTAAAACATGCAGTGGTTAAGTCAACTATCTGGATAAACGTTTTCTTAGCACACACATTGGCTAACGGCGAAAATGAGTCCAGATTCCTTTGTTGCTTTTTTGATATGTTCAACATGAAGCCGACACAACGGTTGAAACTGACAGAGTTTTTGCGCATGTGTGCTAGTACCAAATCCAAGTCAGATGTCTTTTTCTTAGCTGTTGCACGTGAGTGCTGCAGATGAAACTTGCATTTAGTTTGAATTGATGGATAGTTTTTGTGTGTATCAAAGGTGTGCTGTAATAATATTACTTAGTTTACTTTTTCAAATGCTTATTTTCCTTTTTAATGAAGTATTTTTTGTTGCTGTTTTTTGGTTCAATTTAATGACTAAAGTAGCCGGGGGAAATTCCCGGCCTAAGTGACAACCCTGAAATTATCTGACAATTTTAATGTGCTGTACATCTCCCCCAATCATTTCTAAATGTTGGGCTACATTCTCTGAAGGGCAGACATCTTAAATCAAGTACCACACTGAGCGGGGATCCAGAAGGCCTGGACCTATCAACTATATACTGCACATTATGATTGTCTTGAATTCATAAAAATTGTTTGTTTTTCATTATGTCAGTAGAAAAAAGAAAAATCTAATTGTTATGCACTTCAACACACATTCATTTAGGTGATTCACAAAACCTAATCCTCAGTTGCTTGCCATACAATATTTAAAATATTTGTCTGTTTGTCACAAAGAAAGAACTAAAATTTGGTCTTTTTGCCATAATACAAGTGTTCATATTTCTGTATTTAGGGCCATCATTTTTACCTAGTTTTTTTGAATTTTAGCAACATTTATTTTTTATCCACTTCCTTCTCGACAGAAATATCACAAAAGTGACTTGTTGATGTAATTGCCATTTTTTATGTTTCGTCAAGATGCCAGTACAATTCTCACTATCAATGAAGCAACAGATAGCGAATATGTTAGCCAATCATATTGCAGAATTTGTGATGATACCATGTTTCACTACTTTGCTTTTGCCAATGATTTAGCATTTATCTATTTTTGGAAACATAATAATACTACTTTATTATACAATGTATTTTGTAAATGTCAATATTCATGTAAAAATCTCTTTCTTACTTTACAGGAAGCAATCACAAGAATGGTAGACAAATGGAGGTTTGTATTTATGAGTGTGCAGTAGTGTTGGACACTGGATGGATGACATAACATGCACCTAGTACAAGGCAACTGGATAATGGAGAGGACAGACTAGAGGGAAAACAAGACAGCTGACTGGGCAACGGACTGGGGAAACTAGAACTGTCTGGATGACATCACCTAGTACAAGAATCTTGTTTAGAAGAGAATGGAGAGGATGGATTAAAGGGCAAGTGATATGAGACATCATGTGTACCTGGTGCAAGAGTTGGGCTGTGGATTGTGGAGAGCCTTGTCATATCTGGTTTGTATTGCATGATGTTTTAATTGACTAGAAATGGTATAATTATTATTTTAAAACATCATAGTTTAATATTATCTCACTCTTTAAATAATAGCAATAATAATAAAATCTAAATCCTGATGTCAAAAACTAAGTTAAAATTTTGGCCCTGCCCGGTAGGCCTGAATGTGGGGTGCAGCTGGCCTGGGGTTCTCCTCCTAGGAGCAAGTGGACGTACGGGGAGGTTTTTCACCCAGCTGTTGTCCCACAACCCCCATTCACACAACATTTCCTGAAACATGAGAATAGAACTGAAATATTGTATATCACATTAAATTCACATTAATTCAACTACCCAGTTTCTGTATGACTGAAAGAACTTCCTTATGATAGCTGTGGGTTTTTGGGAAACAAATTGCAACCTTTCAGAAATTACTTTTAAGTGTTGTAAGGGGTTCAAGAAAATAGTCTGAAATTTACAGAATGAAATATTTGCCTTTTAACAGGGAAAATAAATTTTCACAGGTCTCTTAATGAGGATAGGTGGAATGTTCAAAATTCTTTTACATTTATATGCATCTAGACACTTTTTCAGTCGTGTGACAAACTGAAATTAATTCATTGATTACCTTAAAGTTAAACTCCACCTTTTTATTAGTAATAATTCCAGTGTGTGTGCCACCATTGCACAAACAGAGGCCATTGGGAAGTGTCATTAACCAGTATTACATTTATTTGTAGCGTTTGTTTTAATGGATGAATCAATTATTCGGTCAAGGAATGTTAAGTTTCGGTCTTCAATTTGCAAATTTTATTCCCCGGCAATTGTTTATTCAACCAGTTAGTTTAGTTTAACATTTCCACTATGAGATTCCATTGAGTAGTGGTTTTGTTTTCCAAAGAAACCAGCCGACATTTGGAGATGCCACGGTTTTTCCATTGGAGAACAGAAAGAACTTTTGGAATAGCTATCAAACATCCTAGGAGCGTATTTAAGAGAGCAGACTATTGGTTACTATCACATTCTCTTTAATTATGCTCAGATTATTATTTAATAATATGCACGTCCACATTTCTTGGTGTTACAAAAGTTCCTTCGTAAATATCAGTTGTTAGTTAGTTAGTTTGTTTTGTTTTGTTTTTTTTTCACTCTAGGTTCTTGCTCCTTAGCGGACTAGCACGTTGCTAGTTGCAGCTAGTAATGTGCCGTTATAAAAAAACTCGTAAAAAATTAGGGTTATTACTAACTCTTTCTCTTTTTCGGAATTTTATTGTAACACCAAGTAAAATAGGGCTGTTATGTCTTTAAAGTGCTAATGAGCTCGCATTTTTTATTTAAAATTTTAACTTCTTATTTAATTTCAGATCCTTGGTGGCACACTAACAAGATTAGGAGCCCATCACTTGGGAAAGGTCATGTTTAATCTAGCCAACCTCGCCCCTGCTGGGCTGTGGAAGCTCTGCCTCTGAGAAGGTGTGTTTCTGATGTCTTCTGAGATATTTCAATGGAGAAACCCTGGGAATCTATCTGATTCTGTAATTCTTGCTGGGGGCAGTTGGGCACTTGGAGGATTTGGCCGTTTGTTCCTAAGTGGGCAGGACAGTGTGGAGGAAGGTGAGAGTTTGCTTCTTATGTTCTTGGGGCTTCATTCATTTTGTCATAATACTACCCACACCTTTTTCCAAATAAAAAAACAGTAAGGCGCTTGCCTGCGGTAGGATGAAAAACGGCGGTGCTAACATTGTGCCGGCTCACGGAGTAGGTGTGTCGATGGAGGATTCGAGGACAGAGGACTGGACACTGAATCTTACCGGTGTGGCGTGGGTGGATTTTTACAAATAACATCAAATTGAGCTGATAGTCATAAAAAATTTCTCTAATGGGAGCAACTGGTAATGGAGTTCTCTTCTAAACCTAAAAATTTCACATCTATCTCAAGCTTGCTTAGGCCTTATGATAAATAACCTTTCACATCATCGCATAGGATAAAAATATACAAATCAATTATTTAGTATCTTGCTTATCATTTCATTGTCATATTTCCTGCCTGAATTACCTTAAAATGATCAAAACTAAGGTTATGTTACATCAACATCTGTTGTTTTAGTGTCAACTGGAAACAACAGTCAAACAAACTTGGCTGTTGATGTTTAAGACTAACTTCTCCTTGATATTATTTAAGCCTTTGGAAACCTAGCCTGTACACATACGTTGTTTTATTTTTCTTTTCGTTCTTTTGGAAAACATCGGCGTGCGCGAGAGCGAAGCGAGCACGCGAGCGCGGACCGCGAGAAAGAAAAATAAAAACGTCTATTTGCTTCTTCCCCCACCCCTACCCCTTTGCGCTGGCGGTCAATAAATCCCCCGCGGTTTATTTTTTATCACACGCGCTTGACGGAGGAGAAAATAGAGGGTCTGTGAACAGGCTATTGGAAACCGAAATAACTAAACCGTATTAAGTTAAGATCAAATTATTACGATTAAACCAACTTGATTAATCAGACTGCTGTGGAAGTCTTCTCTATTTCTTTGTTGAAAAGGGACATAGATTAGATTTCCTTGGCTTGGGTGATAACTCAAGTTAATTTGACATTCATGCTCTAGGTTCGGTTGTAGGCATAAATATATAAACAACTTTTTTTTGCTTAGTGTCTTCTTTAAATTTTCCTCTAATTTCTCGGCAGTGACTTTAATTGATACATTAAAATCGGCTTTCCCATAAAAGACTGACTGGAAGATTCTTCTTATATATTTTTTTATTTAAATAACGCGTTCGGCTAGTTCCAGTCTTTTGTGGGAAACCTGGTGTAAAGTATCCATTCCGGTCTCGACAACTGAAACATCTCTAGGGAAATTGGCCCAAATTATTATTGCGGCAACTTTTCATTATTATTCGGGTAAACATCGCGGCCAAGTTTTTCCAGCTAAATTTTAATGTTACTTTATAGGATAAAAAAAAAATACATTTCCGCTAATTTCCTTTTTCGTTTCGAAATACGAAAATTTCTCCGTTATTTTCATTGGAAGTAAAAGGATCCACAACTTAACTTAAATGAAATATTTATTTACAAAGTCGCTTTAGATCTAATCCCTTTGGCGAAATTTGAAGGCGAAATCTATTCGGTACTGATTGTAAATAACGCCATCCAAATTCATAATAGGGGAGGCAAAGTTGAAATATTGAATTTTAAACTAAACGTTAAGACCAAAACTCAATCGCGGCACTTCGGCATTTTAGGATAAATGATAATAAACAGTGCTAGAATAAAATCTTATTTTCAGCAGCAAATTTCATTTCATTGAGACCCAAACATTAAACACTAAACAGTAAAATAGGGCGAGAGAAATCCAGCATCAGTTGCTTCGCAGAGGGAGATTATTATTGACTTGTGCTCTTTGGTGAAGTTTGTGAAATGAAGGTCAGTCAGACCAGCGCGTTTCTTTGTTCAATACGCTGCCTTCGTTTCTGACGGAGACCCACTGAAGACTGATTTTTACTCTCTAGCACCCTCTTTTTCTCTTGTCCGAGTCTCTGGGTATTTTCACGATATATTGACTTTGTAGATACGCTTCTTCACCTAAAACAAATTATATTTTCACTGAGAATTATTTTGGCCGGTGTGGTATTGTGACGTAAATGAATAAGACCCTGAGGGCACGAGGAGCAAACTCTCATTTTCCTTCACGCTGCCCATCCCACTTGGGAACAAACGGCTAAATTTTCTGAGTTTTCAACTGCTCCCTACTTGAGTGAAGGGATCAGACAGAATAGACCAGGTTTTAAAAGTGTGGAAGCAGTGTGGAAGCAGAGTGGAAGCAGAGTGGAAGCAGACCAACAGAGGCAAAAGAAGGGTACACAACTTTTTTTTTTATTTTTTCTTTAGTGTAAAAAAATGCGCAACAGAGACAAGTTTTATTTCTTCAATGAAGTATAGTTACCTTCAGCACCAGTGATGTTTACTTTGTAATCAAGCTACTTGAGTAAACCACATATACACCTTAAGGGCTCGGACACAAAAAAACATTACGCCCAGTGAACATTGGTTTACACCAGTGACATAAACACAAGAAAAATTTTACCAAGTCGCCATATGGAGATGTTTTCAAAGGGGTTAACCCATGATTTTGGTCAAAAATGGGAATTTTTTCCTTCCTAGCTTTTAAAAAAAATAGGCCTTGAAATAATGTTTCCTGACCATCCCGTTAGAAAACAAGCCTACCTAGACTAAAAAATAAGGATATTACCAAGTCGCCCTATGGAGATTTTTTTCAAAGAGATTAACCCATGATTCTGGTCAAAAATTAGAATTTTTACCTTTGCTTGCTTTTAAACAAAATAGGCCTTGAAATAATGTTTGCTGACCATCCGGATAGAAAACAAGCCTACCTTGACTGAAAACTAAGGATATTACCAAGTCGCCCTATGGAGATTTTTTCAAAGGGGTTAACCCATGATTCTGGTCAAAAATTAGAATTTTTTCCTTTCCTTGCTTTTAAACAAAATAGCCCTTAAAATAATCATTGCTGACCATCGGGTTAGAAAAACAGCCTACCTAGACTAAAAAATAAAGGTTTTACCAAGTCGCCCTATGGAGATTTTTTCAAAGGGGTTAACCCATGATTGTGGTCAAAAATTAGAATTTTTTCCTTTGCTTGCTTTTAAACAAAATAGGCCTTGAAATAATGTTTGCTGACCATCCAGTTAGAAAACAAGCCTACCTAGACTAAAAAATAAGGATTTTACCAAGTCGCCCTATAGAGATTTTTTTTAAAGGGGTTAACCCATGATTTTGGTCAAAAATTGGAATTTTCCTCTTTGCTTACTTTTAAACAAAATAGGCCTTGAAATAATGTTTCCTGATCATCCAGTTAGAAAACAAGCCTACCTAGACTAAAAAATAAGGATATTACCAAGTCGCCCTATGGAGATTTTTTCAAAGAGGTTAACCCATGATTCTGGTCAAAAATTAGAATTTTTTCCTTTGCTTGCTTTTAAACAAAATAGGCCTTGAAATAATGTTTGCTGACCATCCGGATAGAAAACAAGCCTACCTTGACTGAAAACTAAGGATATTACCAAGTCGCCCTATGGAGATTTTTTCAAAGGGGTTAACCCACGATTCTGGTTAAAAATTGGAATTTTTTCCTTTGCTTCCTTTTAAACAAAATAGACCTTGGAATAATGTTTGCTGCCCATCCGGTTAGAAAACAAGCCTACCTAGACTAAAAAATATGGATTTTACAAAGAGCATTTAAATGCATTTTTAATTTTGTGTCCTGGATAAGACTAATAATAATTATTGTGTTAATATTGAACAAGCAAGCGACATTTTGTTTATCTGGTTCTCTCAAGAGCTGGATTACAAAGCAATCTATATGGTACTAAAGATAACCTCAAAAGCCTAAATGTTGAAGACTTGATCCTGTCTGTTTGTGGCATACAGTGTAATGCATCTGATCTGGATAAGAAAAACAGGAGCATACATAAGCATCTAAGTCAAGTTACTATCATAATCATTACAATATAATAATATTATGATTCTGTTTATCAGTTTATATATTTTCTAAGAACCATTACAGTCAAACCCCGTTAATGAGGGGGGCATTAAAAAAGGTCCATATTAACAGGTGTCCATATTAAGTGGATTGAATATGGAGTAAATGTAGGGGTTTCTTTCCCCAGGGACAAAGCACACTGTCCATGATAATGAGGTGTCTACATTAAGTGGATGTCTGTAAAGCAGGCTTTGACTATACAAAGCACAGATTTTTTTTTAGTATTGCAAAAAGTACATGTCTTATGTCATTTGTTTTCAGGGTAATTTTGATTTAAGGTGGCCCGAGCCTATTTATTTACCATTTTTAGCACTGAAGGTTCCCGTCTTGAGGAGAAATAAAGCCACCAACTCCAGTATTTCAACCAATCCATTTTCAGCTGCAACAAAAACCTTTGTATTAGGTAATTTATTCAAGTTTGAAAGATTTGCAATCACATTCGCACGTGGGCATTTGGCCTTCAATTATAATGAAAAGAATAAGACGATTGTCATATTTTCTTCATCTTTATCCCCAAGTAGTAAGTTTCCTGTACGAATGTGATGTCAAGTCTAAAAACCTTGAATAAATTAAGAAGTAAAAGGGCTTTCAGTGCAGCTAAAAAATGGATGGTTAGAGGTACTGGAGTTGGTGGCTTTGTTTCTCCTCAAAACAGAAACCTGTGATGCTAATATAGGTTTCGAAAAGAGAGGGACAAATACAAAGTAAGTTTGCTAAATAGAAATTCTTTTATCTTTCCCCACATTCAGAATAAAGTTGCTGTTCTTGTATTGCCAACTCAAAAATTAGAATTTTCTCCTTTACTTGCTTTAAAAAAAAAATACGCCTTGAAATAATGTTTGCTGACCATCGGGTTAGACAAACAGCCTACCTACACTGAGTATAAAAATTTTACCAAGTCGCCATATGCAGATGTTTTCAAAGGGGTTAACCCATGATTTTCGTCAAAAATGGCAATTTTTTCCTTCCTAGCTTTTAAAAAAAATAGGCCTTGAAATAATCTTTCCTGGCCATCCCGTTAAAAAACAAGCCTACCTAGACTAAAAAAAAAAGGATTTTACCAAGTTGCCCCATAGAGATTTTTTTAAAGGGTTTAACCCATGATTCTGGTCAAAAATTAGAATTTTTTTCCTTTCCTTGCTTTTAAACAAAATAGGCTTAAAAATAATATTTGCTGACCATCTGGTTAGAAAACAAGCCTACCTACACTGAAAAATAAAAATTTTACCAAGTCACCATATGGAGATGTTTTCAAACGAGTTAACCCATGATTCTGGTCAAAAATTAGAATTTTTTCCTTTCCTTGCTTTTAAACAAAATAGGCCTTCAAATAATCTTTGCTGACCATCGGGTTAGAAAAACAGCCTACCTAGACTAAAAAATAAGGATTTTACCAAGTCGCCCTATGGAGATTTTTTCAAAGGGTTTAACCCATGATTCTGGTCAAAAATTAGAATTTTTTCCTTTGCTTGCTTTTAAACAAAATAGGCCTTGAAATAATGTTTCCTGACCATCCAGTTAGAAAACAAGCCTGCCTAGACTTAAAAATAAGGATATTACCAAGTCGCCCTATGAAGGTTTTTTTTAATGGGTTAACTCATGATTTTGGTCAAAAATTGGAATTTTCCTCTTTGCTTGCTTTTAAACAAAATAGGGCTTAAAATAATGTTTGCTGACCATCCAGTTAGAAAACAAGCCTACCTAGACTAAAAAATAAGGATTTTGCCAAGTCGCCCTATAGAGATTTTTTTTAAAGGGGTTAACCCATGATTCTGGTCAAAAATTGGAATTTTTCCTTATGCTTCCTTTTAAACAGAATAGGCTTTGAAATAATGTTTGCTGACCATCAGGTTAGACAACAAGCCTACCTAGACTAACAAAAAAGGATATTTCAAAGTCGCCCTATAAAGATTTTTTCAAAGGGGTATACCCATGATTTTGGTGAAAAATTGGAATTTTCCTCTTTGCTTCGTTTTCAAAAAAATAGTCCTTAAAATAATGTTTCCTGACCATCCAGTTAGAAAACAAGCCTACCTAGACTGAAAAATAAGGATTTTACCAAGTCGCCCTATGCAGATATTTTTTAAAGGGGTTAACCCATGATTTTGGTCAAAAATTGGAATTTTTGCCCATGCTTGCTTTTAAACAAAATAGGCCTTGAAATAATGTTTGCTGACCATCCGGATAGAAAACAAGCCTACCTTGACTGAAAAATAAGGATATTACCAAGTCGCCCTATGAAATTTTTTCAAAGCGGTTAACCCATGATTCTGGTCAAAAATTAGAATTTTTTCCTTTCCTTCCTTTTAAACAAAATAGGCCTTAAAATAATCTTTGCTGACCATGGAGATAGAAAACAAGCTTACCTAGACTAAAAAATAAGGATATTACCAAGTCACCCTATGCAGATATGACTTTGGTGAAAAATTGTAATTTTTTTCTTTCCTTGCTTTTAAACAAAATAGGCCTTAAAATAATGTTAGCTGACCATTCAGTTAGAAAACAAGCCTACCTAGACTGAAAAATAAGGATTTTACCAAGTAGCCCTATGCAGATATTTTTTAAAGGGGTTAACCCATGATTTTGGTCAAAAATTAGAATTTTTTCCTTTGCTTGCTTTTAAACAAAATAGGCCTTGAAATGATGTTTGCTGACCATCCGGATAGAAAACAAGCCTACCTTGACTGAAAGATAAGGATATTACCAAGTCGCCCTATGGAGATTTTTTTTAAAGGGGTTAACCCATGATTCTGGTCAAAAATTGGAATTTTATCCTATGCTTCCTTTTAAACAAAATAGGCCTTGAAATAATGTTTGCTGACCATCAGGTTAGACAACAAGCCTACCTAGACTAACAAAAAAGGATATTTCCAAGTCGCCCTATGGAGATTTTTTCAAAGGGGTATACCCATGATTTTGGTTAAAAATTGGAATTTTCCTCTTTGCTTCGTTTTCAACAAAATAGGCCTTGAAATCATGTTTGCTGACAATCCAGTTAGAAAACAAGCCTACCTAGACTGAAAAATAAGGATTTTACCAAGTCACCCTATGGAGAATTTTTCAAAGGGGTTAAACCATGATTCTGGTCAAAAATTAGAATTTTTTCCTTTGCTTGCTTTTCAACAAAATAGGCCTTGAAATAACTGGCACATGAAAATGATGTAAAACTGCTTTGTTAGTAAACTATAGCAGAACTTAGCTTATATTTATAACAGAGTTGTGGCAAAACTGATCAAAAGCAAACTATACTTATCCAGGTGTAAAAATCAAAAATCTATTTGGCATGATTAATATTATCAAGCCAAATTTTTTAAACTGAGTGGTTCTTTGCACAATAAAGGATTATGCATTTGCATTGAATATTTTATTAAGATGAAGGCTATGATAATTCCAAAATTCAGTCAGAAAATCAAAGTGAAACTGCTACATGTAACTTGCTCCAGTGATTCAATGAAACTCTCAAATTAATTTTCACCTTCATTTTGCGTAGACAGTAATTTGGATTGCCTTTTGAGCTTGAAATACAGACTGTTTCTCCTGTAAAAGCACTAAGCAACCAGATGCTCTGAAAATAAACATTGATCCAACTCACTTTTTTCAGTTAACCTCAATTCTTTGAGTTGTTGCTGATTCTGTTCAAAATCGAAACCAACTCTTCTGTACAACAGCAACTAAAGTAATTTTGCCTTCAACTACATACGAGGAATCAGCTGTCGATACTTTTGCCCTGTATATTTCACTTACTAATTTCTGTAGTTGAAAGATTGTATAAAGAAACCTTGTAGGACGAAAAGCCCTGCCCAAAGAAATTCTCCACATGCCTTGTATCATGTGAATGTTGTAGCGAACTACTTGGTGTGCGCAAACCAATCAACTCCTTAAAGATGCACTTTATTGTTAACTCCTTTAAAGTGCATTTAAATGCATTTTTAATTTTGTGTCCTGGATAATATTAGTAATAATTGTCTTTTGAACAAGCAAGCCACATTTTGTTTATCTGGTTCACTCAAGAGCTGGATAACAAAGTAACTATATGGTACTTAAGATAACCTCTAAAGCCTAGATGTTGAAGACTTGATCCTGTCTGTTTGTGGCATAATGCATCTGATCTGGATAAGAAAAACATGAGCATGCATAAGCATCTAAGTGAAGTTACAATCGTTAACATTACGATAATATTATCCTGTTTATCAGTTCAATCAATATGGACACTGAGGATGCCATTAGAAAAGGTCCATATTAACAGGTGTCCGTATTAAGTGGATTAAATGAATATGAAGAAAATGTAGGGGTTTCTTTCCCCAGGGACAAAGCAAACTGTCCATAATAATGAGGTGTATGTATTAAAAGCAGGTGTCTGTATTAAGCGGGCTTTACAAAAAGTACATTTTTTATGTGATTTGTTTTCAGTGTAATTTTGATTTAACGTAGATTGCTTCTCAATTTCTTTCATCTTCTAGCCCTAGGAGATGATGCTGTGATGATTTATGATACAATGTAGCAGAAAAGGGAGGTTGGAAGGCCTACAAGACTACTCCAAGCTAGTAAACTTAAACAACATCTTGACAATGATTGCACATTTATTATATCAACATTACTGATGTTTTGACGCTAATGAAAATTTATTTCCTGGTAATTAATGGCAAAAGGTGTAATAATAAGAATACAAATACTAGATAATACTAAAAACTTCATTCAATGAGATAAAACACATCTCATTCAGAGACTATTAAACTTGAGCATGTAAAGAAATATATATGATCAGAAAATAATGCCCAATTGAGATGGGACTGATCCTTATTAAGTAATCAAGATGACAGCCAATAGATAGAGTCACATTCTAGTTTGCCATGGTAGTAGTAACATTAATGAAGGTCACAAACCAACCTATGAACTTGTGATCTCTTTCCCTTGGCAATGATGTCCTTTACACAGCTGCCTCCATTGTTGGCGCCACTCATGAACATGCATCTGAAGATCTGTCCCACCTTGTTCAAAACAAATTGCAACATTAATTTCAACATTAAAAAGATTTCACCTGAATAAGGGTTGTGGAACAACAGTGGGGTAAAAAACCTTCCTGTAAGAAAACTTGTTCTTAGGGAGAAAAGCCCACAGCAGCTGTACCTCACATCGGGGCTGTCAATAGAGGCCTGGGATTTCCCCAGCGTCCAAGGGCATAACCCAGGAGTTTCAATAAGAGCTGCCAGCCGGAGTAATTCACAGGCTATTTCATGTGAACTTGTTGCCTACTATTCTTTGGAAATTACTCCAGTTTTTACATCTGTAACACAGATTATGAAACAATCAATGGTCCAAAGCTATTGGTAAAAATAAATAAATAAATAAAAATTATTCATATGATGTCTTTGAATAAAAAAACCAAAATTTAATGATGTTTGTGTTCTGTTCAAGGATGCTGGAAATGTATTCTAAGAGGTCCAGATTTCAAAAATTTTCCAGGGGGGATGCACCCAAAACTGCCCTAGAAACAGGTGTGAGTTTTTTCCATCTCTGCCTTCTCCAAAGTTCTTGCCACCTACTCAAAACCTTATTGAAATCCTGATAACCCATGACTACATTCATAGCACACAAAAGTAAAATAAAACCAAAGTTCCCTGCTAGCCTGCAAAAACATAAGTCTCATCGTCACTCATCACAGCTGGGGGATGTCTCGCAAGGAGGAATGTCTGCGACTCAACAACAGAAATTCCATACTGATGACATAAAATCTGTCCCGAATCTATACAAGTCATAAGCACTGATTGGACAATGTAGCAGTTACGTTGTTTAGCTACTGTTTATGAATGACAGGCAAGTCAAATGTAAACAAGATGAATCTATGACAAAACAGTCAATATTTGTGGAATATATTCTTCTCTAGAATTCAAAGAAGCATTTGAAATTTGCTGGAGCTCACTGGCAGATGACCACAATACTTAACCAAAATCGACTAGGAGAAATGAACAAATTTGCATTTGGAACCCAACAACTGTATCAGATTTATTATGTTAACATTGATTTATATCACCAGTATGGAATTTCTGTCACTAAGTCACACACCTTCCTCCTTGCAAAACGTTGCCAGCAGCAACGAGTGAGGAGAAGTGGCTGTTTTCGCAGGCTAATTCTCCCCTACTACTAATAATTATTATTATTTCATATAGCTAGCAACTTGAAATTTCAGCGAAAGCCCTGCCACATTCAAAATGACTTCCTGGCCTGTGTCAGCATGTAAACATTTCCAGAACTAAATTTTTTCCTAAAATTCAGTAGGTAACCAGTGAGAGTATGAATGAAGGTTCACAAACTAACCTGGCAACTTGTGATCTCTTCCCTGTGGCCATGATGTCCATCACTTCAGCTACTCCTCTATTGTTGGAGGCACTTTTGAACATCTGAAGATCTGCCCCAACACTGTTCAAGACAAATCTTTGATAATCTCTTCTGCCTGAAAAAGAAAAATAGAAATTGAAGATTGAGCAAAGCTACATATAGTGTACATGATAACTTTAGACTTCCAAGGTATTTTTAAATACAGTTGAACCCCTCCGCGCAATGGTCACCTTGGGGACAGAAGAAAGTGGCTGTTGTAGAGAGGTGAGATCTTTCTTAATTTGGGCACCACATAGCCAAGTATTGGTTGACACTATCAGCCGATATTTTGTGGACATACAGCTATTTCAAAAATTGTTGTCAGAAGAAAAGCAAAAAGTCTTCAAGCCACGACCCTAACATAATGTGCAGGGACATAGTATTACGTAAAAAGGCCTCTACATGTACTACTCCATAATTTATATACCTCATACCCTGCGGCCCAATACTTCCTCTATCAGAGCAGGAGTTGCAAGTCATTAGAAAAATCACATACCACCTTGCAGTCTTGGCTTAAAGGCTTTTTATTTTTCTTCCAACAACCTTTTTTGAAATAGCTCTATCAGTCAACATGTCAGCCGCGTATCAGTTGATATGTCTGTCTACATTAGTCGGCTGAGTGTCAGTCGACACGTTAACTGATATCTTGGCCGACAGCTGACCAAGAGTGGGCAGACATGTCAGCCAAGACGTATCCAAATTACACAACATCTAAGAGGTGGCCATTGTCAAGAGGCTTAAACAAGAGTCATTATTGACTATCCACTAAATAAGTAGCTGTCGTAGAAAGGTGACTCCTTGATGCAGAGAAGCTTGGAGAGAAAGAGATCAATGCCTTCCTGTAGGATGTAGATGAGAAGCTTGTGGTAATCAACACAGACACAGTCGAATCCCGGTAACTTGAACCCTCTATAACTCGAACCTCCTGCTGACTTGAAGTAATTTACATTTCCCTTCAGATCGCTTTCTATATAATTTTACCCTCAATAACTTGAACTCCTGGTAACTTGAACTATTTTATCCTTCCCTTGGAGGTTCAAATTATTGGGATGTAGAAGTCTTTTCGATCGTCCTTTGAAAGCGTTGAATTCAAGGAAAATCGATTTAAGAGATGTTTTTACTCAGGGGTTTCATTAAGCACTGGAGATCAGAGAATTCTCCGTCTGCTATGCAGAATTCTTCAGCTAAATTTCAATGAAGTATGGCTTCAGACGATTCTGACATGGATAGTTATGTAAAAAGAAATTATTCCCAGAAATGCGTAATTTTAACGCTTAGCCACTTGCTTAACATTAAAGACTTTAACGACATTTACAAGCTAGCAGCTTTAAGCCCAACAAAGCTGACAGGGGACGTGTAAAATATTGAACTGTTTGCTGAAGTGTGAAGAGTTGACTGTATGCTTGCTGCTTTTTTATTTGCACATGAAAAATTATTAAACAAATAGATACTACTGAAACAAAATGTGAAACAAAATGAACAAATCATAGTGGCAAAGTTACAACAGGAAATGTTTAAGCAACAGGAATCAAGTACCTTTATAAATAAAAAGAACGATTTCTTTGTGAACTGCTATGGAATAAATTTGGCGATGTGTACCATATATAATGCTGAGTATCAAATTACTATGAAGCAAATAATGCAAAATTTGAGATTTTTCTATTGTAACGACAACTTCTAAAACAGCACATTATAAATTCTAACTGCAGAGGAAACAAAGAAGAAAGAGAGCGAATATTTGTTTAAATGTGTTCCGTCTAGTTCTAAAAAAAAGTACGTGTGTTGCCAACAGAGGCAGGAAAAGTTTCTAATGTCTCGTGCTTTCACTAGCCACGTCACAACTCTAGGAGTGTGTAACAGGGTTAGAAGTTGATTATAATTTAACAATATGCCTGTTAAGAGACATTTTTAGCTTGTTATGTTTTGTTTTCCCATTTCAGACCATGTGATGGTACTCCAGAGAACTGTTTTTTTTTCAAATTTCGTCTTATGCACGTGCATCCACGTGCCTATGTATGCATGATACATGAAAAGACAAAAGGCAAATTCTCTGGAGAACATCACAACTGGTCTATATTGAGAAAACAAAACATTACTTTTCCTGCCTCTGTTGGCGACACATGTGCTTTTTTTTAGAACTAGTCTAAGGGAGCTGTCTTATGGAGGTTTGTTCATTTGAATAAAATTGTTCACTCTAGAAAGTCCACATTTACAGAGATGCTAATCTCTGGAGATCTAAAATCTGGACTCTATCTCTGTTGTAATACACTTCTCTCCAGAATGTCAGCCCCAAAATTATGACATGGGAATGGATTAGGATATTATATGAACAGAGATTACACCCCTGTGAACTGAAAAAAAGGGAGATTTCTGGAGCAGCATAGCTGCGCTCATGAGTACCAAAGGGGTCACTAGGGCAGTCAGGGGAATGCTCCCCTGGGAATAATTTAAAGATATGTGCCTCTAAGATGCCAATTCCTGCATTCTGAGATCACAGTCAAAGGAAAATAGTGTTAATTTTTAACAGGCAGTGGAAGCTAAGGCCTATTGGTCCCTATCACAGACTCATGCTCCGGCCAAAAGGGTAAAAATGGCTGAGAAACCACAGAAAAATGGCAAAGAATTGCGCTAAAAAAGACTGGTTGAACAAAGAAAACATTATCTTTCCTTGGCAAGTAAGAGTTTCAAAAACCGGGAGAATATTATGTGAAAACGGGAAGCCAGAAATATTCAACGAAAACGGGAGGTTTCCGGCCAAAACGGGAGGGTTGGAGTCTTTGTATGATGTCTTACATGAAGTGCATAACATCAAAATTCACTTCATTGTTCCAGTGGTAAATAATCTTTGCTAGCCTGCAAGCAAGCTCTTCATTTAGTTGAGGTGGAGAGTTCAGAAAATCATGAGCTTGTAGCACCTCCACCACACAAAATATTTGATTTCAGATTTTGATGCAGAAATATGTACGCAAACAAGGTGTAACATAGGCACGTTTTACGTGTATGAGCTATTTTGAATGCTTTAGTGTAACAGTATCAGTAATCTACTGTCATAATCCTACATTAAGGCTATGTCTTGTGCGAAATTGGGTATTGCTGTACATTAATGAAAACAAGAACCGCAGTGTATAGCTGCTTCGATCTGATAAATTCACCTTTCTTTGTCTTTCCTTCAGACATCTGGTGCAAAATAAACAAATTGTTAAAGTACTATGAATATCAACTCACCAAACGTTGCTTAGAGGGAAGACTCGACAGTTTCAAGGTTTCTTCTTGGTTTCTTGAAATAATGAAGGTCATCGAATACCGAATAGCTAGGATTTTCATCATTGTGGTAGATGGTTGCATCATCATTATTCAAGAGGTTATCATGTGCGATTCTACTTTAATGAAACAGTATTTAACTCTGACCACTTAATTCTAACAGTGTTACGAGTTTTTGCTTCTTAAAAGAAAAGAGCCTTTGCTTAGGCACTAGTTACAAAACTAAAGATGATCACACGTTCAAGTTACTATAATTACTGTGAAAAGCTACAATGAGGGTCAAAAGTGTTGACACACTTGCGTAAAATGGCTCCTTTTTGCATAGTGGATATACTTATCCCCTTCCGCTGTCTACCCCAACCCCTTCCCCCCAAAATCAATGTTGAATTTTGGACGCTCAAGTCTTTTTTTTACTTCAGACAACATTGATTCGGGGGGTCGGGGGATTTACGGCGTTTAAAAGGAATGAAATAATAAATGAATTAAATGTTTGTTAAAAGTACCCGTTTTAAACAAGTGTGTCAACTACTTTTGTCCCTGATTGTAGCATGAGATGTAGAATCACAAAGTTTGCACGTGAAAGTGTCGGACTTTGCCCATTTCGTGGTTTGTATGTGAGGGAATTTGAGTTGTCTCACAGTAATTGAGTAAACAGAATTATAAAAATAACTCATGCACACAATTTGCACGTGAAGATGTTGGACTTTGGCCCTTTTACAATTTGTACGTAAAAAAATGCAAATTGTTAACACTAGAAAATTTTCTCAAACAATTTTAAGAAATCAACTTGGCTTTACAAGACCTGCAATTAAATGACGCTTCCTTCAACATCAAGGTTGATAGCCTAACATTTATTAACTTCCAAGAAAATTATCAATTGAAACTGCCAAAATATATTTGTACTGATATCATGTTATTCTACTCAATAAAACAATATCTAATTAGTGTCAACTAGCTTCTTCCAATTTTATTCCCTAACACAACTGTTTCTACTTAAAGCCTGGTTTCCATATACTATGATTGCTGTGATCGCTGAGAAAAAAAAAAGTTCAGCGATCGCCAAGATAGAAAAAATGCTATCTCAGTGATCATTGTCGCTGCGATTGCTATGATCGCTGGGAAGTGGTTACCCTATGATCGCGATCGCAGCGATGGTAGCGATCATATGGAAACCAGGCTTAAGTTACGCATCTTTACTAAATAAAATATGGTAAGCAGGAGAATAAACCTTGTTTACAGGATTAACAATACTCAGTACAACTTCCAAAAAAATATGCTGCCTTTTAAAGTGCCCTTGTTCGACCTTTAGCAATGCCATGTTTAAATAGATGCCAAGATCTCATTGGTTCCTAAGCATCAACTCATAGTACCTTCAACCTTATTGGCTCTTGCAACAAACATCTGAACATACAAAGATCAAAAGCCACAAGGATACATACACTCACACCACCGACATATGAGCTATTTTTTCAAAATAGCTCAATCATGGGAAATGCGTGAATTGCGAATGGGCAGTTTTGGAATTGACTGGTACAAAACGAAGTATTTACAGTATTCAAATCACTGGTTTGCAGCTCACATCACAACAGTCATGTAAATTCTTTGAGAAAAACATCTATGTCTTTTTTTTAGTTCTTCTACATCAGGAGAATTCTATCCCAAAGGTCTTTGTGTTTGCTCCCTTTCCTTTACAGTTCTCCTTAAACTGTTTTAAAAGTTGACATTTGAGGACTTTCCACTACCGATTGCAATTTTCAAGGACTTTCAAGGCCTTGAATTTCTAATTAAAATCCAAGGACTTTCAAGGATTTTCAAGGTGCATACGAACCCCATGCCATCCTCTTAAGCTATAACTGAGCTATTTAAGTGTTAATATCGAAGGTTTCTTCATAAACTCTGGTATGCTGTTGTAAAGTAAGAAATAACTTGACATGATTGGAGGGAAGAAAACCAATCAAGTCAACAACATATTTTCTTCATCACAATTTCCTGATGATTGGAGTGAACGAGTTTTTTTGCACTTAAACGTTATGACTTCATCTATCCTCCTTGCATGTAGCCGTTAGAAAATATAAACTCTTACATTAATAAAAGAACCTTAGTCTCTACCACATTTCTACGATCTCAGAAGAGCCTTACCTTTAATTTAACCTCCGGGCTGACAGACTTGTTGTGCTGCTTTGCGTCAAAGCTGGTTTCCTATTGTTGAAGTAGCACATTTCTTTTCACGTAAAGGAGCTAAACGACGACGAATAAGCCACCAGATGATGAACCGTTTCAGCCACGGTGTTGAAGTTCAGTACAAATGGTGAAATCACTGTAAAGTTCAGAAACAAGCACATTTTTAGGCGCCATCTTGGTTGCTTCTAAGTCCCAGGGCTCTCTCTTTAGAAATTATACCACGTGACCAACCTGTTTCCATATGATCATGAGAGTTAACCTTTTAACAGATTTATTTCGAAAAATATAAAACAAACATTGTGCGCCGTTTTAAATATTGCTCAGGGCTAATACGATGAAAAGCCGATGATTCCGTTTTAGTCTTATTTTTACCAAAAACATATAAAGGAAAAATTTGAATTTTTTTCTAACCAAAATCATCGGTTTACCCCTTTAAAAAAATCTTTATTCTCTAGAGAGGCTTCTTTTATATTTAACACATCATTAAACATTATTTCTGGTCTTATTTTAACTAAAATAGAAAAAAAAAGAAAAAATCGAGGTTTTTTTTTACCAAAATCGTGGGTTAACCTCATTAGAAAAGTCCGATTCTGGGACTTTGAAAAACTAACATTTTTATAGGCAAGAAGGGCTTCTTTCCAAAACTTTATTTTTTTTCACCAAAAAACAAATAAAGAAAAAATTGAATTTTTTATTTTATCAAAATCACTAAGATTTCAAGTTGTTGGGTAATGGTAGTTAGTAACCGAGAAAAAGTCGTAAGCGGTCATGGAGGCCCCCCTCCCCATATGAAGAAGTTTTAGACATTTTCCAAACAGCATTACTGCCAAAAAAAGGGCAGTCTTCATCACGAGCAGAGCTATTATTAGTAGTTTTATGATGATTATGTCTTTATTACAACATTCTGAGACTAAAATAATACGCTGGTTGGTGGGGTTTTTTAAGTGGCCGCCAAACGGGAATACATGTAAGCTCAGGGGTTTACAAGTGACTTGATCTTGTTGTTAGGTAGCTCTTTCTCATGATTCAATACGCAGCTGTGAACACCTTCAACAGCACATCTTCTGCGACTCTTTCGCGTTCGTCAAGGGTTCTCTGAAACACGGAAACCCTCTGTATAATCTCCTCTGAAACTGCATTCATATGTTGTGACGTGCGACAGTGATCTTCAAACTCTTCTGGGCCACGCCCAGGTTGGTCTCCTCAACATGAACAGGTTTAATTCAAAATTTCCGACGAGCACCCCCGACCCTTTCATATGGCAGTCCCCCCCGGTTTAAAAATATACATGTTGCGTGACAGCGTGACACGTCACAGAAAAAAGCAAAAACCCTGTCAGGGAGGTGTTCTGGCGGCCATTTTTCCCGTTTAACCTCTGGGAGAGAGTTAACCGTTTAACCTCCGGCGCGAGGGTTCCCATTTAACCTCTGGGACCGAGTTAATAGTTCGAGCACCTCCCTGCACTTGCTGGGCCGGAGATCGGGGCCCGTCAGCAAGCTAGACAGTCCCCCCCCGGTAAGTCAATCTACCGCACGGGTTAGTCAAGCAGGCTTCAGAGAGTTGGCCATCTCTCACCGCCCTATAACCCCACCAGCAAAATCAACCTATCTTTTGCCTTAGAAAATGTATCTATATATTTGGATCGGAAACTCATTTCGCTCACTTATGGTTTAAAACACCCATGGTACGGTTCTTCACAGACGCATGCGTGTTAGGCCCAAAAAAAATGGTTTTGAAATTTCGTTGATTCATACACAACATCCTCATTCACTTAGGCCCGTTCAGTTCAGCTATGAAAAATATGGCTATCATTTGTAAAAGTTGTTTTTCCTCAAAATCACCGGTAGCCCAGCTTTCCACAAACGCTTGTAACAAAAACGCGCCTTAGAGAGGTGCTCAGAATTTTATAAGACTAAATTTGTGATTAAATTGTACATGCCATTGGAGGCTTCGTAGCATACATTTTCCGCCCTTCAACGACTCAAGAAATACCTAGAAGGAACCACGAACATGAAGCAAGATCGACGTCTGAACAACGGCCTACTTATGCAAGTCAAAAATTTGATAATGAACGATCCGGACACTGTTAAGGTAAAAAGCAAGCAAACAGTTTTTTCTTCCACACAATTATGAAAAAGACATTCTGAGAAATTTGAGTAGGGCTATTCGCTTGGTTTAGTGTTCAATGAGCCGCCGGCCCCTTACGTTTACAAAAGGCTCCGATGCCTTTGAACTGGGTCCTAAGAATCATTTGTATTCGTAAAGGAAAAACGTAAAAAGTCAAATATTTCTTGTTGTAAAAGTGTACCTCGTAAAATTTCGCTATCGAGAAGACCATGAAATAAATGGAGTTGTGTAAACCCATCTAGACAGACCATGTTGTTGCGAAGTTTGATTAGAGTTTAATAATTATTTGTTCTTAGTTAGATTCCCTCACTAGCTATTGTTCAATAGCTTAACAAAGAGGCGGAAAACAATTATCAGCTGAATTATTAGTGATTTATTCCCAGTATATGTTCAGTCAAGATGGAAAGGAAAGCCATTGTATTTCAGTGTAAATTATTTTTGATGAAGAGGACATGATAAGGGAGTTTAACATCCAACGACGCGACAGCAACGAAAACGTCGCTTAAAAAGCGAATTTGCGTTCTTTCAGTCTTTATAGTGATTATTCCTACCCACTTACTTGTCAAATGTAGGCGAACCATCCCGAAGCTGAATTTCAAGGGACCATATCAAAACGCAGAAAGAGAAATAAAATTTCGTCGTTGCTTGTTTACGTCCTCCATAAAACGAGAAAAGGCATTTTCACGTCGTGGTCGTGCAAAAAGGGAAAGAAATGTACAAAAAAAGTGCGAGGCACGTGCAAAGTTGTTGTTTTGCTTAATAAAACCTATTGTTTTTTAGACATTCTCGCTGCCGTCGCGTCCTTGAATCTCCAAGTCAATGAGAACGCGCTGATTGCAAAACACAACATTAAGTTATAATTTTCGAAATTTGACTTACGTTTTGCTTTTACAGTAATATTGCCTGCAACTGTTGAAAAGAAGTTCTGAGTTGCATCACGTTTACACATATTTTTCGTTCCTTTTCCATAAGAAAGAATAACATACCGGTAAAATTTGCCACAAATGTTGAGTTGCACATTCTTTTATGGAGCAACCGTTTTTAAGTTCAGAAAAAGCCATTCGTTGCAGATCTTTTCCCGGTGTTCCTTTTTTTTGTCGATTCGACAGAATACCTGTAAAATGAACCAAAGTCTTTTAGTAACACATTCTTTTCTTGAGCAACCGTTTGCGTTTCTTTTATGTCGCCCAGTTTTAGCCCTTCGTTGAAGATCTTTTACGGTCGTGTTTTCGTTGTATTCTGCGGTTTGGTTATTTGTGATTTTTTTTCTTGCACTTATAATTATACAAATATCTTTTTTCTTCCAACATCACAGCATATTTTAGGGCAGGTAATAGAAACGTTTGAAAAGCACGCAGGCTCGCATAGCTTCAAAGGACTTGATGGTAACCGGTTCGTGAAAGACGATGTACAACTTTCGATTTATAATCGACTTCTTGAACCGCAAGAGACCCTAACCAGGGGCGGATCTAGGGGGAGGGTGCAGGGGGTGCACCCCCCCCCCCGAGATGACCTGCGGTTTTCTAATACAACTGGTATTCTGCCAAAAAAAACTATGTGGTTTATTGGTACTGAAGTAGAGCAAGAGACGAGTGCACTCACTCCTAAAAAAAATCCTGGATCCGCCCCTGCTAACCAACCCGTGATGTTTGTTCCGGTGGTTCCGGGGTTTTTAATAGGCATGAAAAGCCGATGATTGCTTTCACCAGAAACAAATTTTTTACCAAAATCATCGATTTACCCCTTTAATGAAATTCGACCTTTTGGACTTTGAAAAACTGACATCTTTATACTCTAGAAAGGCTTCTTTTGTATTCAACACATCATTAAACATTATTTCTGGTCTTATTTTAACTGAAATAGAAAAAAAAGGAAACAGAAAAGATATTTTTCTAAGATTTCAAGTTGCCGGGTTATTGTTGTTAAATATAAAAATATCAACAAGTCCACAGCATCAAACCAACGAGTGGTGCCGGATCTCCCAGTTGTAGACCCAGTTATAGACCTGGATCTGAGTACAATTAAACTTGTAGAAAAATATGAAATGGCAAACTGATCCTTACGTGACATGCTATGCCGGTTTTCAGGAGGAAAGATGAGCAAAGATCATAATAACTTCAAGACAAAATATCCTGACATTTTATAAAGCAAAAAGGGCGATAATTACAATACCGTATTTTGGGAGTGTTAAGTTGAGACTTGTACTATAAAGTAAGCTGAGGTACGACGTGACACACACAGAGCGTCCTTCACATCTGTTTACTGGCCTAAATTATCTCTCTTTGTCACTGAAAATGTGGGTAGTATGCGATGTGTCACGTTATCTGTCCACAGAAACGTTAAAAAGTTTCCTCTGTATAAACGCATTTTAGACACTAGTGAATTTTATTACTTGGATGGACAAGCTAGGAATTTATCGATCCACTACTCAAACGCTGACTTAACCTTTTACGAAAAAGGAACCAATGTACACCTTGTCTCAAATCTTCTCAATTTACCCTTTATTTTTTCCTTTGTAGTTCACTAAAAACTACTAGCATATTAGTCTACCAGTATAGCACACTTTAAAACTATTTGAAATCTGCCTTTTCAAGCATGGCATGCTTAATAACAAGAACACAGCTGAAGAACAACCAGGTGTTTCTTGGTGTTGTGGAAACTATTTTCAGTTGGCTTTTTTTTGTGGAGTGGGTATTGTTCCAAGTCTTTTCCATGTTTTTGCATTATTTCATTTGGTGATTGCACCCATCAACAACACCAAGAAACATTCTGGGAAACTGCCCACCTACCCCTTCCTCAAGCCAACATTAATACTTAGTTCTCACTTAAGGCAAAATGTTGGCTTAGGGGAGGGGTAGGTGGTCAGTTTCCCAAAAACGTATAATGATCACTGAATAGCCTGTCAAATAGCATGAAAAATAAGTTAAAAATAAAATTTTTTTTTAAAACATGATTTGAAAATCATTTTCTGGATATACTTTCTTTCTAAAAATATAGCTATCTGAAAGCAAAATCGTTTATTAACTTGATCCCATCAAAAATGGGTATTTCCTATTAAATTTGGGAACATCAATGTGCCACTTAGGGTTTAATTACCTCATGAGTCTCAGCTTGAGAAAATTTTTTGCCCACTCAGCAGGCTAAAAATATGTTCCTCCAGGTACAATGTTTAAACTTGGGTGGGAAAATTTGCCGTAACAGGGGGCAAGAAATGTGATCTCTTCTGTCCTTTCAATTTAGTCTTCAGTTGCCCAATATTAGCCAATACAGTATGAGGTAACAAAAATTTCCTAGTTATTTGTTCAAAACGTCAGGTTGGAGATTCACCCTGAGTCGCCAAGTTATTTTCCCCTTTAAGATATTTACAATAAAATTCAATTATTGTGGTCTAAAATACAAGATTTAAAAAACTTAATGTAGTGTTTCCTAAAACTAAAAAAGGTATAAGAGTTTCTTACATTTGTTTGAGTAAGAATATTATTGTTTCTATATGGAGGAATTCCCATTCCAAAGAGTCTCCCCACATGACAAGAGGTGAAATGGTAGTCTACTGTAATAGTTACATATAGAACAATACTTGGCCATGTAGAGATACAAAATTTCACACAAGATTTGACTTCAAGTGTTGAAAAAATTTGTCCAGTGAGCGTGCCAAACAAGTTAAATGTCTTTCAGCATACATATGTACATGTAAGAAGAGTACACATGTAATTTTGGCCATGTAACGTTCTTATTTATTCTATGAAAACCACTGAAATACCAAACCATAATCGCTTTAATTCTTTTTTCTTTTGCTGTGGAAGGTGTTTTTATAGCCACAGCAATGGTGAATTTTTCACCTGTGAAGTTAAGAGGTATTTTGATGTGAGAAGATAATCTTTTCACATCAAAAATCACCTGGTATTTCATCGGTGTTTATAATATAATGGAATCAGTTACTGTTGTAAGAATATAGAAAATTCTTACCTAAACTTTAGGTTCTGGCTTATTGATGAGTAATTAGAGTACAAGGGCAGATAAAAGAGTGGGCCGAGGGGGCTGCAGCAACCCCTTTTTCTTTGAAATTTTGCATTATTTTTATAGAATTCTTAGAAAATAAAAAGTACAATATCTATATAGCTGGCAAGTGGGCAAGTGTCCTGGCCACCCCTTTCTGAAGTTTCTAGATCCAACCCTGAAGTACCAATGTACATGTAACACGTTGAAGTAAAATAGGAGCATATCAGTTACCAGATCACCATGGCACCACCAACACCACCACCATCATCATCATCATCATGATCATGATCATCATCATTATCATCATCATCATCATCATCATCATGACATAAAAGTGCTTTTCTTGACTGTATCTTTAACTTTAATGAAGGACTTCTTGTACAGGAGCATTGAAGACTGAAGCACCACTGAAAATTTTACTTTGATGCTAGAAAATAGAATGAAGACAATTATTTTTGTCATTTTAGAAACAGCTATTCTACACTCCTGTTGTCTCAAGAAATAAAAGTCAATGTTAATCCTAGAATCCAAAATATCATTGGTGCACTAAGGCCAGACATGATGACCAGCCAAAGAAAACATTGCTTGGTCAAGTCTCATTCTGACCAGCCGAAATACATGTATTTGGAAAAAGAAGTTAACTAATCCTTGTGTAATTTTCTGTTAACAAATGTGATTTTATTTTTACAAAGAGAGTATTCTGAGATGTACAGGTGAGGATTTGGCTGTTTGTTGAAGAGTGAGAGTTTGCGTGACCAGTGAGTGAAGTTTTTGCTGGTCAAGTCACCATTCTGGCCACCACTTGTGGCCCTCCCCTAAAAGATATATAACTAATTTACAACTATTAAAAAGGTTAAAAGCAGTTAGAAAAGGTAAAAACGGGTAAATTATATATAGATATATATTAATAATTATAACATTTTGATGTTGATTTTGATGCATTCGTTTAGAGGAAGATATTGTTTGATCGATCTAAGAAGATCTATACACTTTGTCAACAAAACAAATGACAGCTACAGATGCGTAAGGTTCATTTTGCTAATACACATATATTTTACTTCTAACTTCAAATGCATTTCTTTTTAATCCTACCCTCCCACCCTCCTCCCCAAAAAATAATAACAAAATAAACTGGGCATTACTTCATTCAAATGGCACTAGTGACGTTAAGGGTTTCTCCGAGGACTTTGAAAGGGCCCTCTGATGAACTCAGGTAGTCAGAAAACCTCTTGTTCAGCGTTACTGAGGTCTGAAATATAAAAAAATCAAGAACTTTAAAATGAAACAAAGTTAGTACTATACTTAATATTGCAATGACTTCATGTGTGATTTTCAAGGAAGAGAGACATGTTTGATAACACAGAGACAACATTTGGGTACATATTGTCCCTTTTAAGGACCTGTCAATTTTTCCCTCAGTAAACTCAAACCCTTGATAACTTGAGCCTCCTGCTTACTCAAAGTAACTTTGTTTCCCTTCAGATAATTTCAATTATTTTACCCTCGATGACTTGAACCATGTTCTAAGCGTGTGGCAAGTCAAAAAAAACATTGCAGTCCAAAACATTGAATTTATTTGTTTATTTCTACTTTGTTGCTTAATTCCTTTTTCAAAATAAAGATCAATACATCTCTATCTCTCGCTGCCCTTGAAGTGAAGCGTGCATGATACTTGCATTCCTTTTCCAGCCTTATTTCCTTACATCCGGTTATTTCCTTCAAGCTCCCGATAACTCAAGCTTTTATCTATTCCCCTAGAAGGTTCAAGTTATCAGGATGTAGACTGTAAATTCATGATTGTTGACAACTACATAAATACATAAATAAATTATTTAAGTCTTGTCTTTGGAGGTCCTTAAATTTATTACTTACCATTTCTAAAGGACACACAGGGTTCTGCTCCTTCAATAATGAAACCTGAAAAAAAAAAAAAAAACTTAGTACAACATTTTAGAATTTGATCCACACACTTTATATTATTTTGTCATTCAAAAAGGAGTTTGGTACAATCACTTACGATGGGCCTGTTTAAATAAGATGAGCATCGGCTGGTCTTTTTACTGAGCAGGCTTGGCTCATTCCTTGTTTCCCCATAAAATTGTTGATATGTTTATCTTGCTAAGATCCTGTTTGCTCAAGGTGAAATCTCAACTAGCGGGCCATTTGCCTTCTTATATAAACACAATGACAATATTTATTTTACCCAGCCAGCCTTGTAAAATGGGCTAGCTCGGCAAACTAGGCTGGCTCACCACATTAAAACAGGCATTATGATACTATGATTTTACAAATGAGAGAATAAACAGGAGGGTAAAATTGAAAAAATCCTGGAAAATAAAGTTGGACAGGCAAAAGAAAATTAATCTTACTTCACTGTAGTTCCATTGCAGTTAAAGATTTGTTTTTGTCAGTCTGCAGACACATGTAGCCTGCATAGTTGGCAATCTTGTTAAGCCTGGTTTCCATGATCCTGAGGATTGACGCGATCACCACAGTCGTTTGAAAATATTTTGAGATGATCCCGACAACTGATAATCATCTTTATTGTCTCAAAGACAAGAGACGTGATGTGGTCAGAGATGTGTCTGGGTCAGGCAGTGGAATTTTTGCACATGTTTTGCAAACAAACCAATCATAATGATGGATTTTAATCAAAGAGCAAACCTTGTGCCTTGCTATCTACTTTTACTTTTAATTTGCAGCGTTGACAAGCTAGAAAAGTTCCACAAAGACACAGGGTGCTTACCATTTGACAGAAAATTTCCCAAATTCCGGATGGAAGGTAATAATTGGTAAGGTCACTTTTCGGAAATTCCAACCAAAAATTGAGGAGTACGTTTTAAGGAAGTCTGTTCATTCCGGTTGGTACAAACCAAATGGAAATATTGCTGACGATTTACCAACTTCTTGGTTCTTTCTCGGTTCCAGACTCACACTTCACAAATTCGCTCCTTTTATGGATATTTCAAACTGTTACAGATGTTGCAATTCTGTGGTAAACTGGTAAATCGCTTACCATTATGCTTTTGACACCCCAACTGGATTTTTCTGTCAAATGGTAAGCACCCATTGTAGCACATCAAGAACTTGATCTGATGGACTTTCTCTAGTTTCAAATAGCGCCATATGTGGTGCGAAAATTTTTGTACTATTTTTTTTCGACTTCAGTGGCGTCAGGCCCAATTTATTCCTGATTACTGGAATAAGAGTGATTATTTGTGGGATAGCCTTCTATCATCCTAATCATCTCAGTTGTCTGAGAGCATTTCCATATATGATCGCTTCAAAATTTACACAATCATCCTGATAGAACTCAACTCTATCCAACCAATCGAGGTTGTCTCAGTCGTCTGGGTCATTTGCTGGAACAATCAGGACGATCATATGAAAACCAGGCATGGCTTTCTTACTATATGCATAACCCTTTTTCCAATACATTGTACAATCCATCCATGGATCCAAAGTTGACCACTGGTTTTCAATCATCATCCGGCCTCAAAGTGAAAGCCGTCAAACCTAGTCGAGTTCAATCTAACTAACCATACTAAACCAAACGCAAATGAACACAATCAAAAGTTAAATAATTGCTCAAACGTTTTTTTTTGTTTTGGTGAGGGCTCGAATGTGTTCGAATGAGTTCGATTTGGTTTGAAATGTTACTTCAGACAGATTTGAGGTCAAATGACTTTATTAGCTTATTAGCCAGAGGAATTACCAGTCAGAGAGGGCCATACACACAAAAAGCCCATATCTAGAGTTCGTTTTCTTTTCCCCCTATTCCAATATGTCAATCCGAGACTCAGCGCCTCGGAAAACAAAAGGCTCCTTTGTTTAAGGGCACATTTAATTTGGCAAACAATGTTTTACAAAATTGAGCTCGCTACAGTGGTGAAAACCTATTAAGCAACCCTGTTTTAGGGAAGGACAAGACTATCAATTAATTCCAAGTAGCATAAATGGAGAACGCTGAAGAAACTTACACATTTAAGCTTATCCCTTTCCTCTGGACTCCATGCCTTCGCTTCGCGCTGTTGGCAAGCTCTTTCATCATTCAGTGTCTTCCACATCGTGTAATACTTCCTCGCAAGAGACAGATACTGCTCTGATTTTCGTTTCTCGGCTTCAACAAGGCTGTTTAAGTCGGACTGTACAGATGCAAGCATAACACAGACTTGGTTTTCGACCTCCGCGCGTTTTTTGGCCATTTCCTCCTCCTTTCGTTTTGCTTTCATTCTGGCCTTACGCCGTTTCCTTTGTGCCCTCCGATTTAATTTCATCTGTCTTCTTCGCATCTCAGCGTCTATCATTTCTGCCGATCCTGTGCCTACACCTTGTGCGGTGGATGAAGGATTGTTTTTCCCGTTTTTTCCTTGAGCGCAGTCCACTTTCGATGTTGCCG
Organism: Porites rus; assembly: GCA_964035705.1. Taxonomy (NCBI): domain Eukaryota; kingdom Metazoa; phylum Cnidaria; class Anthozoa; order Scleractinia; family Poritidae; genus Porites; species Porites rus. The sequence continues at coordinate 25,900,466 of OZ038000.1, forward strand.
CTACCGTCGCCATCTTTGTTTTGATATTTTCGCGCCAACTCGGGATTACGTCCAAAGGAGGTTCGCCCCAGACTCTTTCGGAGTAATCGGAGTGTCTTTTAAATTCCTTGTTGAAGAATCAGGGAAGAATGGAAATATTTTCATGAAGACATAAAATCGCACCTTCCTGGATCTAATAGTCTTTCCCCGAATTCGCACAATTAAGCTTGATCGCTGGCTATGGATCTCATTATGCGAATCAAAGATCTTTTTGATCTTTTTCAGTTCTTTTGCTCAAGAAGTTTTAATAAGGTCTTCGCGAAAGTAATATGTTTACAGTTTCAAGACAAACGATTTAACTTACGTTTTAATTTTGACAATTATAAGTAGGAAAAGCCATTCAATCAAGCAATTTACAAGTCTTGCTGATTAAAATAATTTGTTCATAGTCATTCTGTCTGATCAATTAATTGGCTTTTTTCTCTTAGCACCTTGCTATAGCAACGACCACTTTGCCATGAAGTATGATTTTGTGTATAAAGTCAAAGAAAGCTGAAAAATAAATAAATTTTTCTCTCTTGAGTTATATGCCTTAATGCCTTAAAACTAATTACAGATCATCAATAACAAAACTCCGCTAGCCCTCATAAAAATACATGATTCGACATAATCGTAAGAAAACAGCCAGGACGCTGAAACGAAATGCCGTTGCGATCCGAATTTATAGGGAAACACTTGATTTTATGTTTGCTTTTTCTCTTCACGCTGGCCATGCTTATATACCACGAGCATTGGAAAGTGCAATTGGAAGCGATGGTTGCGTTAAACGGAGGTAAGTTTTTAATACAAGCCTGAATCTTAAGGTGAATACAATACTATAATATCCTATATAAAGAGTGGTGTGATAAAACCCTTCCACGTTTTTTCAACATTTGACTTGGACAAAACGCCTTAAAATCAGTGCAATATCTTCGCCAGCTTTTATTCACGTATCACCCTTAAACTAGGTGAGTTTCCTTATTTTAAGGCGCTATTTTCAGTAGTGTCGAAGCATATCATTTTCTTAATGGTCTTAATCAAAACTTGAAACAAACCGTAGAAAGGATTCACTCCAATTAAAATTGCCACATAGTCCTGTATGTAACTTTCGCCGTGGTGAGCCCCTGGCCTTCTCTCCGCCAGTCCGGTACTACTTTCTTTACGCTAGAAATACTAACTTTTATAACTCTCTTCGTTACCTTTTATTTTAGTTCTCTTTCTTAAAAAGCCTCGATGGATAACGATCTGCATAATTCCTCCCTTCACACTTAGCCTCAGTCAGTGATTGCCAAATGATAACTGCCGGGGAGGGGGACTCCGCAAATGAAAGGAGTGGGGATGCTCGTCGGAAATTTTGAATTAAACCCCTAAAGGAGACCGATTTGGGAGTGAACAAGCTTTTTTTGACCCCTAAAAGAGACCATGTTAAAACACTGACAAATGAGAAAACTTGGATTATATGAATGGAGTAGATAAAATGCATTAAAAATATACATATAAAATATATTTTTTTATGCTTCTTTCGCGTGCAACCCTAAACGAGACCTTCACGGCTAAATATAATGGCGTTTTGCCCAGAACACCCTAAGTGAGACCAAAATCCGAAATTTACACTCCTAAGCGAGACGACGAGCATCCCCACACATTTCATATGCGGAGTCCTCCCCCCGAGGATAACTGCACGAGCTTTGCGTGATAAAATCCCTTATCGGACTTTCATGTTTCCCTGTCACCGACCATTTTACGGATTTTACGGCGTGTTTTAACTTAACTGAAACACATATTTTTATTCCTTCAATTAGCATGCCAGATATTTGGATTTATTTATTTCGCTATTTGGACATAAAAGGCTGATTTTTTTTGGCTTTTTGCCGCTGCTGGAGTCGTCAATCATCCCTTTAATTTCTAATACAGAGCATTCGATTTGAATATAGAAAGGGTTTTGAGACTTGTTGTTCTTAATTAACCGGCAAATCAATTGAATGAATCAGTGATACTCGACTACGCCTCAGGCAGAATCGAATTTCTCTTCTAAACCCATTTTTCGCACCTTGTGACGGGCTTTACCAAATTCACACTGTTCAAGCTGAAAATGTCACGAAAATCATTTTACGAATTTTGTGCAATTGGCTGTTCCAGGTCAGCCAGGGTTTTTTGCATGGACTGTCCGCCGGGACGGAATAAAATAGCCGTTATAGGGAGCTAGCCGTTACCCACATCTTCCAAATGTGGTAAACGCCAGAGGATTTGAGGAAATCAGAAACAGCGAAATATTTTGAATAAATAATAATGATGATTACAGTTTGCTAAAAATTAAACCATAAACCTTAGTTTTTTGAGAAGTTTAAATTCTATTAAGGCAGGTCCGAAAGTTCTTTTTTTCCCCGACGCTGAAAAAGATAGAAAAATCTAACGCAGGAAATTGCAATTTTCTTTAATGTAGACTTAACAAATCATGAGAAAGGGGAGCTTTTTTTAACTTAAAAAAAAAGATTTTAAAAAATTAACAGATCCGTCTGTAAAATTGTCTGCCGCTAATTAAAAACAAGGTAAATAAGTTTAACTGATCATGTTTTAATTGAAGGAAAGATTAATCTTAGTCCCGAGGAGAGACAAACAGCCAGAAAGCAACGTCTCAGAGAATACTGTAACACTCACACCTATGACAAGAGCCCAACACCTGAAGACCTTCACATGCTTGCTGTGGACGACGAACAAAAATTTATCTACTGCGTGATCTCAAAGGTTGGAACGACCACGTGGAAAAGTGTATTGGCTCGGTCTCGGGGAAATAATCCACGTATCAACCGCTGGGTTATATGGAAACGCTTGACTAATTACACTGAAGAGGAACGGCAGACACGACTGACAACTTATTTCAAATTCATGTTTGTTCGTGAACCGTTACACCGCATGGTTTCGGCCTACAAAAGCAAGTTTTTACAGACCCCTGGTTACACCAAAGATATCCGCAAAGAAATAGTGAAAGAATTTCGACCTGAAAGCTATGATCCTGACGGAAAAAATTTCGTTGGCTTCCCAGAATTCATTCAGTACTTTTCCGACAACAAAACGCGAAACCAACATTGGCGACAATACGAGAAGATCTGTCATCCGTGTGTTATCGACTACGATTTTATTGGCCACTATGAAACGTTGATGGAAGATGCACCCCTTCTGCTAAAAATTGCTGGCATCAAAGAGAGTGCAAAGTTCCCACCGATTCACAAATCAACCAGCACAGCTCAGGTCGTGAATTATTATTCCAAAGTCCCGGTTGATGTTATCAAAAGAATTGGAGAACTGTACCGCAGTGACTTTGAAATGTTTGGCTACGAATACCTTGGCCCCATTAAAAAACTTCTGAATCAGAGAGAAACGGACCAGGTGAACTTCGTACAAAAGTACTAGAACTGAAATACTTGATTTTTTTGAGTGTCGCTAAGGGTTCTAACTTTTAAGTCGGCTAGATGCATAATAGGTACAATAAGAACAGTGGCCGACAAATATTGTAATATTGAAAAGCAACAAACTAGCTCCTTTCTTAGTGACTTTAACTCAGGTTAACCGGTCGTTTCGATCATACAAGTCGTTTCAGCCACACGAACTCAAGCATCGAAATTGCACAAAGGTTTCGATCACTTCAAAGTACAGTTTGCGCGTGAACAAGAAAACATTTTGTGCGGATATTCTTCGTTCTATAAGCAAAGTACGTGAAACTTTTTACAACTCGACTGAAAAAACTTGTGTCGAAACGACTTGTGCCGAAACGACTTTGTACAGGAGCACCCAAAGACGATTTCCTCCCAAATTCATTGAAAACACTTTGAATTGTAGGATATCCAGAGCATTTCTAGACCTCAAGAATGCATTCTAAGCGGTGCTATAAAATTTGTGTCTGTTCGGTAATCCTAGGGGAACTTGAGTCTTTTTTAAATTACAAGGGCTTCAGTATTATTTCCCTAAAATTTTAGATACAATTTAGTGCATTACGAAAGAGAAAATTGTTTTGATTCCTCTCTCCATCACATTTTTGAACCCGAAAATTTGAGGTTTCCTTTTTCCTACGAAAATAGCCTAACCTGGGCTGTGAAATGTGAAAAATCAAACTGCGGGAAAGATTTGGGAATTTATGAGATATGCTTCGAAAATTGTAAATGAATGGAAAATTTAACCTTCCTCCGAAGTAATAGAAAATTCTCGGCAGTATCTGCTTCTCCGAACAGATAATTTACAGAAAACAGTCGTTGGGTGCCCCTGTGTGTATCAAAACGACTGGAAACCTAACTGAGCACTGCCAACAGCAAAGACAACGACAAGTTATAGCGAGCTTATAGTTAGTGCAGGTTTTTTTCGTTTTGTTGACTAGTTTTGCCTTTTAGAGAAAGAAATAAGTGAAAAACATAAATTGTATTATATTTACAGATTTTCAACACACAAAATTATATCCTTTTGAAAATCTCAGCCTCGGGTTTATTCTTAAAATGTACTTAAAATTTCGCAAGTTCCAGCGCAGATATTCTTATAAAATGAATTCTTATAAAAAAGAGTGCAGTTTAAACATAGCTCCTTGTTAGTAAGAGAAGCGACGACCGGAAATGCGTCTGCTGTTCGCAGGCTACTTGTTAGGGATTTTAAGCAACGACGTTTCTGAGCGACACACGTCAACTGGTCGTGGACTCAGTTTGCAATCTTGGGCTGTGATTTTGACCAAACGTTTTGGGAAATCGTCTCTATGAGAGACAGACACTTGGAATGCAAATTAGGTAGCGTCATGTCATATAGAAAGGTTGACATGCGTCGCTCAAAAACTCCCTATATAGATCGTTTTCACTGTCACGCAACAAAAAATTAAATTGAAAACCGTCCAGTGGAAGAGGCCAAGAAAACGAAATGTTATAAAAGACTAATAAATAAACAATTTGTCCAAGTCTCAGGTCTTTGTGGAAAAACAGTTTCTGAGTTATTGGCCGAAATGTTTCACGCACCTTTGTAGAGCTTTGTATGGAGACGCCATATTGGTGCACCGTTTTGGTGCACCAATATGGCTGCCGGAAATCAACAAAACAAACTGGAGTTCACTTTGTCTATAACACCTATTTCTTTTCACTCGAGAACTAGCATACGTACACATAAACATATCTCCTAATACTTGAAGTGGTTATACTGCTGAAAATCAAGAGGAGAGACTATTTTTCAACGAGACGGCATTCCTATTTTGGTGTCACGTACTGTGAAAACTCCGAAGTTCAAATTTGCTGTATTTTCGAAATGAAACATGCTACGGAAATGGAAACTTGTACAAAGATTTACTTTTTGTTGATCTTCAACCTAGTGTAAATAAGAATTCGTAAAACCTCGCTATTTTGACTTTACAATTTGATGACGTCACAGTGAAAACCATTTATATAATATTATGGCATGATCGGGAAGCTCCTCGAGCGAGTGAGATGAAGCGAATTCTGAGTTCTGATTGGTTATCCGAACAGGCTGAAAATTGATCTATCTTGCCCACGTGGTATAGTTGTTTAAAATTTCATATTAGATCGTTAGCGTAAATTAGTAGGTATTTTACAGTTTAGTAATCGTTGTCTTAGAGCAGCAGAACACGCGACGTTTAGCGTTTTGATCAGCATAGCTGCAACAATTCTTATCAGTATTAAGTTGTTAATTTTAGCCAATGTCAGTTTTAATTTGTAAATTCGCAGGTTAAAAATTTACAGTAGTCAAATTTGTGTACTGGTGTATATTATTATTACCTTCCTCCATTTACTATGTTCACTGTTGTCATAGCTATAATGATATTGCTGTAATTTCAATGGTGTATGAACGGTGTACCTTGCATGTAATCTCTGAATAAAGTAGATGTCAGTTCAGTTTAATTCAACAGCTGTGTGACACTAGCTGCCCTAAAAATCGTCGTTGTGAATCGTCCCGTGTAGCATCACCTTTAGATTGGCAAAACGACAGTTTTGCACGTGCATGACGGTTTTTTGTAAATTTCATTGCCGTCACTGTACGACCACGATGTGAAACTTCCTAATTTCACGTCTTGTGCAGGACGAGAGCACAAGACAAAGACTTTCTCTTTCTTTTCATGAACTTTGATACAGTCTTTTAGAATTTAACTCCAGAAAATGTGCCAATATTTGACGAATTGAACCAGATGGAATAAGCGCGATAAAGTTTGAAGAAGCGCGAATTCAGTTTTTTTAAGTGACGTTTACGTAGCCGTCACCGTCGTTGCTACTAAAGCTCCGAGCCACAGTCTTCCCACGAGGAGCCACAGTCTTCCCACCCGGCCAGCAGAGACCCCTTTTTGTCTTCTTTTGGTCGAGGAAGATAGTTTACCTCTCTCAGAAATAAAAAAAAAGTTGTTTCAGTCTTTAAAAAAAGTGAAATCTCAAATGAATAATAACAAAGATTTTTGAGTTGGAAGTTCTTGACGCTAAAACAGGTGATATCGTTACTAGGTAACAGCAATCGAAAATGGGCATGACTTGTCTTCTTATGCATGATTGGACATACGTCTGTTGCCCCTCTCCCTCCCCCCCTCTCCCCTTTCCCAATCACCTGAAGATAAATAAAGAGGGTGAAAAAGTCAGGTAAAGAAACGGCCGCCAGTTGTCTCGATCAGTTTTTATATCATCGGCTTCACTTTTCTCTCATTGTGTTACTTTATACTTCCTGAAAATGTAAAATTATGATGTCTTAAAGCTTACGACAATACGCACGGAGTCTTTAAGAAAATTGAAACGCGGTTCGTCTTGCTCGGCTTCTCTCTAGTACTTTCTTAAGTGTCCAGACGAGCATATTTAATGCTTCGGAAAGAAAGGAATAAAATCTCGAAATCCTTTCATTAAGCTTGTTGGCTTCCCAAGTTAGTCCAATAAAATAAAATCCGGAACAATATCTGTTTTTCGCCAATTTTAATATCAAGGGGTCGGGGATTTAGCATGCTAAAGTGTGAACTATTACAATGTTTGTCCTTTCTCCGGAAAATTCCTTTAATTGGTTTTGAGCGATACTTCTAATATGAGTGGTTCTTTTGTATCCAAAAGCTTTGATAAATTGAGAAGAGTCAAGAGTTCGATCACTTTACATCCGTAGTCTCACAAAGCATTGTTGATTTAATAGCTTTCCCCATCAATAGTCGGAGAAAGATTTGATTACGTTCAGTACGTATCGCCAACGACTCAGTTCTGAAAGGACATCAAAGGTAGTTTTCTACAAAAAAGTAAGTATGCGAAAATTTTTAGCAATCTCAGTAAATTGCCTGTTTTTGACATGAGTTTTGGAGCTGATAATGCTTGAAGATATGAAACAGTGGACATTTCACTGAGGTTCGCAGACTTGTGCAATATTTATTCTGACGCATTTCCTCATGCTAATTGGAATTGTGAATGGGGCGAATGGTTTTTTATTGGTCAAACGTATTTGTTGCTTACTGATTTCAGAAGAAAAGAGAAGAAAAAAGAAAGTAAACGCTTTTCTTTACATTTTAAATGCATCTCTTTTTTACCATTTCGCAAGGGCCGCCTTTCGTTCCCGTTTCGTAGCTGAGGAAATATAGTTTTAGTACTTTTAACCTTAAGTCTGCAAAACTCAAACAGAAGCTGTCAAGTTATCAATCTCTTTGAGCTGTAAGGCGTGTTTTTTTTTTACTCTAACTGGCACGCTCGCGCAGCTCCCATAAAGCCGTTGAATGAGGTTTCTCCTTCGCAATCTTTGCCTTGCACTAATGCATTCAAAGTAAAAAGAAAAAAATGGATTTTTTGTAGCCATTTGCCTGACTTTTTTTCTGATACTAGAACAAATCGGCTGTAACAGGTGATAACTGGCCCTTATGGCAGCATCAATGTTGTTGTTTGAGTTTTGTTAAGCTATTTTTTGCACTGCCGGCTTGACAAAACTCAAAGAACAAAATTGTTGAAATTGAATTTCCGTCACCGATACAGTTAAAGAAACCGCACCACTCGACTACTGAAAAGCCGCCTGTGATTTACTTCCCAGTGTTGAAATAGTGCGTAATGTATGGAAAAATAGAGCTGAAATGAATAGTTGTCATAGCTACAATTCTTTAGTGCTGTAACGAACTGGAGTGAATTTCGATAAGTTACAAATAAGTGATCTGCGTATTAAATGGCCACTGAAAACTATGCAGAAATAATATTATGTGCCTCCGGTTTTAGTATAAGAAAGAGACCAGAGCGAAATGCTCTGTCCCCATCAAGGTTAATCGAGTCGTTCAAGAGCCGATAAAAAACAGACAGAAGTCCATGCAGTAATATATGCGTTAGACAAAATATTACTGACAATGCTAAGAAGATATAACTAATTATTTGCAAATTTATTAATTTTGTTTCGTTTGTGTCAGTGAGTACAACATCCCAGTTATCTTTTACTGATTTAGCTTGGTCTGTCATGTAGCTTCCAAAAATTGTTGGGTCACGTTTCGACGTTCACAAATTAACAAGATACACTGATTGTACTCTTTCAATTCTTTTGACCGGTTAGCGAGAACCAACTCATTTTCAATAAAAGAGAGCTATCAGAAATCGAGCTAATACTTTGCATGGCACTGATGTACTGGCTTGAAATAACCATAAGAGAAAAATCTTTGAACAAACTAATTTCTACTTTCAATAATAAAATTTAGGTCTGAATCCTTCCTATCGTAGCCATGGTGACGTTGAGACCGATTTTCTTGGTTTTCTTCTTCTTTGTCACGGTGCATGTGATCGACGCTCGACCCAGGCGCGCGCGTACCCTTGGATACAAGTTAAGACTTCCTTTTATTGAAGCAGACAGCACAAATAAACTGGAGAGGTAAGGCCGGGCGTCAAGGTGGCTGAACACAGTTTTGCAGGCGGTCAACGGCAACGCGCGTGACGGCGCTTGTTTTAAATTAGACAAACAAATATGGAGGCGAAAAAGCAATAGGACACAGAAGACGATTTCTCAAAATCTACTCATTAAAATTTTGTGATATTTGGCAGAATTTTTACTTTTATCGTATTTTGAATGATGAGAACTTTAAAACGGAAGCTGAACAGACGTTTTTTTGACACATTTAATAATTACAGAACAGTTATATTATTGATTATCTAAAAACTCGTCTGTTAAAACTTGGTCAAATAAGTTTCAAATGGTAATGATTAATTATAACAAGCTGTGGGCAAGTCTATAGGAAAATCTAATGAGCGAATTTTCTGTAAACTGAGCAAAAGTGAAATTTTAAGGTTGCATTCAATCGCTCATGTTGCCATGGAAACTACGAAAACGTCAAATTTTACCTGTCAATCAAAATCTTTCATCAGCATATTATTCACTTGCCATGATTTAGCTTGTGAGCTGCAACCTTTCTCTTGCCATGATTTGATAATGACATACACTCACAAACTGCCCGGCAAAACTGTGTCCAGCTACCTCACACTATGAGTAGGTCTTACTCGAGACTCATAATCTACTTACGTGATGTGCCTTTACACATTTTCATTTCCATTCGCCGCCACTTTGGAAATCAAAAGGGAACAGAAGCCGAAAGGCATATCGCAATTGTTTCTGGGATCGTTACTGGGGTAGTCACGCAATTGGATGTCACGGATGACACTCGGAGCGTTGCGTGACATCCAAAAAACGGCTGCAAGGGAGACTGTTACTGGGGAAGTATCGGCCAGGCTAGTCAGGAGTGCAGCTATTGGCCATTTTTTTCCTGTACCTAGTAAGTAGTAACATTCCCAGTAGTCTCTGCGAAAGTTAACTTGGCCCAGTTTCCGTCCAGGTTCTACAGTGGCGAAGGCTGGAGTAAGCCCAGATGCGCAAACTTTAATGAAGTTAAACTTATATTAGTCTAATCGTCGTCGGCGATTTATGATGAAGAGACGTGTTTCTAACGGCAGAAATCAGCTTACAAATGATTAGCAGAGCAATTTATATGGGTTAAATATTTATCAAGTGTAAGGTCAAGTTGGCTAAACATTGCTCAAGTTCCTTTTTTGTGCTTTTATAGACCGAGACGAAGACAATAAAAACGTAAAAACCAAACGTGGCTAATATTTAGCAAACTTGAACGAACAAGCTTGATAGACGAATGATTTTTTATTTGGCTGAAAAGAAAACTTTTTTTACGGGACGAACGCGGAAAATGTCGAGCGCTAATCTTGCCCGCTCGGGTAACCAATCAGGACACATTCACAGGATTCGCTTTATCCTACCCTCCCGCGGATTCAATCATATATTAAACTAGCAGTAGTCTATGGCTAGGAAGTGCGGGCGAACATGTGTGTTCAATGACCAAGGGCCGTTGATATGCAATAGAAAATAATGAAAAAGCTTAGTTCACCAGTGGAGTTTAAATGTTATTGAAGCGCTCAGATGAATGCATCCCAAGAATGAAAACAGATTATGGAAAAACCTCGCTATACAGTTTATAAAGTACCGCTGACCAAGAATAGTCTGCGGGCTCCTCTTGTCGCCCGCAATAAGTTCACTATGGACATTCCATCCTATGTTGTGACATTCTAAAAGCTACCAATCAGTACTTTCCTTTGGTTTTGTTTATTAATTTTGTTCAAGTGGCTGTACCTTTTGAATCTGTGGTCGGAATTTTATAAGTGTGACAACGCAGCCTCGTCCCCATGCGGTTTTCCGTTCAAATGTGGAAGAGCCTCAAGGGGTAGATGTCAGGTTGCAAGCAAGCTCTCCATTTTGGGGAAGTCGCGAGAAGTCGCCCTCGCCATATATGAAGAGCTTGCTCTCAAGCTCTCTCAGGCCGACCAACTGTTAGGTTAAAAAGAAAAATCGTCCGTATTGATGTAAATAATCACTGTTATCCTTAGTTTTAACGACAAGAACATGAATGAAGGATACAATGGGGCACCAAATAATAAGGAGCTTGCGAGGGATGCAGTGAAGTGTCGATACGGAGGAAACAGCCTGAAGTGCTATGGTTGACACAAGAGTTTACCCCCACTTCTGCGAGTGTTATGGTAATAATTTCGGTATTTTTAGTATACATACAGCAAGGTATATTAATAATCACAGGACTTCAGGCTTCAGGAGTAATCATTGATCGTTTATTGCGACAGTGCTGTTTCGTATGGGCCGAAATTGTAGGACCATACTCATCAGGCAACTTCAACGATTGACCGTTAAAATCAAAAGCTGGCAGTAAAATTTGGGTGGCTGTTACAGGGAAACAGCAAGATTTATATATACACATATCCCCATGAGACGCCTTGTCTCAAGTGCATAAGGCAGTGACAGATTTTTTCCCAATTATAAGGATTATTTTGCGAAACGCAAAGCCTCATTCCATGTCTAATAGATTTAAGCCCGCCGTGGACAAGAAAATTGCCTTTCAAGTTCTCCTCGGTCCTGTCTTACTGTCATGTAATAGGGAAAGGGATGCTCGTGGAAAAATGAGAATACCCTAAAATTCCGAAAATAAGCCCCGGGGCTTATATTTTTCAAAGGGGCTTATGTACGGAGGGAAATTTGCGTTTCAAAATCGATTGGGCTAGCTTGTAGTGGGAATGAAATTTACCATTTTTGCTTTATTTTACTTTGTATTCGAAAGCAAATTCCAAGTGCACGCCAGCCGGGGGGGCTTATATTCGGAGGGGCGATTTAACGGAGGGTTTTTTGCGTTACGATTTTGGGGGACTTACATTTGGAGGGGCTTATACATGGAGGGGCTTATTTTCGGAATTTTAGGATAAACTCTGTAAACCTTAATATCAAAATATAAAATTTTCATCTGTTGTCCCTATACGTTTCAATAGAAGAAGTTGTTGAGGTATCATTAGAGTAGTATCATAAGTATCAGCGCTTTTTTTTTGTTTCAACGAGATGATAAACCCATGCTCTTTTGCCCTATGCGGTGCCTCCATTTATTCACTTAGGTTCGCTAATTGTTGGCTGGGTCACCGCAACAGCACGTGGCGCCAATTACTTAGGGCCCGTAACAGTCCCTTCCCCTACCCCCCAAGAGAGATAGACCACATCACACTTTACGAACGGTACGTGGATTCTTTAGACTTTTAATGTCCCCACAGAATGGGTACAGCCTTGTTGATGAAGAAGTTGCGGACTGGGACCTTGCAGAGCTAGAGCAATGGAAATTAAGCTTAGTTGATTTTAAGTCTCCTCACTTTTCTTTAAAACAATTCATGATTCTTTCGAATTCTTGGTCTCTTTCAGAAGTTCCTCGCACCATGCTGCAGACCGCAAAAAAGTTTCAAAGTTAATTTAATGTAACCTGTAATTTGTGAAGAATTGCAAACCGTTAATAAAACAAAGAAAACGTAAAAGCGTCAGCCATTTTGTCCTCTCCTTCCACGACAAGAATTTTAAGCGATGGTTGAACATTTCTCTCCTGACCTTACTAAATGTCGATTGACTTTACTGGTTTATTGCGCAGAGATGATTTTAATTCTATAAGGAAACAATACGTCCTTGTGACTTCACCCTGAGAAGACTTTTTGTTTGCCACTATTCTCTTGATTTTCGTATGTCTATGGCCCAAGTTATCCGTTAAAGGTAGTTAATAGCGCCAAACTGTGGTCGGTTCCTGACTGTCGACAAAATTCATAACAATAATCGATTTCTCTTTGACTGCCGCCGTCATTTTGGGTTATGGGTCTCTGAGCAAAGGATCAAGGATAATTTCGCAAAAGCTCGCTTTAGGTACATATAATTCCTTGAAGAGAGCATTATGTGCAAATTTTGCATAACTCGACGTAACCGTGTTGTAAAAGTTTGGCATCTTTTCACAATGTTGAAGGAGCAAGGAATTATCCCCCCAGAGTATGTAAACTTAGAGTTAAAGTTTCTTTATAATTTGATATAAATTCAGAAGAAGGAAAGGTCAAAACTGTTTTAAAGATTTACCTTTTTATATGTTGTAGTTAATATTTTAACTCAAGTAATTTCTTTTGTTTCAACGTCATTAGCAAACATTACCATACCCAAAAACAAAAGAAAAATATATGTTATACAACATATGTCCCCATACATCAAGTACCTACCGGCCCTGGGGACCAACCGCTGACCAAGAAGACTACTGGAACTTCTGAACATTCGACCTTATGCCGACCTGCCTGCATAACCGGCGTATTAAACCGTGCATGCATGCTTTAAAAATGCCGAGTGACGTAATTAAGACTAGCGAAAAAAAAAACTTATGGTCATCACAGGCACTCGAAATTTTTCAAAAGTGAATTAAGGTTATACAGTATTCTGCACAATGCAGATTTATAAACCGGAAAAAGAAAAGAAACTTCGTATGGGACGTTCTAGAAGGTCATCTTTGGTCTCCAAACTAAAAACTCTTGTTTTTGAGAGCTTGTTTTGGAATGTCGCTTATTTTTAATTATAAGGATATGACAAATGAACATGTCATAGAGGCATTCAAAAGACCAACAGACCATGTTTACAAAGCTAATGACAACGGAGTGCTAAAGGAATGTTTTCATAAGAGACAGATTAAAACTGACACAGTGTCTGCTCTGCAACTTCCAGTAGCTTCGAGAGAAAAATGATAGCAGATGATTGCTTGCTTGTCTGCTTTAGAAAATACTGTCCTCTACTGAAAAACTGTATCTGAAAAGTGAGGGTCTCTCTTTGCCTTTAAGTTCTTAGAACAAGTCAAAGTGAAAACAAGAGGTCTAAAACGTTTCCGTAATGATGAGGTTTAAGACGTTCCAAATTGTTATAATCTACATCGTTTCGATTTGGAGCTGCACTCCACGTAGAGGTAAGTTGCCACAAATCGTAGAACGTACAATCGCGAAATATGTTCGGACTGATTCTTTTCTTGCTGTCTTTAAATTGAGATGATATCGACGTTGGTCCTCCAAGTTAATAACATCCTTTGGCTCCTTATTTCTTAACATATCCAACTAATTTTTGCATGTGATTAATTGAGTAATTTACAAACGGCGGGATTTTTCTAACATGCATATTTTGTCCCTCACCCTACTGAATTTATTTTATAGATAACATGCACCTTCGTCAAACAGCTTACAATTACAGCTAGATTTACTTTGTTTGCTTAGCCTCTGTAAATTTAGTTTCTTACTTATAACGTTATGGCTTAGAAAGTTATTTATAAGTCATTTTAATAAACTGTGGCACATGTTTCTCACAGACGGTATATAAGATACCCTAATTATCACATAAAACATGAAATTTCTTTATGCAACTTACAATAGATTACAAACTACCACACGCTGCAGTCACACTGCGAACATTTTGTTTATTGAATTTTGGTGATTGCTCGAGGAAAACAAACATCTTTTAAATTCTCACAGTTCCTTACGTTTTCCTCGCATAATTTATCATTTTTCTTCTGCTTCTCTAATATCAATTACAAGTGCCGGAATATTCTCTATTTTGTAAGTTCCTTCTCAAAGACTTCCTCAAGGTCTCCAAAAGAAACAACATTTCTTAGAGAAAACTTTTGTCCAATTTACTATCGACTGGAATGTGCTCACACCCTCTATTAGGCCGCTCAGATAACGTACTGAACGTATACAACGTCAAAAGATAATAATAACGGACTATTATGGCTCTTGATAACGAGTTGTGCAAAGCTGGGTTAAGGTAACCCAGGGTTAGTGCGAGATTTTAATTCAGATTTGAAAGCTTAAAAATCATTTCAGTTTTAATTCGTTTTTTCTGTAGACAAGATGATGATTGAAAGCGCTAAAAATAACAGAGATAATTAGCTGAGAAAATGCTTTAGAACACAAGAAAAAGAAACCCGGGTTAAATTTAACCCCGGGTTAAGCGCTAACCGGCCTTCGAACAACACTTTTGAGCACTGTGCACGACAAAACTGATCACAAAGAGTAATTCACTAATCCACTTCGTTTTCAACATAGTTGATTAATTGATTATAAAGAAATAGATATATAAGAAAGAATTTATTAAATGAATAAACGAAATAAATATTGGTTATTTGCGCAGCCTTCGTTGGTGGTTTAAAAAATCTAACCATTGGTGCTTACGTTCCCCTGACGGGACCCTGCTGGGGAGGAGGATTTGCTGTGAAGATTGCGATGGAATTGGCCATGAGTCAAGTGAACGAACGAACAGACATCCTACCAGAATATCAACTGCATATGGTACTGAACGACACCAAGGTATACATAGTATCACAGGAATCCCACTTTGCAACTACCCCGCATTGGCTGGGTGAGACTGGGCCAGCATTGTCGCACTGCCCTGTGGGACTGTTTTAGGGGACAAACTTTGCCCCAGTTTCCTCTGCAACATCGTTACGGCCGAAGAAAATAAAAAAGCCCCTTAACAGTCCCATGGTGCACTTCGAGAAACACTGACCCAGTCTCTAACTGGCCTAGTAACGACAACTTTTTTCCGGCCCAAACGAAAGTTCAGTCAATTCGTTGTTTGACAACCTCGTTAATACAATTACCAGAGTTCGATTCCCAGATGTGAACTAGAAACTTTGTTTCGACTTTTTTCCTTTCCCTCAGGGGAAATAAGCTCCTGTTTCCGTGTAGCTTTATATGGCTTTACATACTGACCAGTAAAACAGAATGAGCACTTATGGAGAAATGGGAGTGAAATTAGTGCACCGTCGGTCTCAGCTGTGTTGCTCAGATAATGGCTATTTGAAGTCACCGACGTAAAATATGGACGGCTTAACTTTTACCTTAAGTGATTTGACTCAAGATGTTTCAGCTAGGGTGGGTGGAGAGATTCTTCCAAATCTATTAGGCGTTTTCGCTTCAAAGATCCCAAGCTAAGCCGACCATTCTTTCAAAGAAAGACGAGTGCCGGAAAAAACTGACCTCAAGGCTAATGCCCGGGGATTTTTGGCATTGTTTGATACATATCATTTTCCACGCCCATTACTCACTAAGTATTTGTTGTACTTTTAGAGAATGTTCAAAAGGCACACGCCAGGTGATAAGTTAAAGAAGGAGTCGTTGTGGGAATAATGACAACTGTATGCAAATGGGGGGATATTAAACACAACCCCATATCTGAGTTTTTGTCAGTAAGCTGAGCCCATGAACTACGGCTCCATTTCGTTTGATCGCTTTAAATCAATGTATTTCCATTTTCTTTATTACATAGTGTGATCCTGGAGTTGGAATGCACATTTTATACGATCATATTTACAACGAACCAACAAAATTAATGCTTTTAGGAGCGGCATTTTCACCGGTCTCCCAACCCATAGCTGACACGTCGAAGTACTGGAACCTTCTGCAGGTAAGTGTCGTAGCTAAGGCTTAGCCCTCTATTGATACCATCGAATCATAGTCGAAATAAAAAAAATAAAAAAAGTCTCAGAAAAATTATTGATTGTATTTTAAGTCTGCCGTTTTAATCCAACAATACATACGAGTAAAGCTTACACAGAAAATGTTTTTAGAACCCTGGGGGTACTCAACGAAAAAACAAAACATAACAAAAAAAATACTCCTTTCGTATACCTTCTACTGAAAAAGGTACCCCTTTTACATTCCTAGTTTAGAAGACCACATCTTTTTTAACTGCTGTAGATGCACCGTCTTTTTAATATGAGTAAATCACTAATAAATCAAAAAGTATTCCTGTCTGTTTCACATCCATAAAAGGCGTCTGTTATTCTGTTAGTCCTTTTTGATCCTTCTAGAGACTGAACTGACAGATTTCCTTACCTTTTCATATACTCCAACTAATGAAATCCCTATTCTTTCATATACCAGAAGCGTGAAAAAGGTACCCCTCTCGGGCGGAACCTCCCATTATAGCGGGAGAGTCTCCTCTCGCCCCCGGGGGGGTTAGATACAAAGCTTCCCTTGGGTATCATGTTCTCGGACTCATAGATTTTTCTTTACTTAAGAATGGATTGGTTTCTTGTCTTCTTTCATAATGCTTAACCTTCTATCATTCTTTTATTCACTAATGTAGGTGTCCTATGCGTCAACATCCCCAGTTTTAAAAGACAGAGAATTGTATCCTCGCTTTTTCCGCACCATTTCGTCGGACTTAGCGTTTAACCCTGCAAGAGCAGCTTTGTTGAGAAAATACGAATGGAAAAGAATCGCCACACTGCATCAGAACGAACCATCAGGAATATTCTCGCAGGTCAGTATGGATGTGTATCTTTATCCTCCAGCTAAACCATTATGCATGTTCGTCCAACATCCTGTTCGAAAAGCATGATGATGAACATAATCAGATTAGCCGCCGCCTTCAACATTGCATTGAAATGGCTTTCGATGTTTGATCTACTATCAAACATCTTCATCAAAACGTTTGCACACAAAAAAATGTTTGATCTTTCAGCCACGTTGTACATGGTACATGTAAATACAGTGTTGGCTTCACCATTCACAGCGGTAGAAACAACTTTAACCAAGTCTGAAGGATACAATCTAACTCCGCGTTTAACCACCCAGTTAATATAATCAACCATTTTTTTCTGGCAAGAAAGAAAGTCTGGTTTTTTGCCTTAATCAAAAACCGATCAGGCTACAGACAGATTAGTTAGAAATCCACTTCCACTGTATTCGGAGTACTGACTCGTGTTGTCGGACGGCCAATGAGCGTTTAGATAAAGCGTTTCCACTCGAGTTCAGTTTTGCACGAAAGTTCCCCCTTCATTCCTCTCTTCTGCTCTCGTTCCAACTTTCTTGATGGACTCGCGCGGAAGCTAACTCTTGCTATGCAGGCTAAGATAAATTAAATCGAGTCTCTCTTTTATTAAGGCCACTAAACACCTTCACAAGCTTCTTCAAGACGTGGGTATCGAGATCGTGGTAGGAGAAAGTTTCACAGAAAATCCAGCCAATCAACTGGCAAACATCAAGGTAAAAAGATTACTGCTATCATTTTAATTTGTTAATTAGTGCGTAAGGATACTAATAATTAAACAGCACCAAAGTTTTCAGGGGCAAATATGATGGTTTTGACTACTGCATAGGTTATCTTGACGGACATCAAAGGCATTGTGGCCTTTGACGTGAACAATGCCAGACCGTTGGGTGGCAAATTTTATTACCTTTGCTAAGTTATTCCGCCCTTTTCAAGGCAACATTGTCACACCTTCCATATAAGTCCAAGAAGGCATAGTATAATAGCGCTACTTGTAGCTAATAGGGCTATTTGTAAATAAGGAATTTCCTGTTCATGAGTGAAGTTCTTGTTTGCAAGAAGAAGGACTTTTTCTTTCAACTAATTTGGCGGAATCAATATGCAATTTCATTGTACTGGTTTCGGTTTTTTACTTCTAATCATATAAACGGTTTAAATGTGACGAGAGCTCCGCTTTTACTCTAGACTAAATCTAATTCTATTATTTTCATCTGAATTCTTTACGGACGAAAAAACTTTGGGCACTCCAAAAAAACCACTGAGGGGCACATGTATTTTCTAGGGCTGTATAGTATACATTTAACATAGTCCGTTTAATTTCTGTCAATCGACATTCAGAAGTTGTTTAATAGAGCCAAGGTATTCGTAGCCAAACATTTCAAAGTCACTGCGGTACAGTTCTCCAATTCGTTTGATAACATCAACCGGGACTTTGGAATAGTAATTCACGACCTGAGCTGTGCTGGTTGATTTGTGAATCGGTGGGAACTTCGCATTCTCCTTGATGCCAGCCATTTTTAGCAGAAGGGGTGCATCTTCCATCAACGTTTCATAGTGGCCAATAAAATCGTAGTCGATAACACATGGATGACAGATCTTCTCGTATTGTCGCCAATGTTGGTTTCGCGTTTTGTTGTCGGAAAAGTACTGAATGAATTCTGGGAAGCTAACGAAATTTTTTCCGTCAGGATCATAGCTTTCAGGTCGAAATTCTTTCACTATTTCTTTGCGGATATCTTTGGTGTAACCAGGGATCTGTAAAAACTTGTTTTTGTAGGCCGAAACCATGCGGTGTAACGGTTCACGAACAAACATGAATTTGAAATAAGTTTTTAGTCGTGTCTTCCGTTCTTCTTCAGTGTAATTAGTCAAGCGTTTCCACATAATCCAGCGGTTGATACGTGGATTATTTCCCCGAGGCCGAGCCAATACACTTTTCCACGTGGTCGTTCCAACCTTTGAGATCACGCAGTAGATAAATTTTTGTTCGTCGTCCACAGCAAGCATGTGAAGGTCTTCAGGTGTTGGGCTCTTGTCGTAAGTGTGAGTGTTACAGTATTCTTTCAGACGTTGTTTCCTGGATATTTGTCTCTCCCCTGGGCTGTAATTTGTTTCTCCTATGTTAAAAAATGATGTGTTACTTACTTATACATGCAATGCAAGGAGTGCAGCTCAATCTTCGGAAGACAAGTTTAATAGATGGACTCATTGTTATCATGCCGCTTTCGCGCCACGCTCTTTTTTTTCTATGAGAATATATTTCATAAGAATATTGAGGGTGAAATTCGTGAAATTTTAAGAATATTCTAAGAATATACCCGAGGCTGAGAGTTTGAAAAGGACTCAATTTTGTATGTTGAAAATCCGTAAATACAGTACAATTATATGTTTTGACTTAACCGTATGATTATTCCTTTCTCTAAACGGCGCTGGAGACAAATGCCATAAGCTATAATTTATAATTAAGAATAATTTAAGGATATTTTCAGCCTAAAATCGACAGAAGAAGGAATATTCAGCCTGGGGCGGAAAAGCAACATTCTTATACATATATAAAAAAAAATTGTGTAGCACCTGTGTGGCAGACGTAATTTCACCGCGGTTAGGACACTTAATCAGAATTTGGTTTATCATTTGGCGCAGGCTATCTTCGCGCACGACATTTGCAATCGAAGAAAATCAGGGTTTCGAATGTAAAACGTATTCTGCGTGATTTTCACGGGTTATGTGTACTGGGCAGTTTATCTATGATAGCTATCGAGGAAAATCAGGGTTTCGAATGTACAACTATAATGAATTGACGTATTCTACGTGATTTTCACGGGTTATGTGTATTGGGCAGTGTATCTATGATAGGTAGATTGGTTTCCAAAAATATTGGAGAATTCTAGTGAAGACTGCCTATTTTATCGGCCATTTCTAGCTCAGTGTAGTTTGCGCTGGATTGTCACCAGCAAACAAGAGAGTATTCTAAGGCCTAGAACGTCTGAAGATCGTCTCCGCGACAAACGTCGATCTTCACATTCCACGTATTAAACTAATAAATTAAAAATATGTATGATGATGCATATATACCTAGCTTCGCTTGGGAGAAAATTTCTTTATGGCTGGTTAAAATTGGTTTTTGGTTTGATTCATTTGAAAATTAGAGTTAGAGTTTGGTTCGTCTCATGAAAAGCTCGACGTTTGGCCTCATTCTAAGTCACTCTTACCCTCAATGTCGGTGGTAGTTTCGTTTGGCTGCAAATTTCTTGGCCCGTGGTAGATCAACATGAAGAGTATACACAGAAAAAACAGGACAATCAACATAAACTGCCTCCTTGATGGCATAGTTTGTAACATCATTTTGTTACGGTGGTCTTTAATTTTTGAAAAACACTCCAATAACGGGTAGGGGTGATAATATTAATAAAATGATTGCACTTTCATGCTTCATGGACAAGTGGCAGTTGCCATAGAAAGAAACAAATGTTCTTTTGAATTGTCTGTTAATTCCTCCTTACTTTTTTCATTTTTTTAGTTTGTTTTGTGTAAAGTAATTAAATCAGTATTTTAAAATACATATCCGAAATTAGTTGTCTCGTTCAGGAATGAAAATCAATCAGAACCGACTTAACCCAAGATTCAAAAACAAATTGCAAATCACTGCAATGTCTACCAGGAGGAGGAAAACCTAACTAATAAAAATTACAATTAACAAATGATAGGCATGTTGTTAGTCTTCCACGTAGCCATTCTTTGTCCAGTCAAGTTGTCAAGTGCAACGAGCGGGCGCGAGATGGGGTAAAAGACAGTTGCGTAGAGGTGCGGCCCGCTGTGTTAATCAATTTTGACCACATTGCATAATAATAAGAAAATGTTTTTCTTACGATAAAGAAAATAACGATTGTTTGATAAGTTTTCACACTCCAGAAGTGCTGATCGTCTTGAACCTTGTTGGTCACGTCCCATTGTTTTATGTTAGAAAACTGCTCCATTTTTTAACCGTGAGACCAGTCTGTGTTCTCGTTGTGCACTGTATGTCTGCGCGGGAAATAAACGAGCAAAGCGGAGAATTGGCGAGATGAGCAAGTGCAATTTTCTTCCCGTTTCGCTACTGTGAAAGCAAAAAACGTTGAAGAATGGGAAAAGAAACAGAGGAGAACTGTCTTTTTTCGCCCCTGAATAAAATGGACACAATCGGAGACTTTCGTCAGATGATCTTCAAGATTATAATTCAAAACCTTCAAACTAGTAATACATCAGCTTCTCAGAAAAACAATCAGAGACAACATCAGAGAACATTCAGAATCTTCGAGAGGATAAAAGTTCGTGGCGGGGGTGAGATTTTCCAAAACAAAAACACGTGATACTGACGTCATACATGAGTCCCAGCTTCCCACAGCTCCTCCTCCTACCTCTCCCCTAAGCCAACATTAACATCCCTCCTCCCACCCAACCCATCCCCTAAGCCAACATTAACACTTAGTTCTCACTTAGGGCAAAATGTTGGCTTAGGGGAGGGGTAGGTGGGCAGTTACCCAGAAACGGATGATGATCCTTTAACAGTTAAGGACTGAACGTAATAATACATCTCCAGATACCAGATAAGCACGTCACAACTAAACTCTTTTGAATGTCTGTCGAAATCTGAGTCGCAATAAATGCTTCAAAATGTTGTTTTGTCATCTTGCAGAAGAAAGACGCCAGAATCATCATCGGTAGCTTTTACGTGGTTCAAGCAAAACACGTTTTTTGTGAGGTACGATTTGTCTTCAAGAATGATTATAGAGGGTTTTTACATGACGTCACAGCGCTCATATTGTATTGGTGGTTTGCTCGTGACGTCACAGCGGCCATATTAGTGTTCCTAAGCAGTCCTGTGGGAGTTGAAAACCTTTCATATGTAAACGTTTTCTTTTGTTCACATTTAAAATTTGCGTATCCGCTGACCACGCTCCATTACAAGTTAAATTGATAACCTTTTAAGAGGGTGTCAGGGTGGTAACTTTGACAGTTGACGGTTAAATCAGGGGCACCCAACGAGAATATAGCTCAAAACCACTTAAACATAGCATTGTTAAACGTATTTTAGTATTTAAACGGTAAATATAGGCATATTTTTATCCCCTAAAAATTTTTGATCTGTTCGGATTTCCTAGCTGAAAGTCTAGTGATTCGAAAATTATAGGGATCAAAACTTACCTTTTCGAAATTTTTAGCCAGAAAAAAGGCTTCCGAAAATTGTAGGTGACCTTTTTAGGGTAAAAATCCGTTAAAAATGGGCAGTTATACCATTTTTTAGATGTTCGAAAATCCTAGGAGAGGCAGACAAGCAAGAAATTTTGCAAAAAATGTTCCGAAAATTCTAGATCTGAAATCGTCTTCCGAACAGATATTCTCCGAAAATTGTCGTTGGGTGCTTTTGACAGTTGACAGTTATAAAATGGAAAATTAGTCCAAGAGTTTCAGTAAATGTTTCCTTCTGAATAAATTGAAATTAACTGTTGTGTTTTGGAGGTTGTCTTGGCCTTTATACACTGATAGAATTTAAAACATTTTTAGATATAAGCAAGTTCTAAGGTCTTGCATTGTCTAGAAAGAGTGTTCTTGAGAATATAGGAACTGGTTTTTCTAGTTTGGAGATTCTTCAGGAGCCAGAGGTCCGTGAACTTCAGCTGAAATAGAGAGATTTGAAATACGTTGAAACTTTTTGACGACGGTAAAAGGTAACCTTTTTTGACGGTTGATAGTTACATTTTAGGCCCTTTGACGACTGACTGTTAACCCTAACACCCTCCTTTAATATAAAAACATTACGATCAGGGCCTTTAATGTTGTTATTGGCAAGCGATTGCGTTTATATGGTATGCAGTACCAAAGGCTTTCATGAACTTACTGCTCCTTCGAGCAAGATTTTTTTTCTATCAATATAAATATTTACTACTGTATCTATACGCACATACATTCTTTCTAGGCATACAAACAGCGCATGTACGGCAAGCGATATGTATGGATTATTATAGGCTGGTACGAGGATAAGTGGTGGGAGACCAAGCTAAATGAAGATCACATCACGTGCACTACACGTGAGATGGGTGAAGCGGTGGAAGGATATTTGGCTACAGATCACATGAAACTCAACGAGGACGATGCCACTTCAAAGCACAAAACAGTATCTGGATGGGTGAGAAATCTTGTTCTGTTAGACTAATTAACGAACAGTGATTTTGAGAAATCCAAAAGCCTCACGTTTTATTCCTGATATCACCAATTATCTTTTTACACGAGCATATTGTGAAACATGAGGGGGGCACTGACGGGAAGCTTGCGAGGTAGTGTGCCGCCAAGAAACTCAAACCCTGACCTCGATTAAGATAAGGGACGTCAGTTTGGAGTCCGAAATATAACATGCGTTCGACTTCATGGCTTACCTAATTCCTGCATATTTTTGTACATTGTTGACTCTTTGTAGACAGCCCAAGAGTACGCTATCAAGTTCAAGAATCTGACCGGAATCAGTGCTCGGCACGAGTCCTCTTTCGCATATGACGCAGCTTGGGCCATAGCCTTGGTGCTGAATGCTTCTGCACTGCGGCTTGCAGGTAGATTTCGAAACAAGGTGGTATACTGATTGGTCGAGAGCTTTGGTCGGTAAGAGTGCACTTTGACCGTATTTCGCGCGCGAATTTCAACACAAATGGACGTCAAAAACTGTCAATGTTTTTGTACAGAAACAAATAGACAACAATTTTCAATGGTCTATACTCTTATGTTCAAAACATTGCCAGTAAAGAACATTTTAGCGTCATTTCTATAGTCGATTTACAGTGCGACTAATGTAGTAGTTGGCTGTGGGCCAATCAGTAGCTCGTAAACAAAGGTGGGACAATGTGGGAGAGAAAATGTGGGCTTATTCTATCTCTAACCTAGTTTCTAATAACGTTTACTGGTTTCAATTCAAGAGAGAGGGAAAGCCTTGGAGAATTTCACTTACACAGACGAAGAAATGGCGGATTTATTTGAAGAAATATTCCACAACACCAGCTTCCTGGGAGTCACGGTAATTTTTTGATTGAAGAGTCAAGAAGATAGCAAGGAGGGTGGTGATTAGAATCGCAAATCGATAGGATATTATTTGCTGCGTAGTTTGTAGTTTTGCCATTTGAACAGCCCTCGTAGGACGCAAAATCAAAGTCAGAAAGATAGATCTCAATTTTACAATTTCCCCTGGAAAAGGGTCTGAACTTTCTGTAATAACAATTCTTATCTTTTTCTCTACAAATAGTTTATATAATAATGAGGTTCATAGTTAAATGAACAATGTCAAAAGATTCACTGAAGATTGTCCGCCACTAGAGGCAGTTTTGTTAATTATCCCCACTCCAAAACGTGACTTAACTGCTATGGTCACGGTGGTTTATAAGTTGTAGGTTTTGGTAATTTGTCTTTGTGACACAACATCAATTCATCTGTTTTTGTTAATTATAGGGCCCGGTTTCCTTTACAGAGTATGGCGAGCGAGTTGGATACATTCAATTTGAGCAACTGCAAGGTGAGACATTTGGGGATAAGAAACTGTTGGACTCAAGCCCATCATTCAGACATATTAAAAGATTCACTCTATCTATCACCGAGTAAAAGCAGTTGGTCCTCGAGTTCTAGAGCAGAAGCTGGATTCATCAAGGTGTTCATCAAGGTGTCCCAAGTAGTAATCTAGAGATTTTTTTATGAGGGGGGAGGGGGCAAAGTTTCACCCTTCCTCGCCCATTCTACGTTTCTAGTGAACGGCATGATAAGGGAATTTGAATAATATAAAGATTTAAGTTGGTTCTCTTTTCGCCAATAGAAATGCAACTTACATTTTGGGGGTTTTCGTCCCTCCCTTACGGCGTCTCCCTTCCCCCGCCCTGCGAGTCTGCACGGACCGACAGACGGCCCTACGCTGACATCATGACAAAATTTTATCTCGCATCCATGGGTTTCCTAATTCTCTAGCAGTGGAAGTTCTGCTATGAATGTGTTTCAGTATAAAGAGGCTGTTATTTTCAGGTTTCATTCATGAATTACAAGATAAATGTTTTATGCCATCGTGTCATAAACCCATGGTAGTCTTTTCAGTTTCAATTGTTACTATTGTTTCTATTGTTGAAAAAAAAAAATTACCAAATGAACGGTACAGTGTATATCTATGATTTTAAGACTTCATCATGAGGATCTGGATTTTGGGATACCCCCCTCCACCAACCTCACTGGATCTGCAATTAAGTCCCAAGCTGATATATCGCTCCATGCATGCAAAGAAATCCAAGGACAACCTGGATTCTGGATTCAACGCCATGGATTCCGAATTTTAGGAACTGGATTTCGAATTCTTTGTCAGTTGAACTTGGATTCTGCATTCCACCTTAATTTATTCCAGATTCCAGATTCCGGATTCCACAAGCAAAAAATTCCCTAATTCCGGGATTCGGAATCCGTTACATGGGGCAAGAGAGATGTCTTAAAGAAAACTGTTTCTGAACAGAATCCTTTGTTATAAAATATTTAAGATTTGCGCAATTCGTAAACGGCTTACCGGCCTTCTTTTTCAGGTGGTGAAAGTAAGCGAGTTGGTGTGTACGATGCTACAACCGATTCTATCATGATGAACAGGAAAGAGCCAATCAAATGGCAAGGTTGGTTTTGTGTGACACGTGTTGACCAATAAATGAGAAGCTTATTATTATTATTATTATTCACGTATCTGATTGCACATTAGTGAATAATTTGTAAGGCACCCTAATTTCAAGGGACCATTTGCATGCTGACGTCATGTTACTACTATGACCAGAATCCTTCAGGGTTTTGCTTTCTTGCACAAATTACGGCCTTTGTTATCTAAACCTCACTGAGGGCTACCAAATTTAAATATGAAAAGAAACACTAAAAGAATTCTGGTCGTAGTAGTAAAATAATGCCATCGTGCAAATGGCTTATTAACTATATGGTCCTATCTCTTCGTAGTCGGACCGGATCGGATGAACCCCTGCACAGTAATTCTAAAGGAGTTATAATAACTCCTCTAGTGGGGCTAATTTAACTCCTTACTGTGGAGTTATTTTTTGGGGAGTTATTTTAACTCCAAAATGGAGTTAAAAGAACTCTTTTTTAGGAGTAAAAGTGACCCCAGATATTGAGGAGTTAAAATAACCCCAAAAAAGGAGTTTATCCTGTACCTAAAAGTTTTACTCCACTTTCAGAGTTAAGTTAACTCCAAAAAGAGTAAAAACAACCCATGTAAGGAGTAAAAGTAACCCCATTTCGGAGTTATTTTTAACTCCAGACTGGGAGTAAAAAGAACTTTTTTTCAGGAGTAAAAATGAGCCCAAATTCGGAGTTAAATTAGGAGTTTAAATAACCCCAAAAAGGAGTTATCCTGTACCTAAAATTTTTACTCCATATTTGGAGTTATAATAACTCCCTAAAAATTACGGTGCATGTAACTCTAACTTTTGATATGTGGTCTTATCCCGAGTTTGTAGCCGGCGCCTGCTTTAATAGGGACCTTACGATCCGTAAAAACGTCGCTGAAAATAGACTTCGCATCCTTTCACTTTTTTCGCGATTACTCCAAGGGGCCCAGTTGCTTAAAAGAAGGAAATTTAGGTTGGAGCTGAAGAGAAGGGACCGAGTCCAAATTCTGACATAGATGGTAGAATTTTCGGTGTTTGTAAAGACGCGTCTATTTTTTAGACATATTTAAGAGTCTTTTTTGTCATGGAAATGGAACCTTCGTGCCGTATATGTAAAAATCCGAAATCTGAAATGTTACAAAAGAAAATTAAATTACAGTAAAACGTCAAAAATACTCTGTATTTGGTCTGTGCGGTTTGCTGACTGGTTTGGGGAAATTTTTTTACCAAGCGCGAAAATCGATGTAAAAATGAACCGGTGTGGAAAAGCCCTTGACACCTACATATCTAAGTTTCTCCGGATTGTTTGCCACGGAAACTGAAGCCGAAATGCGTCGCGTAATTGTTTCTGCAATCGTTCTGGGGTCGCGCCGGTCAGCTATTGGTCAATTTTTCCCCTCTGTCCATGGTAACAGCCCCAGAAGTCTTTGCTTTCCTTCTCGTTTCTAAAGTCTTGAATGGATTCCTAGAATAACCTTATTTTAATTATTGTTCTTTTTGCCAGGAGCTGGCCCTCCAAGCGATCGAACTGTTCGAGAGACGGAGCTTAAGTCCATTGCTACAGGATTGTTTGCTTTTATGGCTTTTGTAGCTGTGCTAGGAATGCTATTGGGAATTTTCTTTCTCCTAATAAACTTTTTATATCGTGAGAGAAGGTGAGGTAGTAATCTCGAACCCAGACTTCACTCTGTCATAAGAAATCTCATTTTAAATAATGTATTCTGTAATACAGAAATGATGTTAGTAGACCCAATATACGATATTTCTACCCTTTGATGTAATAGGTCTGCTCAAAGACTTTTGGTGGGAGATTGTTCATAGTTCGATGTCACGTGACCTGGAAGTAACGAATGAGAGCCAGGGTTGGTGGAAACACTTTTCAAGTGTGTTATTAAACGAGTACTTTATGTTTTGCAGAATAATTAAGATGTCGAGTCCACGTCTTAACAACGTGATCGTGGCGGGTTGCATTTTGACGTTTTTCTCCGTGATCCTGTTCGGGCTGGACGGTGGACTGGTACCTACCAAGCGATACGGTCAAGTGTGCATTGTAAGCAAGTTAGTGCGGATAGGAATTAACTGCCGTAAAATTTTATTAAACCAGAACTTATCACAATTCATTGAAGACCTCGGAAGAACTCGAAGCTAATTTACTGTGGTTGGTGTCAAGCACTGCAAAAAGCATACGCTTACCATTCTCTGTTTGTGTTTTATGTTATGCGCTATTATAACCGCTTTGGTTGTGAACAAAGCTCCTCTTTTTGTAGCCCACGATCATCCCTTCCCTAAATCTCCCCGTAGTGAAAAAAGGAGACAAAAACTGAACGTCGGTTACTCTTGCAAACGATGCCGTTATGACTTAAAAAAAAAAAAACGCGTGCAAACATCAATTTCAAACTTTGTCGTTAAAATTCGCAGAAATAATCAAGCCATCGAACTTCAATTTTCAAAAACGGTTTTAGCGAGCTCATAGTACTTCATTTCAAAGTTTTCACTCCCTGGTCAGCTTGTCTTTTAACTCTGAAGTAAATGCTTTTGTGAGGTTTTCTTTCAACAGGATGGAATTTTTACCGAATTACTCTTTCTTTGGCCCCATGTAAGGGAATACGGATTCCGGAATAAGCGAAATTTGAATCCGGAATCCGGGGCTTTGGAGTCCAGAATACAACTCAAGAATTCCAGAATTCCACCAACAATCCATGTTCTACTGGAAAAATATCAGGAATCCAGCACCTGGAATCTGGAATCCACTGCGCAGAATCCAGAATCCAAGTCTGTCTTGGATTCACTTACATGAGTGAGTTTTTTTCTTTTGAAGGCTCGAGCCTGGATCATGTCCATTGGTTTTACTCTGGCTTTTGGTGCAATGTTTGCTAAGACATGGCGCGTACACGCCATTTTTAAAAGCATTACCCCGAAAAAGAAGGTGAGTTCTTAATAGCGAGCGAGTAGCTTTTCAAGGCGGCCACAAGATGCCATAGATTTTCTTGGTAGCTAACCTTTTACAGATACCAAAAGGGCAGTCAGCTAATTGCGGTTTCGGCATTACAAAAATGTCTGTATCATAAATTTTGCGGTTATAGGAAGTTTGGTAGACTGCAAAACAGCCCGTATTTTTGCGCGGGCGGTCAAAGGAAAGTTCTGGAGCGAGGGTTAAAATTCTCTCTTGTAAAAACGGATTGTGAGATTGGGGAGCAACGCGAAAAACATTTTTTTTCTCTTGATTTCGATTCAGTTAAGCCGTCAAGCAACATTTCAAAAGTTCGGCAAACACCAAATAGCCAACAAGGATGAAACAACTGTTCATGGCCGCCACTGCAGGGCTGATACAGCTGTGCGCATGCGTAACGTATTAGCCAATCCGCGAAAGAAAGCCAGCATCTAAGCAAGGTCTCTTGTAAGCAGTCGGGTATGCGACCGTTCTTAGACATAATCTCTGGAACTCCTTTAAATCTTACGAGTTTGTTCATCTTCTCTGGCGAAGAATTTTAACAAGCAAATTCCAAAATTCAGAGCAAAAAAACCTGAAGCAAATCATGTGTCTGAGCAAATCAAATATTTCTTTCGAATTGCTCGAACTTCATCGGCGATGTAATTGATGCGATTCAGTTACGTAAGAGAAAGATTGTTAGGTATTCCCAAGGGAAAAGATCTATAAAAGAAGACCGCTGATTGGTTTTTTCAGGACTGTGATGATGAGACTATTGCTAGTCACCAACATTTCCCTTGTTTCATTTTTCTCTTTCCACTCCCTCCTTTCTACCAATTACATCTCATGGACGTACCTGATATATTTCTAGGTAATCCGTGACGAGCATTTGTTCCTGATAGTGGCAGCTTTTGTGTTACTGGACATTTTTCTTCTCTCCTTGTGGACAGGAATCGAACCAATGCATACTGGATATCAGCAATTAGAAAGTAAGGTAATAACAACCAGGATTGATTGGGGATAGTCTATTGGGCGTGTAGTCTCCTACGAAGCCGTGTTAGTCTCGTCACACAACGCTACTGCGTTGAGTCACAAGACAAAAAAGGTTGCTTTAGAGACGGGCTAGCGCGGTAAGGGTATTGTCTGCTCCTCTAGGCCGAGTTTCGGATTACGTTGTCGATCGTTCGTTTCCAATAGGTCACGGAAATGCATTGACCCAGAAGGCCTTGCAAGACGCTGTTCAATGAGTAGCCAAGTATACACAGGATATTTTAAAAAAAGGAGTTGATCTTCTTTTAATGGTTTTGGAAACTGGAAAAGTCCTTGTTTGTATAATCCTGCCTTAACTCAAAAGGACACAGAAACAAATGACCCTTCGTTCATTTTTACACTTAAGCAAACATTGTTGGTCTGTTTTTGATACAGTGCACACTTCCGGGATTTTCCCTCGGAACGAGGCTGGTTTCCAGGGCTTTAATCCCTGGAGACGAGGTTGCCTCACTACATGTCACTATTGGGTACATACTAACTGCAGAATATACAATGTTTGGTTTCCTTTATTAGCTGTAATTTTCAATCGATCGAAACACTGCTAATTCTAATTAGTTTCTTGGGTGATTGACTGTGTTTCTGCAGATGCGCTTTGAAGACGATAAAGAAATCATTCCAGTGTTGGAACACTGCGAATCTGAGAGGCTTTCTTATTGGCTGGGAGCGGTGTACGCGTTTAAAGGGCTTTTACTTGTTTTTGGTGTGTTCCTCGCGTGGGAAACACGTGGAGTAACTATACCTGCCCTCAACGACTCGCGTTATATAGGTGCGTAAATCTTCATAAATTCCAGGGATTTTTCATGTTCAAGTAAAACAAGAAGGTTTTGTTGAGGGGCCCGCTAGGGTTCTTTAATCCTGTCATCTCGATCCCAATGGTTATATTTGGCATCCCAAATATCGTGCATAATTTCAGTCCCGAATTTCGGCTTTATTTCCCTATTTCGCTTTAAGATCCCGAATCCCGCTTCAAATAAGGCACACCAGTATTCCGTTTCCGAAAAAATCTTTTGAGGGCCTTCTTTACTATTTGACAGCCCGAAAATATTTTGGTTGAAATTTCAAATGTGGTATTTTTTCATTCTGATCAAATTTCCTTAAAAATGTTAAATGTATAAGTCTTTTCTCAGAATGTTAAGAAAAAACATGAGAATTGTTGTTCTTTCAGTTTTTAAACCTTTTCCATGCTTATTTTGGTAAATGTGACAAATTTTGTATCGAGAAAGGCCAATTTTGAAACAAATTGGTCGTTTCATACTGAATTAAGCAAATTTGACGAAATTATATCGAATAAGGGTAACTTGAAACAAACTGTCTGCTCCGGCCGGTCTATTACTTTAAATCATAATACTTGATTTTTGATGTTAAATTGTTGAAATGATGTCAATTCTTTTGTTTCACCCACCCACCACATTTTCTTTTGAAGCTTACCTCCTTCATCAATAAATGTTTACTTGAATGTTCACCCCAAAAATTATGCTAGTTTAAACACAACAATGAAATGAAGGAAAAAAAGGCCTTTGTGGAGGTTTTTGGCTAATGCAAACATTTCCGATATGGCTGGAGATTCATCGAAAAAGCAACATTAATATTGAGTGTTTAAGTGATTTGTAAACACTAACTTGAAGAGTCCAGAAAGCTTTTTAATTTGCTTGCTTTCAATAGCAGCAAAACTTGAAATTGTGAAACGTCAGGTGGTCAGTATTTTTAAAGTTCACTTCTCCTCCTCGCTTCCTTCCCAGTTGGGAGCACAATGACGCGTTCGACTTCTTTCGATTCAGCCCGGGCTTTTCGCAGTTACCTGTATCACGATGAAACAGAGGGAAGGGAAAACGTCACGGAAGACTTGTACAGAAACCAAATAGCTGTCACTATTTTAAATTCGATCGCAGTGGTGCCAACCGTTTTCTTAAATGCCCTAGTCATATTTGCAGTGTCAACAAGGCGTCCACTCCAATCAAATGCCAATATTCTTCTAGCATGTTTGGCGGTAACAGATCTATTATGTGGGATGATTCTGCAGCCGATACAAGTGGTTTTAAATTTAGCGGAAATCCTCGGCGTGGGTCCTTTTTGGGCTTTGGAGAAGATATTTATAACAACACTAACGGGCGTTGTTCTTGCTTCCATTGATCACCTTGTGATGATCAGCGTAGAGCGTTATATTGCGATTAAGTATTCTTTGAGGTATTCGGACATTGTTACAAGAAAATGGCTGAAAACCGGAGTTTTGCTGGCTTGGGCCTTTGCTGTGCTTTTCATGACTCAAGAAACCATCATAGCTGTAGCTGACACCAGAACTGAGTTTTTCTATTCCTATTTGCGTGCACTAAATGTAGTGTATTTAATTATAGGCATCTTTTACCTCGCTTTTGTAAGTTACGCAAATGTATACATGTGTTTAGAAACAAAACGTCACAAAAAACGCATCCAAAACGAGCAAGTAACTTACGAAGAAGCGAGAAAAGCGAAAAATGATCGTCGCTCAACCACCACAGTTGCAATGGTTTTAGCTGCATTGGTCTTCACCACCTGTCCGTCCCAAATGTTTCTGTGGAAAGCTATTTCAGACAGCGCTATGGAGCCGAATGCAAGGACAATTCTGTGGAAATGGACTATAACATCATTGCTGTTGAGATCTCTCCTTAATCCTATTATCTACTGTTGGCGAGTTCGTAAGATGCGCCGAGCTTTCCTTGAAGTTTTACACTTACAAACTTGAACGGGGGCAGATCCAGGAATTTTCTTCGGAGGGGGTGCACCATTTAAGAATGACGTAACTGACTGGTGACGTAAACAAATTTTAATACAGAGTAACCAGTTGTATTAGAAAGCCGCAGGTCACCTCAGGGGGGAGGGGGTGCGTACCCCCTGCACCCTCCCCCTAGATCCGTCCCTGTTGAATGCACTCCAAGGCTAGATATCGTCGCGGCGCACCTCCGCTCCCTCACAGAAACCGTGCCGAAATTACAGTTCTTATGCGTCAACAAAAGAACTGTCGGATATGGTAAACAGTGTTGTAACAGTGTTAGTATAGGTAACAGCATGATTTGTAGTGATATTTGGCATAAATACCACGAGTGATATTTCAAAATTGTTCTACGTAATTTCACGAACCCTTAGGCGAGTGAAATTTGAGACAATTTTGAAATATCACGAGTGGTATTCATGCCAAATATCACGTACAAAATATGCTATTATTTGCTTATACTACTACCCACAAAAGGTTTGTAATTTTCACATGTAGGTATTTCAAATTAAGCTGAAATACCACTGCTCTAAGCCAATCAAATTGCAGAAATTTCTCATGTAGTAGTATAAACGTGGTAATAGGCGAGTTGAGATCAGCAAAATAAATTTGTCTTTGTGCCCAGTCCTTTCCTGTTTCGTTGCTTTACAGCTAAAACATGGGCGTCCAGTTCGAAAATGATCGTTTGTCTTAAAGGAATGTGTTGTTTTTACATTTAATATAATTGGAGCCCCTTCATTGGTAACTGTGGAGGTCTTTTTCGTCGCGCGTTTTTCATCAAATGGTCGTTTTTTTCAACAAAATCGTCGCATATCAAGAATTGTTTTGCGTGCTTACGCTACTAGAAAGCTTGAACTTTTACGTCGACGACGAGGGAACCGAGAAAATCGAAAATGTAATAGGTTTAATCAGCAAAACAAAAACTCTGAAAGTGCAGCACACTTCTTGGTTCATTTCTTTTCCGCCATCGCACTGATGTTGTCAAACGTCAACGTATCGTATCTATGGCAATGCGACCGTCGCGTCCGAGCTCTCCGAGTTCAAAGAGTCTCATGATTGCACTGCATTTCATTGTACGTCATTTCTAAATTTTGCATTTGGTATATCACCACGAATTGAAAGGAGTGAAGGGCCCGAAAAGAACAGAGTTGAGATGGAACGAGATGGACGAAGACGAACGAGAAGGACAAAATTTTAGTTAAGAAGTTAAATGCTTATGACCAGCACAACGAAAACCTTTACCGCGTTGTATCCGTGATCGGTCGAAGTGTACATCAACCTGAACTTCTGCGTCCCCCCCCTTTTTTGTGCTATTTTTCTATTATTTTTAAAGCATTCTTCGTAAAATACAAATTATCTACACAGCTGGCAATGGTCCCGGACACCACTTTATGAATTTTCTGCATCCGCACAGGGCGGTTCTTCTTAATTACCCCTTCTCATCTCGTTTTTGTTTCAGGTATGTCTGTTTATAATGTGGTTATACTCTCCATCTTGGGCGTGGCAATCACGTCAATCATTAGACATCACCAAGACGCAACGTTTGCCATAACAGCCGTCTTCACCATCTTCTGCACTACACTGACCCTATGCTTTGTATTTTTGCCCAAGGTAAGCAAAGGTGAACTTCGGTGGTCTGATAGACATTTTATCGGCTTAGTTGCCTTTTGGGATGTAGGTGTACAAGCCATGGTTCACAATATTCTGATTTTTACCGCAAGATTCCCAAAAGTGTGACAGCTTTTAATTTATTCACATTCTTTCGTGCAGATTTAATCCAATCAGAAGCCAGCTGGAAACTGTCCTCGACTTCTGATTGGTTAATGGCTTCATGAAAGAATGTGAATTAATTAAAGGAGGTCACACTTTTTGGCTCCTTGCTGTAATAGAGTGTTTTCACATGATGTCACGTCCGATCCCCCGTATTGGTGTCCCAAATATCCTTTTGGAGTTGAACTTTCTCCTTTTCCTGCTCGAATTGGAATTCGAAAATGTTGGTTTTTGAGGAGAGTGGAAAACCGGAACACCGGGAGAAAAAACCTCTCGGAGCAAGGAAGAAAATCAACAACAATCTCAACCCACAAATGGCGTCGACACCGGGATTTGGGCCACATTTGTGGGAGGAAAGTGCTCTCACAACTGTGCCACCCTTGTCCAGTGTGGCTCCATTCTCTCTTGCCCTATGTGAAAACGTTCTATTTGTATAGCTCCTGACCGCATGAGTAAAAACGCTTTGTGCGACTAACGTTCAACGTGAATGTTACACGGTTTTGAAAGTCAAACACAATTTTCATCGGGAGGAAGAAAAAAAAAAAGAAAAAAGCGTCTATTTGTCATGAAGCACAAACTCTTCACAATCAATGTCGATATACTTTCAACATCATAATTTTTACCGCTAACGACCTAAACTGAAACTTAAGATCCACATCGCAGAACGTTTTGGGGTTCTTTTAGGCATCGGGGTGGAATGTGATGAGAATTTGTTTGTTACTCAGCTATACTGTCAGCATTACTACAAAAATGTCAAAATCAGTTCAGTTGTTAATTTAGAATTGCGGCTACCTCTTAGGGGAACGAGTCTCCCCCCCTCCCCCCCCCCCCCCCGCTCAAGGCATTTCTCCTGTCTATTGAACTGAATTCAAGATTGATTTTTCATATATTATTTACACATCTTGAAGGTTACAAAACTGTGGTCCCCTGATGGTGGAACTGAAGCCAGCACGACCCGTCGAAGCAATAATCCAGAATCACTTTCCAGCACGGACAAAAACGCTGCTAATATGACGACGGAAAACTCACAACTAAAAAAACAGTTAGCACAGGTAACGTAATTGTAGCCCGCAGAACACGCGTTATTTTTTCGCGTTCTTTTCGCTAGCTGAGGCCGATGCGAGTTTGCGCGTGTTTTGCGCTCCACGCGTTCCTCACGCTTGCGTTTTGACGCCCTAAAAACGCAAAAATTAACTCAGTAGGAAGATTCATTTTTAAGACCCATACATGTTCACCTTTACACCCTTTAACCGCTCTATCTTGTCGAAGTATATGTGGCACGCCAATCACTTTCTAGGAAGCGTTATGTATAGAATTTCAAGGTTTGTTTCGAGAAACGAGAACTGCAGACTTCAGTTACGTCCGCACTGGATAAGACCTTAGACACATTATCGACTCAACTTATGGATTAAAAGCACCACATACAAACGATGGGTATAGCGCATGGGTTCTTTAAGGAAATTAAATTGGACTTCTGACCCACGTCGCCCGGAAATCGCGCTTAAGCTGAGCCATCTTGCAGGGCACCAACACGACGTATGAAAGGGGACTTAAACCTGCTCAGAGCCTAATCACTCGAGCACTAACAGGTGAAGACTAGAGTGCTATTGCGTCTCTCGTGTTTTTAATTTAATTATTTCTAAGACCCTGTTTACATGGAGTGGGGAACCCCGGTCTAGTGGGGTTGGTTTCTTTTGTTTTCACGCTCTGGGGAACACAAAACAAAAGAAACTTACCCCACTAGACCGGGGTCCCCCACTCCATGTAAACAGGCCCTAAGGGGCTGTTCACCCTTGGAGCCCGAGCACTAATACCTTAGTACAAGAACGAAAAGGTGTTGTGTTCACACCTCGGGTACCCGACAAGAAACTGTGTATTTATGTGCGTCATTTCCCTTTGTCGGACACCATTTTGAGACTCCAGCGTAGCAGGGAGGCATGGATTTGCAAAGCAGCGAATTGCCTACGTTTCTGGGAAACTGCCCACCTACCCTTCCCTCATCCAACATTTTGCCCTATATGAGAAGTAAGTCATAATGTCAGCTTAGGGGAGGGGTAGGTGGGCAGTTTCCCAGAAACCTAAAGTGATCCCACATATACGCTATTGTGAACGCACCCAAAGTTATAAGAAGATCTTTTGATCAATAGTTTTCCTACACTCAAACGGCCTCAAAAGAAGTTCTCATATAAAGACTCGTATAGTATACGAATATAGGGGCTGTAATGAGAGCAGGTCGACTAATTTGGCGACCTTAAGACTAATTGTCTGCTTTTGTGTGGGAGGCCTGTGCAATACATGCGAAATAAATCGTAGTTTGCGGTAAATTTTCTCTGTCGCGCATTTTCATGGTATTAATTTGTTATTTAGAGGGAACAGCATTTGATGGAACTAAAAAGGCTCTTGGAGACGCTCCCCTCGGAATCAAGAAAAGCAGACAAAAGCAATTCTCAGGAGAGCTGTGCTCAGCAGTTTAAGAAGAGAAAGTCGTTAGTGCAATTCAGACAGCCGGAGCCATCTTACGCCAATAAAAGTTTTGAACCAGAGGAGGAAGCTACTAGCAAAAGCAAGCAGAGGACGGAGGGGTCAAGCTCCTCAGGCGTATGAGGAATTTAAAGTCGATGTTTCATATGTCAGGAAATTCTAGACGATCGGGGATTTCACTGCTTCCCCGGCGACCACTCCATCCCCCCCCCCCCGACTTATCGCATGAAGTTCAACTTTTTGAAATCTAGGGGTACGTCGAGGGGTAAAATTTTGCTGAGGGATTCTCATTGCAACAGAATCGATAGTCGAACCAGCCGGGGGCACTCACAAAAAATCTCTGTGTTGCTGCATGGAGGGGGAGATAACGGAAAAAAAGAACACGCTCCGCCCAACCCTGCTGCAACATGTCCTAGAGCCATATTCTCAACCGAGATTTTAAAGGTTTTCAGACATTTCCAGTCCCATTGTGGCCTCAAAGTGAGAACAGTACCTTATGTGGCATAGCCCAGGACGAAAGAGTCTCTTTCAGTCTACTACTACTCAACGTTTCACAGAAAAGACAAGAGAATGTTTCCAGGGAATAGAAATTTATAGTACTCGACTCCTGTTAAGTTACGTACACTTTTTGAAAACGGTTCAATAACTTAATCGCACCGTTTTTGTTAGACTCTTTTTGAAACGCTTGTATCTGATTTAACTCATTTCGCATTACATAAAATACATTTTATCGCCTTGTTCACAGTTAAAATACATTAGATTTTTAGACCTAAATATCATAATCACGTAACACAAAACGTGTTCGAAAAATCATTTAGTTTTCTTGCACTCTTGTTTTCTAGTATACACTGTATTATCTCCAGTGCTAAAACCTAGCCTCAGAATATTTATGATTTGAGCTACTACTTACGTCCCATTCTAAGTTGTTTTTTTTACGATTTTATTCTTTTTAGTAGGGACAACTTCTAGGACGTACCTTGGTCTTTCCGAGGGTAGCCGGTAACAAAAAAACCCATCAAAACAGAGAAAAAACTTCACTGTTCAGACTTTGACAAAAAAAAAACTTGTCAAACTTTCCAATTTACACAAGCAACTTTTGCTTGCCAAGGTATACTTGCTCGTGTAAATGCGAGAGAGTGACCAACATCAATTTTCTTTTAACAATAGAGTGGTTTTCGTTTGAGTGTCGTAAAACCAAAACCAAAGTAATTACTCTGGCCAATCACATAGGACACAGACAATACATTGAACCAATCAAAACTCGAAGTAATTACATGTGGCTGACGCAAAGCGCGGGAAAATGCATGCGAGCGCGTCACAATTGGCTTTGGTTTTACTTCTGATTGGATGAAAAGGTGGCGCGAATCTTTTAAGCCAATCGCATCGTGTAGAAAGTACAAAACCAATTACTTTTCGACACTCAAATGAAAACCGCTCTATCCGGGAATACATTATCAAGAGAAATGGTTAAGAGAATTTTAAAAATGATCACCTCAGGGAAAATGCGTGGAAATCAGTTTGGAGAATTTGGATGTGGATACTGGGGCTTAAAGGGTTATACGTAGTATGCAAAGAAAGTCAGTTTTACAGCTTGCGTTTCGGGTAAGCTGTAGCTACCATGTACTAACCTTAAAGTCATTTTAACTAGCCAACAAAAAAATTATGAGCAGGATTGATTACAGTTCTTCTGCAATTTGAATTCCCTCGCAAAAGCTTCATTGGCCCGTTGGCAAGTTAAGAACAGACTTCACCATTCCGATACTCTAATAGCAAAATCCACTTGCCCCGGGCAATCTGACACTACTTCTAGTTCTTTGCACGTTAAGGGTTTTGGTAGAGTAGAACGAGAATCAACAGAGTTTTCTTCGTAACTGACCACCCACCCCTCCCCAAAGTCACAATTTTTCCTTACGTGTGAAGTAGGTGTTAATGTTGACTTAGGGGAAGGGTAGGTAGTCAGTTACCCAGAGACCTTAATTGATCCCAGAACTTAATGGTCAGGGTGGTGTTCGATTTCCACCATGATGTCTCCTTCACCGACTTTGTCTCCAGCTGCAAAGTTAACGGCTTTCACCTGGATCAAAGAGGAAAGAAATAGAGGAACGAGAGTTCATCGATAATTCGGAGATCTAGCCCTTCTTTGGAGAAAATCCTCTTCGAGGTGACTTAAAAGGATTTTTTGCGCGCACGCAGGTTTGAACCAACCTAAATCCACATTTTTTTTATTTGGGAGCTAATTGGTCTTAGATTGCAAATCATTCCCGTGGTGCCTAGTTTTTTCGGATTGACAAACATTGGAGGCATTTTGAGGTTAAGCTAACTGAATTTCAGATTAACTAACATCAGAATTACCCATTGGCTGTGAATCGGCTTAAAGTGGCGTTAAGATGTGTTCCCTCCTTAGAAAAAAAGAGAGGGCCTGGGCGTACCCACAAGGGCTCACGAACCGACGAATCGCGGTCACATGATCACGATGCATCGGTGGTTCTTTTTCCTTGGTTTTGAAACCAAGCAAGCTGGCAGATATGTATCAACCCAAGTTTCTGATAATTTCATTGCCTTTTCAAACGCACCCCTGTGATGTTTCACAGGGAAGTTCCTTTTTGTGTGTTTTTCTCCCAAGGAAAACTACCGGGTTTTCCAGTAATTATTTTCTATTTAAGTCAAAAGGCTTCTCCTTTCTAAGGAGTTTGCTGTACTCAACTTTGTTCCTAAGACACTATATATCTCGGAAGAGAAACCGGCTCCTTCTGCGAAAGATTTATAATAACGAAGAGTCTACCCTACCAGGGTTTTCGGTAGCATTTGGAAGTACCGGATGCAGTGGTTCAGCTGGCGGACTTGCACTGTTCGCGCCGCTGGCGCGAACGTTCTCCGGCACTACGAACTCCTGGGAGGGGGGGGGGGGGGTCCGGGGGCGTGCCCTCCCGGGAAATTTGTAAAATTGGACTCTCTTAAATGCAATTTCCCGCGTTCCCTGGACCGGAACTGGGTAAACCGGAATCATGACAGGAATCATCTCTTTTGTTTTCGATTGTATGCATTACATAACTAAGTGAGTAAAATAAGGGTCAAGTCTTTCTTTGGTTAATAAATGAAAAAAAAAAACGATTTTCACACTTAAAAAAATAATTATTTCGTGTGAACTACCGGACGTTACATGTCAAACAACCGGACGTTGCGTCGGGCGTCCGGCCTGAAACGAAACCCCTGCGGCCTACGGGTGTGAGAGGATCGCGCGCTTTGCACACGCTTA
Source organism: Porites rus (assembly GCA_964035705.1). Lineage (NCBI taxonomy): Eukaryota > Metazoa > Cnidaria > Anthozoa > Scleractinia > Poritidae > Porites > Porites rus. The sequence continues at coordinate 25,940,488 of OZ038000.1, forward strand.
TCTGCTTTCACACCTCGAGAGCATTGATTAAGTTAAAATAAAAATATGTCACGGCTGCTATGTAAGCGCAGTGTGCCCAACATTTAAAATAGGACTTTCTAGAAGGAATGTCGCAAAGGTGCGAAGAGACAAAATGATATAAAGAATATGAGATGAAAGTAAAACAAGTAGCTTTCGGCTAGACAAGAAATGTAAGCTTACCGTGCCAGAAAGACCCGCATGTAAACTGTTCTGCATCTTCATTGCTTCTACTACTGCAAGCTCTTGTCCTTCGTGAACCTGTCAAAACAGAGTATACTATGACTTATGCAGCAGTTGTCAGTAGTGTTAAAAGTAAATTCGGGATCCCTTAACTAAGACCATCAGCCTTCCAAGTTTCTTATAGATTGCAGCTGGGAGTTTTTATCTGAAATAGGACATCTGACCACAACTACAAGAATTCTTCATTTTGCTGTTTTCATGTGTAAATTGAGGCTACTGGTTTATATATCTCAGTGGCACTGATAAATTTTAATGAGGAAACAAAAATGAAATGAATTCTGTTACTTGTAAATAAACCTACGTCATCGTGAAAATGGCCTTTTGAGCACTGACGTTGGAACCATAGCAGGCGCCAAAGGAGAAATTTCGGGGATGCGCGCACGCAGGAGGAGGAGAAAAAAAGTGCGCGCGCTCGTGCGCTCTATAACAACCAACGCCGAAGAAAAATTAACCGGTGTCTGCCACGCAGGCTACGTTGAACAGGAAGAGGTTACTTAAAAAAGAGGCTACAACTGACCTTGGGCGGAAGATAAGTTTACAAGGAATAGGATGGCAGTAATGTTACGGCAAAATAAAGAGCTATCAAAAGTTGGACTATAAGTTTTAGTCGTAGCAGCTTCAGCCTCTCAAGCAAACGTTTTTTTTGGCTTGTCATGCAATCCTTTTCGTGGGAAAGAAAAGCGAGACGAAGCCCTGAGAACGTGTTCGTGGGACGCAATAGCAGCTTCGCCCGCGGAGGTGTTTATATGGTTTTCAAGTAGAGCTAACTCTTGGTGACATCTTCCCTTAAAGGTTAACGAAGAGTTAACTGTTTAGGTTGACATGACTTACCTCGTCTCCGACACTGACAGCAACTGATACCACTGTTCCAGGCATGGGTGACTTGAGGAATGGAGACATGTCCTCCTGAAAAGTTATAGACGAGGAAAATAATTATCCACAATATCAATATTCAGTGAAACCTGTATCAAGCAGACAAGAGAGTCTGTAAGTCTCAACTCTTCTCCCCATGCTTTCTGAAAGACAAAGAGGGTTCTCCAAATATTAAGGTAAAAAGGACAAAAAATTTAAAAAAATAAACCTTCCCGCATTCCGCTCCAGTGAGCAAGCATAAAGAAATGAGGTCGAGACAAATCACTGCATTTCCTCCACTCGAGCATTGACTTGATGCCTTTGTTTGCAGGAATGCGGGAAGTGTCTATGCAGACAAGATCATCACACTTAAATAAGCAACTTATGCAGTTGCGAAAAGAGAATGCCTGAAACAAATTCAGGCTTGCTGGGATTTTATCTTGACCTCTTAGAGCGCTGCACCTGTATCACAGAGGTCAGGGTTCGAATCCCGCGGAAAGCCTAAATTTTCCCAGCCTTTCTTTTCGCATTTGTTATCATGTTTTCATACAACAAAGTAGAGACCTTTAGATTCTAGGACGAGAACGACTACGAGTACGAGATTTAACTTGAATTTTTTTTGCGTATTCTCAAAGTATAGACTCGCCGGAGTGCTTCATTTTACCATTTTTTACTAGAAAAGTTAACACTGTTACCTTTAGTGAAGGAGGTTACGCCCTCTTCCGATGGCAAAGTGATAAAACTTCTAACATTTGATAGTCTAACTTGTTTTCGCCACTTCCACATTCTCGCTAAAACTCGTAGTAGAATGACGACGATGACGACGGCTACCACGTTTTCCCGCCAAAATGACGCTCGCTCACGCGCGTGCACTACTTAGTACCGAGAAAATCTCGCACTCGTAGTCGTACTCGTCTTAGAATCTAAAGCTTTCTAGTGTTAGAGCGGTTTTCATTTGAGTGTCGAAAAGTAATTGGTTTTGCACTTTCTACACGATGCGATTGGCTTAAAAGATTCGCGCCACCTTTTCATCCAATCAGAAGTAAAACCAAAGCCAATTGTGACGCGCTCGCATGCATTTTCCCGCGCTTTGCGTCAGCCGCATGTAATTACTTCGAGTTTTGATTGGTTCAATGTATTGTCTGTGTCCTATGTGATTGGCCAGAGTAATTACTTTGGTTTTGGTTTTACGACACTCAAACGAAAACCACTCTAAGGAGCAAATACGACAAATTTATCAGTGTCATAAAACAGCGGCCTCGCACCACTTTAAAACGTCTAATTTCATTGTACCCCTATATGTTACGCCTCTTTTGTTTTGGGGATGGGTTCCACATTTTACTTTCTTCCTCCATTGTTTACCCAAAATGTACTGATATCAGATGTAGCCCTCGCTAAAACTCTAAGGGGCCAAAATAAACCTCTCAAGAAAACAAGCTATTCCATCAGCTCTCACCAGCATTGCTCTACTTTTGACAGGAACAGGGCAGGCAGTAGAAGAAGAAAAATATAAATTTCCCATACCTCTTTTATCTCCGGCATGTACTTCATGTATTCGTACTGATCTTGTGTGTGTACTCTGAGCTTGTACTATGGCAAAAAGAACACGGATTATAAATCTTCCTGAAGAAAGATATTCCCTTTGCATCAGGCCCTTTTCATTTAGTACCTACCGTTGTTCCATAATGCTGGATTTTAAACAGATTCCCTTCCTTCTTTAATGTCTGCAAGAAAAAGAAGATTGCTTGATACTAACTTGTCAAACCATCATGAGTAATATAAGAGGATAAAAAAAGACAGTTACTATCGTTCATAAGGCTTTACAGCTTGCCATTCAGGCAAGCTGTAGCTAGCATGTGCCACCTCAAAAGTCATTTAAACTGGCCTGAAAAAGTTTTTTTTAATGAGAAGGATTGATTATGCTGCTAGCATAGAGTTTCTTACAGAACTATTTATCATTCAAGAAGCTATTTCGAACACTCCACTGAGTTTCCCTTCATCGTATGTAATGTAATTTGTAAGTTCAAGAAAAATCTCTGAAGGGCTAGTTTGAAAGTGTTTGTGCGTTCCAGATCGAATCGTCCTTTAAACTGGAAGTGCTGGTTTTTTAGGATATGGGAGATGAGATGGAAAAAACCTCACGGAACAAGGAATAGAATGCACAACAAAATCAACCTACACATGATGTCAACGCCAGTACTTGGACCCAGGCGACATTAGTAGGAGGCGATCGCACCAATGTACCACATTTACTCAGTCCTTCAAAAATTGATAAGCCTGTGGCCTTCTAAGTTTCCACGACTAATTGAAGACACTTCTGAGGTCAAATTTTACAATAACTGCGTGATTTCTCTAGCGCTGATTGGTCGAAACCATTGGTCAATAGGAGTACAGACGATGAAAATAACGTGATGGTGGAGCAGTTTGTTTTCTCTTTTCTCGCTTCACTTTGCAGTGAAACAACTCGCCTGCAGCTTGTTGTTCCGCTTGAGCTTTGAACATTCTGAGGTCATTTCTATGGTCGATAAGGGTACAGTCCATGGAAAATTGTTCCAATTTGATAATTGGAATTGGGAATGATGGTTTTTGGGGAAAGGAGAAACCCGGAGTACCCGGACAAAAACCTCTCAGAGCAAGGGAGAGAACCAACAGCAAATTCAGCCCTCTCCCAGCTTTGACACAGCTCCCCCCCATCAATCCCAATGTACAAAAAGCCCCGAAGTTAGTCTAAAACCGCTTTGTTGTTGTAACTCACTTTTCGCTGTCTGAGATACTGGGATGAGACACTGCATGACCAACTGGAAACGTTATCAAATAATATAAGATTTGCCTTTAAGCTCACATTCACATTATAGGAGTGAGTGAGCGGCAGTACACAAGACACCCTGTAGATCACCTAGGAAATATTGCTAATGATGTCATCTTTAAAAGAACATGGCTCTTTTCTTACCTGCAATAATGCGGTGTTTCCATTGACTCTTGCTTCAAACACAGGATCAGATAACTTGGAAGTAGTGCTGAAATCCACAGAGCGGCCTTCGACAGTAACCTGAAATTACCAAACATTGGATCAGATAGCATGTCAGTAGTTTTAAAATTTAATACAGAGCGATTTTATCAGTGTATTAAAGTGGACCTCACTGCACTTCTTTCACAAAGAGGAGCAAAGGCAGCAGAAGGGGATCAGTGACCTACGTAATGGTGTAGAAAACATGGTTACATGCTATTCAAATTAATGGAGGGTCTACAAGAATGATGAACATGTAAGCGCATGTAGGATGTCCTGACGCATGTGCAGTAGCATGCTGACCATAAGCTTCTTCCGTTGGGATGAAGTCACTAATAATTGGCCTTTTTCAAAAATACCATAATACTCTTTGTTGTCCCTCCAAAATTTTGCACAAGCATTGTTTTCAATTTCTCTCGGGCCGATTGCTAAGTCTCAAGAAGAATTGAAAACAACGCTTGTGTAAAATTTTGGAGGGATAAAAAGGAATATTATGGAAGTTTTGAAAAAGGCCTACCATCAACAAGTTACTACATTTGCCAATTTTGCTTCTGTGTATGCTTGCATTGTAACAAGGCTGACATTGTGTAGAAAAATTAGCTTTACATGACATCAATGACACAGAAACACACAACAGAGCAGGGCAGCACCATAGGTATGGCCTGTAACAGCTATCCTAAAACCTCTGTTCAAAGTCTTTTGTAGCTTATACGTCCATCCGTGACACATGCCACTGTAACGTTCCGCGCAAATGGCATCCAAGGCTTGTAAAGCCATGGCCTGGGAGCAAGCTCTTCTTTTGGGGGAGTCGTGAGAGGTCAAGTGACTGCCGCATACGATAGGAGATGCAAGTGCGAGGTGTCTGTCCCTCAAGGCTTCGCTGCTTGCCTGTGCGTTCTATTGCAGCTCGCTTAGCTCACCACTCAAAATGGAGGGCTCGCCCACCATACAGTAAAGCCAAAGAAACTCCAGGATGGCCACAGCTAACCATAGAAAAACATGAGCAAAATTGTGTACCCAATCTACAAAGGCCAAGGATCCCACCAAAACATGAAAAATAACAATGAAAGAAATATAGTGTACCTTGAACCCTCCATCGGGCTTTGCCTTTACAATGACGGGATAATCCTCTTTGTTCAAGGTTATCATCAGATCCCAAGACTGTTCCTTCTTAATCACCGCATTTTGTCTAAAATAGAAGCCAAATGTTTACCGTATTAATTCGGGTAAGTTCCTTCAGGCGCTTACTTTCAGGTTCCAGTTCTTTGGTGCAGGGTTTGTCAACAGGGACATTTGAAAGGGTAATCAGACGACCTTTCTCTTTCACATACTTGCGCTCAACTTACTTTTCCTGGTTTTTAAATGTTTTAGCCCTCAATGATCTCTGTACAAAGAAATATGCAGTAGTAGCCAATAATTCGTCTCTCTCATGTTCAGTCAACTGATGTCCTGCAACAAACGCAAAAATGGGAAATAAATCAAGACTTGCAACACTTACAGTGACAACACAGGCAGCCCAGCTTGCTACCGTAAAGTTCCCAAAGTAAATCAGGAGTTGCGACACTGGTGGTGTCAACACAGGCAACCCAGCTTACTACAGTACAGTTCCTAAAGTAACTCAGGAATTGTAACACTGACAGTGTCAAAACAGGCAACCCAGTTTACCATAGTCCAGTTCCCAAAGTATTAAATCAGGAATTAACACTGACAGTGTCAACACAGGCAGCCCAGCCTACTACCTACGGTTTCAAACCATGTAACTGAGAACAAGTGTCACTACTTTCTACTCTCAGGCGCCAAAAAATGTCAACTTTTCAGGCAAATTCAGAATAACTGTATCAGCAAGAACATTTCTGTAAAGCCCAAAATCCACAGGGGTTAATACTTTAAATCACAACTGGGACCTCATCTCTAATAAGTCCTCCATTTTCAGAGGAAGAAAGTTATTAAGCCCCACCCCCACCCCCCACCCGCCAAATCTCCTGTCACCTTATTCTTCACAACCAAATTAATAATTAATGGCCTGTGTTACTCAATCCTGACTGTAACACTTCATGTTCCATCATGTGGACTGATCCTGTATGGTCATACACGTCCTGAGAGTTTGGATTAGTTTTTCATTTTCGGCTGCATGACCTCCAACTTCATGTGCTTACGCTTTTCCACTTTGTGTTCTAGTTTTCATGGAGAATAGATACCATTTTCAGGTTGTTTGAAAAAGCAGTGTAGCGTCCAGTTTCATGAAATTAAATAATTCCCCTGGTGCCTCAAACGTGCTTGAAATAAATAAGCCCCCTTGGGAGGGCTTAACCCTTTAAGTCCCAATGGTGACCAACATCAATTTTCTCCTACCAATATCCATATGTTGCCAAGAGAAATGGTTATGAGAGTTGATAAAATGACCACTAAAAGAATAAAGTCTTGATCTGTTATCAAATTCTCTCAACTTATTCTTTAAGGAAATGTATGGAGATCAGTTTGGAGAATTTTTACGTGGATATCAGGGCTTAAAGGGTTAATAGAGGATTTATGGTAATTATGAAACGTTTACTACAGATTCTTACCTTTAAACCCACTTGGGTACTCCTGTGGCAGAAACTTAGTGGTTATGTCACCAAGACGGAATTTGGGGTGATTCAGGACATCACGAAGCAGTGAAACATTGTATGTCACACCTGAAATATTCAAGTAATAATATTATTTAAAGACACTTTAAGTATACAGCTATTTCGAGAAAGGTTGCCGGAAAAAGGGCACACAACAATCCCCATGGCTATTGTGAGTGGTTTTGAGTTCACTGTTCTTCAAAAAAAATTGGAAAGATTGACATGAGAGGCTATGGACACATGTTTGAGAGTGCTAAAGGATAGCAAAAATAGTAGGTTTGACAGCTACTGTGTCAAGAACAGTGTATTGACATATCCCATATTACCTTTCGGGATTGGTGAGTGCACATTTTTTCCAACATCCTTTTCCGAAATACATGTATAAATAGACATGATTTGTGCTCCCACCCCGCTTACAAACTCCACCATGGAGATCACTGAAACCTGCCTGGGTAAAACAAGAAAACATTGCTTGGAGAGGGATTAATAATTTCTCAAATAGGACAATCATTATCAGCCTGGACATATTTACCAAACAGTCTGAACAATGGTGGGGTTGGCCCTGAGAGACAGGCCTTCCATAGGGGTAACGGGAGAGGAGACTTTAGAGGGGTCTCCCCTTGTCACTCTCTCTTCTCCTTTCTGCCCTCTGCTCCGGCCCCAGAAATGATTGGGAGGGGTAGGGTTTGGCGGAATTATTAGGGAGTTTTAGCATCAAACACGGCTATGGCAGCGGAAACCTCACTTTTAAAAGGAATTCGCATTTTTTAAACTTTGCCATGTTTATTCCAATTCACTGAAAATGTCAAATGTAGACAACTTTCCCTGGAGTTGATTACTTGGGGACCACACTCAAGGGAAAGAAAACTCCACAAAACTTAAAATTAGGCATTTTCAAGTTGCAGTTGTGCAGCAGCGACAAGGAAATGTGGGAAATAAGCGTAATGCACATGAGAGTTGACGCTTTGCCCAACAAATCTACTGCTTTTTTGACATCCTCGTTTTCGTCGCTGATGTCGTTGCTAAAGCTCTCTATTGTCTTATTACATGCATAATGCTGTGCATAGTGAGCGGTGAATCCATGAGGGAAAATCCTCGAAATTGAGAGATTCATATAGCCCCACTCGTCCCCAGTCTTGCTGAGGCATAACAGCCTAAACTAAAACAACAAAAAGCACCAGTAAAATAAATTTATTGTGTGTGATAAATCCCACCATCTACGCAGGACAACAAATACAACAAAGCTAATACCTCTGATAACATAGGAGTCCAGTGCTTTGTTCATTGTATCAAGGGCTTCATTTCTCGTGGCTCCATGAGTTGCAAGCTTTCAAAAGAAACAGACTTGGGAAAATTAATTTGAGATAAAAATGGTACACTGTTCACAGTCCTATTTTTTTCGTAAGATCATCAGGATCGAGTGCTTACCCGTACGGGCAATCATATTAGGGACCTTACGATCCGACAATGGCAACATCCATGAAAATATCCTGAAAAACACACTTTGCATTCTTTTACTTTTTTTCACGATTATCCTAAGTCACCCAGTTACTTAGAAAAAAGGGAATTTAGGTTGGAGATGAAGAGAGGGGACCGCTCCCAAGTTCAGACAGAGATGGTAGAATTTACCGGCTTGCCATTCCCGTTCTCAAGTAAACTTAAAACTTGGTCATTTCATGTCGTAGTTGTGCAGGGATGGAAACGAAATGTGCATGTGCAGACTTGTTGTTTTGCTTATTAAACCTACTGCCAGTTGATGTTCCCATTGCCATCGCCGTTGTGGTTTCGTAAGGTTCTTATTGGTTTCATAAGTACTAAGGGGTGGGCATCGGGGGTTTGCCAAGATGGCTGCCAGTAACACAAAGACTTCGATCTTGATGATCTTACGGAAAGATACGGGACTGTGAACAGTCTATAAAAATGAATAGGCAATAACTTCATGAAACTACTGAAATCTTTGGTTATTAAGCTTTAAAGGGGATGTATCAAGAGGATATAGCTGTTTCAGGTCAATTCTGTGCTGAAGTACAGTAATTACTTAATGCCTTTACCCAAATGCAAAGTTTTCCTGTAGCATGAGAAAGATAAGAAAAGGAAATACCAACACGGAGTTATTGACGTGGAAATGGGATCGTTTACCCCCCTGCTTTTTGACACGAACAGAGGAACGGGGAAAGAATGCAAACTTTTCCTGAGCAACCTTATGGACAAACTTTCCTGGAAGAACGGCGAGTCTTATGCCAGTGCCATATCTTGGCTTACAACACACATATCTTTTTAGATTCTAAGATAAGTCCACACATGTGCTCGAGGGTCTACAACCTTTTTCACAATTAGAATACTGACTTTTTAGATGATTTTAGTGTTAATGCAAGGAATATTGGCATTTTAAAATTTGTTTTAGTATGTTTGTTAGAGAAGTTTTAGTAGACAATAACAAAGAGTGATATAACCCATTTCATCAGTGATTAAAAGTTCTTCTGTGGAAAGAAAATGGAAGTTGCATGCATTTTGCACTGGAAAGCAGTAGATAAAAAATCATTACCTTTGATATCATGGAATCGTAATAAATGCTAATTTCACTTCCTTCAATAATGCCACTGTCACAACGAACCTAGAAAAAATAATTTAAGAAAAAAAATACAAGCTACAATAAATAGGAAAAAGTTATAACTTTAAAAAGTTCTATTAATTACAGCAGACGAGTGTCCCCCTTTAGGGAAAATCCATCCCTTTAGAAATCCCTCTGCACCCGCTCTCGGAGCATTACTGTCAAACACAGAAAACCATTCAAATACTTGAAAAATTTCAGTGATGTTGATTGTGTAGTGACCAATCACAATAAAGTTCAGGACATGGGAGCAAAACTCAAAACCACAAACTAATTACTGTTGCTGTTTGCAGTTTAGTTTTCTCTGGCCTTGTCAGCTTTTTTCCTTGCAACACAATAACATTCCATAAATATTTCTGGTGTTCACGGTTTTGTGAGTTTCTCAGTAAGATGACATAAAACAAATGAGTGTCTATATGTTTGTGGAAGCAACAGCCTCAGAATCAAAATACTCATCCAAGGCAGGTTATTCCAATAAAATAGTAAAACTTACCTACAGCCTGTAAGAGGGGGAAGAAAACACAACAGACTTAAAAAATACTTACGTTTGGAATATGAGTTGGCTCGATGTACTTGTACAGTCTTCCAATTGATGGCAAACCAAAGTTCTTATATGGATCCTACAAACAAATATTTTATTGGTCTTTAACCTTTTCCTATTAATGGACAAAATGCACTGTCTGTACACTCTGATTGGAACAAATGTTTAAAAATTTTGCTTTAATAATAATGATAAAAAAATAGTGACAAACTTTTTGGATGCAAGATCGCCAATAAGAAAAAAAAAGAATTTTACACATTGGAGACCATTTTCTGTCTTTTTTGAAGCCCAGAACATGCACTAACCCAAAGAACTGGGAGATTAACTCATGATTAAAGTAAAATCTTTCAAAAAGAGTATGTCAGACCTCAGCATACACTCTGCATTCCACTGCCCAGCCATTGATTGGAATATCTGCCTGTGTGATGCTCAAGGGATGACCTAAAAAGACAAGAGGCTGAATAATAAATTAATGACATTTAATTTGCTTAAATGTCATTTTTACAGTTGGATGACAAAGTTGTCCTTGGCCGTTAAAACTGATGCTGTTAGAGGCGGGAGAAAGGTCATGGATCTGCACAAGTGGTTATGGGTGTTTCAAGGGTGAATGAGTTAAAGGGTCAATGACGGGTTAATCAATGCATCCTTCAAAAGACTTGTTTTACTGAAAAAAGGAGGAACAAAAGTTGGTAATTGCTGATTACTAAGGTGTATAACATTGTCTACTGGATAAATCACTATCCAATGAAATGTGCAATTGGTTTCTCTAAAGTTTATCTGCTAGATAGCCATTTATCCAGTGGATATCACGATAGTAAAATCCAACTAGTGGTCTATTATCAATGCTGTATTCTGATTGGTTGAGCTACTACTAAGCCATATGTTATAGCCTGCTAGTAGTGAAATGTACCGGCTTTGAGAACCAAAACAGTGGCGGCGGAATCGCGTTTTGCCTGCTAAAGTTGTTTTGTCTCAATATTTTTGACCAACTGGTTGGATTTTACTAAAACAATAATTTATTATTCCTCTCGCCCTCATGGCCTCTGAGTCAATAGCCCATTTTGGCTTGAGGAATAATTGTTAATTAACATTGCACAACAAGGTCTTGCAATATTGCTTAATTCAATTCACTGGTATGAATAAAATGGACACCAAGTGGAATGTATGATCAAAAGGAAAAGCATTTCAGTACCTGCTGCCACTCTGATCATGTGTTCCACAAGATCAACTCCAGCCACCATCTCAGTGATGGGATGTTCTACTTGCAAGCGAGTGTTCATTTCCAGGAAGTAGAAATTCTTCTGTGAGTCAACCAAGCACTCAACAGTGCCAGCCGAGTCATATCCGACTTCCTTAGCAAGAGCTACAGCTTGCTGACCCATGGCTTTTCTCATGTCTGGGTCCACAAATGGACTGAAAGAAAACAAATGCTAGTTTTTCATCTTACAATTATAGAATAGCAAAATACATTCACACCTGAACTGCCCGAAAGCCAACAAGAGAAAATTCCAAAGGAAATTTCATTCCACTGTGATCTGTATTTCCTTTAAAATAATATTTCACGATCCTTAGGGTGTTTGGAAAAACTTTTTTCACCATAAAAAAGCCTAGTAAAATTTACTTGTTCAGAAAAAAAAGAAAAATAGGAAAAAGTGAGGTGAAGAGAAAGTTAACAGCCAGTGGGGAAAGTGTCTTGTTTTTGTCCAAATAGAATCTAGAAATCTCCTCTTCTGCACATGGCCAAACTTTAAACACTGTCATTTATCGCCAGCAGGAATAAATGTTAGCAAAGATCTCAACTTTGGGTAGCTTTGCTTGTCACTAGCACGATGATGACTAGAAAACAGCTCAACTAGCTTAAAGAGCATTTTTGGGCAAAACTTCTGGTGGCACATTGACTAAAGAAGCACGCTTGCTGAGCAATAAAACCCATCTTTGTTGAAATTCAAAGGATTAGCTATATGACTAATTTTTTTACTTCAACATGTACTCATTCTAAGTACTGAAGTGAAGTATTGTGTAATCAAGAAGGGAGGATAAATCATGCTTAGGTCTTATATTTTTACCTGGGGGACTCTTCAATGACCTTCTGGTTTCGCCTTTGGATGGAACACTCTCTTTCATTGACATAAACCTACAGCGTATTTTAAAACAAAAAAAAATTCAAAAGTAAACCATGTCTGTCATCCAAACTGGCAACAAAGAATGGTAAGGATAATCTAGGTGCCTGTTTTACAGAGGAATCTGTTACAGAGACAAAAATGTCAACCATTTCAGATAGATAAGACAATAATTATATAAACTGGAACTTACAGCATTTCCATATTTGTCTCCAACCACCTTTTAAGCAAAAAAGAACAAAACTGCTCAATACTCGGTATGAAAATGATATTGCAGCACATATATATGTATAGCAATCTGAGTATGTCCACATATTGTACCAAAGCACTATCCCATTCAAACAATCCTTTAATTGAAATCACTCTTCCACCCACTAAGTGCCTTCTTCACAATAGAGAGACAACCCTTGGATGTTACATTTTTGGATGAGGCCATGCTAGGGTAAATTCAACTAGTCTTTGGCATTTATTTTGTCCGGACATATTGTTCATTTAAAATGTTATGTGAGACACAGCTCCCCTCACAATGGTCAAAATTAGGCCAAGAAACACGCTTATCACTACTAAAAAGGCTACTATGGCAGAGAGCCAAACCGAAATTGTGTGTTATTTAATATGCTCTACAAGACTATACAACTATAATACAACTGAAGTTATGAATATATGAAAATCATATTATGTGAACGGCGGAGTGAAGAATTGTGTGAATGAAGATCATCACAGTTATGTACGCAACTTTTACAACTGATAGAATTGTTGATGAACTCCTGCTAATTGTGACCCAGAGTATGTGTTCTTAAATCATATTTTCTGGTACAGGTCAACATTCACCTGAATCTCAATATGCCTTGGATTGTCAATAAACTTCTCCACCAACAATCTGTCATCTCCAAAACTTGAACTGGCCTCTTGAGAGGAGAGACGAAAACCTTCCCTGATTAACAAAAAATAATAACAAGAACTCACTACAAATTTTATTTGCCTCTGTGGGAGCCTGTGCAACCAATACAAACTTAACTGCATCATGGTGATCAAGAATTAAAGTAATGTGTGGTAATTGACTTCCAATAAAGGAGATTTATATTAAGAAGAGTTCAGAGATGCACATTCTGCTTTCCATTCATTTTCTTCAGTCTCTTTCCACCTGAGTAGGATAATTTTATTCAAAAATAATAATTATTTTACTTCGACAAAAAAGGAGATGTTTAAAAAGGATGCAAAAAGGGAAAAGAAGAACTTAACATCCCCTGAGGCTTTACTGGTTGTTCCTATAATTATTATCATTAATAATAATTATTATTAAACGATAGTATACTCAAGGCTGCACTCAAAGGAAAAATTGTAGGGAGCCCAATGCTTTGAGCCTCTGAAATTCAGGGTGCCCAGTTTATGATTTATGGAAAAAACTGAGATTTTAGAACTAGTCACCTAGGAGCAAAACTAAGGAGCCAGGGGCCACCTGGTGCTGCCAAAGCACAGCCCTGATACCAATTGGTTTCTTCACAATTTATTTCAAACACTGGGCTAACAAAATTTCTACAAAAAGCTATCATGGCTTATACTTCTAATGTTAACCCTACTGCAAATTAAGGTAAAGTTCACAAAATAATGTGACATACTAGTTAGCTGACATATTATTATATACTGGTAGATCCATAACTGAAAACAAATGAGACCAATTTTTTATTCCTATTTAGCAATACATGTGATAATAATAAAAAAGAGTTGCATGTAAATTGAAAACAGACAAGATATCTCACTTAGTTTCATCATCATTCCAAGCAATTCTCATTCCTTTGCCACCGCCACCAGCAGAAGCTTTGATCATCACAGGGTAACCAATTTCATTAGCTATTCTAACTGCATCCTCATCATCCTACAAAGACATTATAAGTTAAAATAAGTCACCTTAGACTGTATTACAATCATAAAAACTGCAGAGCTGTCATTTACATGTGGGGCCGTAACCTACAACACCTGTTATGGCTGAGCTCACTTGATATTATGGGTGATCAAAGTGGAAAGCTAAAAGATGACACAGAAACTGTTTATTTCTTGTGAGATGTTACTGGTAAACTGCCATACATGAACATATACCTGCCAACTTTTTCAGAGTCAAATACGTGAGATTTTTGTCTTGTCATGACCGGGACTTCTGTCACAGCGAACATTACTGAAAATATCCGAAGATGTTCTGACAACCATTGAGCTTATCCGAAGCTATTCAGAAGACGACAATTTTAGCATGTTTAGTTTTCATCAGAACACAAAATCATTAGTCAGTGCCTGTTTGGAATATTTTCGGGGAAATTGAATTTTCCTTATAAAGGATGTGTTAAGGAATAATTCATCCAGATTTGTGACTCAGGTATGATAAACTGTACTTAATGTGAGAGAGTGATGTCTTAAGTCTGCAGGCATGAGACTCACATACATGTTATCAACCCTCCAAGTTGCGACCATTTTAGTCACCATGGTACCTAAAATTTTGAAGCTGGCGACTTGATTTGTAAAAAAGTCTCCCTAAACCAACAGAATTGGTCGTCATAAGCAAAAACTTTAACTTGGAGGGTTGGTAATGTGTGACAGTTGGCAGGTATATAAACATGACTTATCCTTTGTGAAAACTATGCAATCCATTCATGGCTCGGTAACACTGGCCTTCACCCTTACCCAGGAATAATGTAGAAATAAGCGGGCTGCTGGCTAATTTCACCAGCTGAAAAAGACCTAATTACAGCTTAAAATTGCTTGGAAAGCAAAGACATGTGGTAAATTAGAAAATGCAGTTGAGTAAAGAAGCCAGCTTGACTTGTAACAAAAGCCTCATTAGTCTTCCTTAGCTAAAACTATGCTTACTCTATCCTCCAGTTGCACCATCAAAAAAGGAACACTCCTTTTTTTAATTTATAAATGAAAAGATAGTTGATTTTTAACAATGCTGCTTTGTTCACTCAATGGCTATTCCAGCATTGGCTTTGTTAACTGTTATATTATATGTGACCTCTCATGCGAAAACATTCGTTATTTTGATTTTTTTAATTCCTTCTTTTCATCATAATTAGATTTTATGAT
The DNA here is from genome assembly GCA_964035705.1 of Porites rus. Taxonomy (NCBI): domain Eukaryota; kingdom Metazoa; phylum Cnidaria; class Anthozoa; order Scleractinia; family Poritidae; genus Porites; species Porites rus. The sequence goes on from OZ038000.1 coordinate 25,955,561, forward strand.
AAACAAAAACTTGGATTTATAGCTTAAAGTGCATGATTAATGAAATAGATAATGTCTTGCAGCTCACTTACCTTTACAACTCCTTCAAATCCAGGGATGATGCTGACACCAGCCTTCTTGCCAATCAGTTTGCTTTGAATTTTATCTCCCATTGCTTGCATTGCAGCAGCATTGGGGCCAATGAATGTCACACCAGCCTTTTCCTGTTGTTAAAAATCAGCAGAAGAGTATACACTCGACTCTCTCTTAACGGACACCTCTATAAGACGGACACCTCTGTAAAACCGACACCTAGAGATGGTCCTTGCCTTTCTTTACTCCCTTTATTTGACTCTTTATAAGACAGACATCTCTCTAAGACGGACACTTAGAGTTGGTCCCAAAGGTGTCCGTCTTGGAGAGAGTTGACTGTACTCAGCGTGCAAAGAAAGTGGTGTCTGATAGCCTGGGCCTAGTGGATTTTGCTATCGGGCTAGTGATTTCTATTCTTAACTTGCCCGATGGGCAAACAAAGTTTTTTTGGGGAATTCAAATTACAGAAGAACTGTAACCAGTGCTCGTCAAAATTTTTTTTCGGCCTACTTGAAATGACTTTTGGGCAAGTACATGCTAGCTACAGCTTGCCCAAATGGCAAGCTGTAAAACTGACTTTCTTATGAAGAGTTAGAAACTCACATGGAGCAAAAGAAGATTTCTGGTCTTAGACAGTTAACCTTTTAAGTAACAGCAGTGACCATCATATTTTCTCTTGACAGCAACAACACATAATCAAGAGAAAAAGTTATGAGAATTACTAAATTGATCCCCAGAGGGAAAATGCTTTGACCTCATATTAAAATATCTCAACTTATTCTTTTAGAAAATGCATGGGGATTAGTGATTCATATTTCAAGTGACCAGTGTGTAACTAGATCCCCACCCCAGTCAGTCAGTCAGTGGGCCAATCTGGCACTCAGTCATTCAGCCAGTCAGTCAGTCAGCCAGTCAATCAGTCAGTTTGTCAGTCAGTCAGTCATTCATTCAGTCAGTAAGTCATTCAGTCAGTTAGTCAGTTAGCCAGTAAGTCAGCTAGTCAGTTAGTCAGTCAGTCATTCAGTCAGTAAGTCAGTCAGTCATCTAGTCAGTCAGTCAGTCATTAGCCAGTTGGGCAGTCAGTCAGTCAGTGAGTCGCCAGAATTGTTTCAGTTAGTAAGTCAGTCATCTAGTCAGTCAGTCAGTCATTAGCCAGTTGGGCAGTCAGTCAGTCAGTGAGTCAGTCAGAATTGTTTAAAGTATCATTTCGTTTTTAACCACTTTTTAAACTGGTTCTACATCATCTGAAAGATACACTAAAGGAAAAAGATACACTATATGAAAAAAAAAAAAATTATTCACCAATCTAGCCACAAACTTGCTGTTTTCTGATAAAAAGCCATATCCTGGATGGACCTGAAAAGAAATACATCACTTCAAGAAGTCTGTCTGATCCTTTAATGTCAAAACTTCATTGTAAACGTAAATGATCTAATAGACAGCTGGGGCATTATAATTTTAAGGGCCCAGGAAGGAGCGTTTAAAAGATAGGAGGAGTTGAAAGAGAGAGGCATTTTTTTGGGCATAACTGTAACAAGCTCAACAAAATAAAATGCTCTCAGAATAGCAGAATATCCAGTGCATCCAGGTGGTGAATGCATCAAGTACATCAATAAATCAACAGATTTAATAAGCAAAACAACAACTCTGTTCATGTACCACACTTTTTTTGCACATATCTTTGCCTTCAGTGAATGCCCATGATGCAAAAATGCCTAATTTTCTATTTATGGAGGACATAAACAGGTGACAATGAAATTTTTTCTCTTTTTCAACTTGAACATTCAGGACATTAAATCTACAAATAAAGGAGGTTGGAAAAAACATGATGAACAGTCGCCTGAATAAAATTGAGGAGAAAAAAATATACAAAATTAAATGCAGAATAGGTAGTCATGTATACTAACTGCCTGTGCACCAGTTATGTTGATTGCTTCCATTATGGCATCCATGTTCAGGTAGCTCTGATTTGTTGGTGGTGGACCTACACAAAATGACTCGTCAGCCGTTTTTACGTGAAGCTGGAAAATAAGTTACATGCAATGTTAATGCTGATGCTTAGAATATGACAGGTGAAAGAGAAAGACTTGGCAGGTTTGTTTACTAAGGAAAAAAGAATAATGTTTAACAGTGTTCAACTAAATTAGGGCATACTTAACTTTAGCAAATCACATGAACATTTTTAATGCCAAAATTTTAAGAGGGGTTTTACAATAATAATAACAATAATAATAATAATAATATTTACATTTGTAGATCTCATCAAGACATTGAAGAGAAGTTAACTGCTTGACTTTTATGAAGATGTGGGTGGGCCGATTACCTGGAAAAACCCAGGCCAGTGCAAATGATGGTAACGTCTGGGACACTTTCCAAAGCCTGCGCTTGTTTGTAAGAACTTAAGTGCACTAACCGCACTTCTGTACTTTTTCCTTGTTGATATATAAGCAGTAAGGTGCTGCCTGCACATTCTAATGCAGATTTTATAAGACAAGAATAGAATGAACATTTATTTAACATTTTGACAAGCACAGCGTGAATCATTCCAGCAAATGAATATTCTCAAAAACTTATCAAAACATACCGCATTGGCATCAGCTTCACTGTATATTGCTACAGTTTTGATTCCCAGACGCTTGCATGTTTTCATCACCTGAAAACGATAAAAAAAAACGATATCAATCTAGAAGGTCGCCCAGCCTTGTTTAAATATGCTGATGATTCTACAATTATCGTCCCTTTTTGGGGAAACGGTCAGTGTCGCACCGACTTGGTGGATCAGTTTCTTAGCTGGTCCAGCCGCAATCGCATGACATGCAATCCAACAAAATGCAAGGAGATTATTTTCCGTAAGAAAGGTTTCAGTCAGGACATCCCGCTAGTTAGTAACATACCGCAGTGCGCAGAGTTATCCATATTAGGTGTTACTTTCCAACAAAATTGTAAATACAGTAGTCATGTGCGTGCGAAGGTAATTAACGTGAACAAATCATTATTCGTATTAGGATCTTTACGTAAGGAAGGAATGTCCCAGGAGGAAGTAGATCACCTTTTTAACGCAATAGTTTTACCAAATTTTTCTTACGCTCTGCCTGTTTATGGTGCCTCAGATTCCGACCTTTCTGTAATACAGAGTTTTTTAGACCGGTGTATGAAAAGAAAGTTTATGTCCAAGAATGTAAATATCAGGGATTTGCTAGAGAAGGCGGACAAGACACTCTACAAAAAAAGATCGAATGACCCCGAATGCCCGTTCTTCCAGTTTTTACCTAAGGAAAAGAACATGAGGTACAATCTTAGAAATACGTCAGTCTCTGTCCCTAGAATCTACACTGACAGGTTTAAGAACGTTTTTAGTAACAGAATAATTTTTAGATATGATATGTAAATAGTTTTTTGAGTTTATATTGTAACTTAGGATATGTGATTTTTTCTTAAGAAATAAAGATTATTATTATCATATCAGGGTTGTCACCAAGATTTCAAGTTGCCGGGTAAATACAACAAGAAGGCGGGGAATCAAACAGCTAGGGATTTCTTTTGGTTCTATTTTTCTTCTATTTTGCAATAAAAGTAGCCGGGGACCACTCTCTTAGTAGCCGGGGAAAATCCCCGGCCCCCGGCTCTTAATGACAACCCTGGATATAGGGCGAATTGATCATCACAGTCATAATATACTGTTGATAGTATAAATTATCTTACCCTGCATGCTATCTCTCCTCTGTTAGCTATCAAAACTTTATCGAACAGCTGAAAGACAAAATCAGAGACAATAACGGGGTAGCTGGTACCTTGAATAAGCATGTAAGCAGGTTCAAGTTATGAGCGTTTTACTCTACCATTCATTTATCAATATTTTGTTTTGACTTTTGTAATGATTAAAATGGCACCATGAGAAAAATTTTGACATTAACATAATTTTTCAGAGTGACATGTAATCCAAGGTAAAAAGGTATAGGCGCACATGAGCCAAAGGCTCAAACAGCCCAAGCTTATCCCAGTTTCGTTAGGCCATCCCCTTTTTTTTTTGTTTAGTGTTGAATGCGTTTTCTGATATTGGGTCAGCCGGTCTGATTGAAAAAAAAAATCTAAAAAAAAACACAAGAAGTCTCGGAATAGGAGGCCCTAGGACCCCAGGATGATGTTAAAAGTTAACATTCATATATATCTGGATTAACAAAATGCACAATATACTGTAAAAAATGTTCCTGTCTTTGTTCCTGTTTTTCTCTATCCTGTTACTATGCTCATTCTCAGATTAAAAGAATAATCATAACTATAACAAAATTGTCAAATCTGATTGGCTATCAACTGCCCTGATTTCAGCCTTAATTGGACAGTTTAATTGGACAGTACGCGTCATGCCTAAGTAATTGGACAGTACGCGCCATCACGCGCGCGCTTAAATGGCTTTTTTTTCACTGCTAGCAAAACAAAATTTCGAATTTCTTATGTTTTGATTTAAAAAATAGCCTATTATGTCACAAATTTTGTTAAAGTTATGATTAATTGGTAACAGAACTTCGTGTTGTCCAATTAGGTCTGTAATCATACTCGTGATTAAACAAATCGGACTCCCGCTACGCGGTCGTCCGATTTTGTTAATCACTCGCATGATTACAGACTGAAGTGGACTCCACTCAGTCCTGTTACCATTACTTATTTCAAGTGATAAATGGTTTAACTACGTAGTAAATTTTTTTTCTTTTTTGAAAATGCCAAAAATTTGGGTCGGTCAGACGAAGGTAAACGGAGAAAAAAAAGAGGATGGCCTTAGCATGAAGCACCTACAAGTAATGCTACTCCCCCCTGGATGAGATGCTAGTCCATTGCAGGGTTACCCCCCAGCAGTATGTCGCTGATACCCATTTATACACCTGGGTGAAGAGAGGCAAAGTGGACTAAAGTTCCGTGCCTAAGGAAACAATGTGACGGGCGAGGCTTGAACCCCGGACCTCGAGATGCCGAGTTCAAGGTGTTAACCACTTGGCCACACATGCCGCCACATGTAATCTAAGACTACAAACCAATCAGAATAAAGGCTCTTATAAAACATTTTTTTGTGACTTTGAAGTGTTTATGTACAGGGTAGTTATCACAGAAAATGGAAATTCAATAAACTGCACACCTTTTCTCTGCTAATACTTGAGGTCTGCAAACCCCTAAAGCATGCCTGCTGATATCCATTGAAAAGATATGTTCTTTGCTGTTGAAAAAATCAATAACACAAAAAGATTCTGACATCAACAGTATAAAATAAAGACTAAGAATGTTATCAAATTCTATCCTTAACCTTTTACACCCTTCTATCAGCATGTACATTAAGCATAATTATTCTTCAAACAGTCTTCTACACTGTATGCAGTTACCCTAGTATGGTAGAAATATAGACAATTTGCTTAGCAGTCAATTAATGTTGTTATGTTTACTTAGATGCTGATCATTGTTAAGAATTAATTGTGGGTCCGGAACCTAGTGGCGACCAGTGTGGAGATATTTAACCATTTCCCTCTTACTGTTCAGTTATAGAGAGAAGTTACTTAGTTCTACCACTGACGTTGGGAAATCCTGTGACCATGTGTTTATTCACAGCGGTAGATATAGGGACGTAACTAAGGAAAAGCCAAGTCAATTCAGCAAATTATTTTTACTGATCTGTACCTTAAAATTAACACAAGGCTTTGTTTTCCAGAGCAATTTGAGCTGGAGATATGGTCATTTTCATGTAATGGAATAAGCTGGTAGCCAGCATCACACCAAGAAAACTTTTTTTTTTTTCATGTCCTTTGCAAACAAGCCAATCTGCTTGTCTTTTCCTGTAAATTTCTTAACTTTTTCTATGTTTGGATTTTGATTCAGAAACCATCTGTGTAAGAAAAGCTTGGGGGTGGCCCTGATACCCAGGTCACAGAAAATTTGCTAATGCCCCACCCCAGGACTAACAAGGCTGCAATGCAAATGCTCAACATTTAATAAGCTATTAAGGGAGGGGGATGGGTGAAGATGGAATTGACTGATGCATAACTTTTTTGCTGGCAATACACTACTAAGTTGCTGACAGTAAAATGTGATTCCTATGAGATGCAACTTTTCTGCTTATCTACGTGACAAGCTATATTGCATTCAAGATCAATAATTTGTCCATAAGAAATAGCAGTTATCAAGGGAATAAAAAGACAAAATACAGCATGAGATTGAACAACGATTTCCAGTTTTGCAATCTGATTTGGCTGAAATCGATTACACAAAATAGGCATTCCCATCTGGTTGAATAGCAAAAGGTAACGCAATGAACCGAAAGTGCCCGGCTGAGAGCAAATTAAAGAATTATTGTTATTATTTATTTATTTTAATTAGAACTGTGGGTGTCCCGTTAAAGATTCAGCTTTCGATTAACCAAAAACAAAACCAGTAATTATTAGGGGACTTGTTAAGAAACTTCTCAGATTTCTGGAGATTGGTTTTAAAAATAATAAGCTTATAGCCAAGTTCATTTGTATGCATGAGCAACGTGCAGTCTCACACGACAGAGTAGAAAATGCTACTAACTAACAAAATAAAGGCTCCCTGTGCAAAAAATAACAGATAAACATTCTAAACCATAAAATTAGAAACTAACCTTGCAAGTTCTACAAGCTCCTTGAACAAAAGACGATAGACCGAAGCCCATACCTCTGGAAGCCATCGCCATGTTCAACTCTTGACCTGGGAGCCTGTCATGCTTGATTTCAGCGGACACAGATTATACCGCAAGAGACTGGAAACAAGCGCCTTGTAAGATAAGCAGAACGGTCAGCAGAACGCAGAAAGACGTCGATGATTTTTGTCCTTCTTTTGGTAGTCGATAGCTCGTCGTAAAAGGTAAATAACATTCTTACTTTAATGAATTATTATATTTAAGTGTTAAGCTACGTCCTGATGAGCTTCAATCTTTCATTTGGTGGGTTTTCTACACAATTCGCTCGCAATCGTTTAATCGTTCTCTCTAGCATGTTTTACAGAAACGTGCAAAGTTTTTGTTTTCTTTAAATCTTAACTCTTCTGTGTCTGTTGTTTAGATCATGATCATTCCAATTCGCTGCTTCACTTGCGGAAAAGTTATTGGAAACAAGTGGGAAGCTTACCTGGGATTACTTCAAGCAGAATACACAGAAGGGTGAGCAAAATAAAGTTGGGTATCCAATGTTAGACAATTCGCCCCCCAGACAATTAGCCCCCGACAACTAGCCCCCACATTATTAGATTCGAATTGCGAACTGGGCTGGCTGTTGGGGCGAATCTTCTGGGGGGTGAATTGTCTGACGTTCTAAAGTTATTTAGGAGTTGGCTTTGTGCTTTATTGAGAGAAATATAGAAGATATCGTAGGGCTGGCCGCATGGTATGGTGGAGATGTGTTTTACCAGTGACACCTACCCTTCGAAGCCAAAGATTGATTGTGGTGTTTGATGAAGCAGGGTTTAAAGAGAAACTCCAGACCTAAGGAATTACAATTATTATTTGATAAATATGTTTAAAATTACTTTTTCATCAGCACTTGTTAATTGCATACAGAAAAGAACTTTCCAAATGTTCATGCAACTTTTCCATCACTCATCCAAAGTAATCCAGCTAGCAAAAAAGTAATAAAAGGAATAATTGAATTTGCTTCATTTTGCAAGCTCAATAAAATGATTTTATTTGCACTACTGTAAATTTCCAACTTGCACAGCATGTTTAGAATGTCTGTGAAAAAATAACTGAACAGGACATCTGTTAGTGACAGAAAATATAGATAGAAAAAGAAAAAGAAAAAGAAGGAAAAAGGCTTACAGTCAAAAAAAAAATTGCCATGCATTGAACTATCGAAATGGAAAACGTTATGCCAGAGGCAGCATACTTTGTATTCAGCCGACTGCGCCACGGTGACCTTCACTGATTCAGGACTTATGAGATTTGCAGTAGCTTGCTTGTGACTTGGCCTGGTAGATATCTTTATAGATCTGGGGTTAATTTAATACAGCTTTTACAAGTGTAATTTACAAGTGTAGCTATTGTTTTCAGACTCTAAAACAATGGCTGCACTTGTTGTACACTTGTTGCAGATGTAAAAGTTTTATTAAATTGACCCCTGGTCCCAGCTGTTCAAAAGGTGGATAGTGCTATCCACTGGATAAATCACTATCTAATGGATAGCGCAGTTGGTTTCCCTAATACTTATCCACTGGTTAGTGATTTATTCGGTGGTTAGCACTATCCAGCTCAAATCCTTGTACACAGGTGAGGGCCAGAACAAGGATTTTGGCCGTGTTTCACAGACAGACTTAACCAGAGTTTAGTTTCATCTGTGGTGAAGGCTAGCCCAGTGACTATTCTAAGCTGAGCTTGGTAATCTTTATCTGAAGAACTTTGTATTTTTTGCAGAGATGCTTTGGATGCACTTGGACTAAAGAGATACTGTTGCAGAAGAATGCTTCTTTCACATGTGGACTTGATTGAAAAACTGTTAAACTATGCACCGCTTGAGAAATAGACTAAGTATCTTAAGAAACACATTGAGACTAGAAAATAAATATTTTTTTTTTCGCCAAATAAATGTGCCTGAAAGCACCAGTTATCTTGTAGTTAAAAAGTCACTAGTTCCAGTTTCTGGCATCCAGATTGTATAGTGCCTTGCCACTTCATTATTTTTTATTTTATAGAAAAGTGACTCGAGCTCAGTGTTTACCGGTATTTATTAAAGTAATTAGCTTTGACAGTTCATCATTGAAAATCAATATCCTTGTTGTACCACATAGAATGCCCTTATGCAAATAAAATTTATTAATTGCTAATATGGAAGCTCTCCATACTAGTCTTGCACTGTAGGTATTTATATTAAGACAGGATTTAGCTACTGCTTTTTTGACTTTGTATTAGGCGGGGGGATTCATAGCTGCTTTATAACAAAGACTCACTGGTGTGACAGGTGATTAAAAGAGCTCTCAACTGAGATGTTGAAGAGAGTTTCATGCTTCCTAAATGAAAGGGACTCCTAGAAGGCTAGCTAGGCTGTGGGAAATGGGTTTTACCTTTTAGGTAGGATTACTCAGAAACAAGACATATTGTTTTGGTGAAAAGTGTTTTATTTAAACTACCGCTTTGCAAACACTTGTTTAATTTTGTACCCTGATTGTGAAAATGTGCGTTTTAAATGCCACTTCAGTTAAAGATACTTTTAACATGCAAGTTTCCTGAAGATCTTCCAGTGATCTGTTGATCCAAAAGCATCACGACTGTATGTTTCGTTGTGGAGCTTTCTGTCTGAAAGGAAAGCCCAAAGGAAAGGTCAGTCCGAAACCATAGTTCATAGCCATGATCAGGGCAGAGGTTGTTCCCTTAAGGAATTTTATTGCACATTGTTATTTCTCATTGACTCTCTTGAAGACACGAAAACCTTCTCGTTTCATATCTGGTGTGCCAATTTCTGGTGTCATGTGACACAGTCCCCCTGACACAATGGAACCTTTTTTCAGGGGACACCAGTAGGACCAGAGCAAATGTCCCCTGATTAGAGGTTAGGCTGGAGTGTTTTAATAATTAACCAACAAATAAAGATCAGAATCTGCCACAGTCATTATTTCAAGCAGCTAGATATTGTATAAAAATTGTAATTAACTTATCTCTGTGATATTGTGTATTGTGTTTGCATGAGTGAAGACCATCGATTTAAGTGAGATAGTTCATGTTCTGAAAGCTGTCATCATTTTGACAAGTGTACACTTGAACTTATCAAACCCTTTTGTGGTCAGTCACATTAACAGTGCTAACACGTTCCCTGAACAGAGGTTAAACTGGTTTGGAGACCCAGAAAAGTGTTCCTTTTCCTTGAACAGAGTTGTCCCTTCAGCAGTAGAGGTAACAGGTACAAAGATTATGTAATTACAATTTTTCCAGAACCAAATTTTGTGTCCTCTGAATGGAGGTGTCCCTTGAATAGAGGTGTCCCAAAGGATAGGTTCCACCATAGAAGGCAGACAGACATCAACAAAGGTGGGCAAGCAGAGCTGGCCCTTAGGGTGACCAGCTACTGACTTAAACTGTCAGGTTTTGACAAATGTCTTTTTTTTAAATTTTAAAATTGAATATTTTATACACACCAGTTTGTGATGCCTTTAGGTCAGCGCCCGGGCCCCCCACAGCATTCTGGACACTGACAGCATTCACCACAGTCATCACCATTGTCTTCATCATATTCCATTCTTACAGAATCTCTCATAGGGTGTTTGATGGGCTTACGGAATTCACTCTAAATACAAGAAGATGGAGGCCACAAGATCAAGATCAAACCATAGTGACATCATAAATATGATTAACATGCACTTGCTTAAACTTTTAATACACGTAATATTCAGGGGAAACTGCCAACCTACCTGTTCGCTTACCCAATGTTAACACTTCTCACTCAGGAAAGAGTGTTTGGTTAGGGGAGGGGTAGGTGGGCTGATCTTAGACTTCTCATTTAGGGCAAAGTGTTATGTAGGGGGAGGGGTAAGTTGACAGTTTACTAGAATCTTACTTCCTGTTGAACATTTGTCAATGATGTATACCTGATAACTAATTGACTAGGGTTCTAATGATCTTTCTTGTGTCATAAGTCATAAGGCCAATAATAATAATTATTGTAAATTTGTAAAACATGATTACAGTATGCCATTATGGTAACTTGTCGCCCCTTGCCCCTGCCCCTCTTCCCACTTCTCAACATTTTTATTCTCAGTTATAGCTATCAACATTAATATTTAGGATAGTTCAGCCCAGGAGATTTACTAAAGCCTTCTCGAACAGCTATGCAACTTTATCTGTGGTAGTTTGTTGATTGTAGGTGCCTCCTTTTGAAATGCATTACTATGGAGTGTAAGCTAATTTCAAGACCTAGAAGATAAACAGGGAAACCTGATGAGACAGAGCCGTAGCTAGCAAGGGAGGGGGCAGGGAAGCAGTTGCCCCCCCCCCCCCAGAACTGTTGAGGCAGACAAATCAAGTTTGTGGATGGATTTGTTCTCGTTAGACTCAGTTGTTTTGATTGTAGTGACTTGCAATAATTGTTTGGCCATTTCATTGGGGAGGATACAGACCCCCCTACAAGGTTCGTGCCTTTGGCACTTGCAATATGCCCCCCCCCCCCCCCCCACCACCCTCGTTACTAAAAACCTAGCTACGGCCCTGTGAAATGGATTCATCTTTGCAAACAGCTTTATCATCAATAAATATCAAGGACGGAATTGCTGCTTCTCTATAGGCTTTTACGCAGTGTTGGTGAAAAATGTTTATCGACTCAGTAATTTTGATACCATGGATCATGCTATCCTTCTGGGAAAGCTTAAACTCTATGGGGTCAGTTCTCAATCCCTTAACTGGTTCCAGTCCTATCTATCTGACCGAAAGCAACAAACGTTCATTGATGGAGTTCAATCTGATTTCTGTAATATAACATGTGGTATTCCACAGGGGTCTATTTTAGGCCCTCTCTTATTCACTATTTATATTAATGATCTCCCTTCATGTAATTTGTTTTCAAAACCCAGAATGTATGCAGATGATACTACCCTTACCACATCTGCAGAAGACCCATGTGTCCTTGAACGTAAAATGAATTATGATATGAATTTAATCCAGTCATGGCTGTCAGCAAACAAATTAACTTTAAATGTTAAGAAGACTAAATACATGCTTATAGGGAGCCAATTTAAGTTATCCCAAATAAATAGTGACTTCACAGTCAAAGTCAATAATACACCCTTAGAAAGAGTAATTAAACATAAATCCCTTGGAGTTCAAATTGATGAATCTTTGAACTGGCGCCCACACATTCATACCATTTCAAAGAAAATATCCGCTGGTATTGCTATCTTAAGGCGTGTGAGTCATTTTATACCATTTGATACTAGAGTGAACATGTACAATGCACTGGTAATGCCATATTTTAATTACTGTGGTGCCGTTTGGGGTAATATCAATAAGGGACTAGCAGACAAACTTCAAAAGCTGCAGAATAGGGCTGCTAGAATTCTCACCTTTTCTAACTATGACGTTCGCTCAAGTGTTTTGTTGGATGAGCTTGGCTGGGAAAGGCTAGAATATGCAAGACTTAAACAGTTGGCTGTGACAATGTATAAAATCCATAATAATCTTTCCCCATCGTATCTGAGGCGGATCTTTACCAACACCTCAAATGTACATTCACACAATCTTAGAAATTCTGAGTTAAATTATTATGTCCCCAGACCCAAAACTGAGTCTGCAAAAAGGAGCCTACACTACAGAGGATCTGTTCTGTGGAACAAGATTCCCTCAGAGATTAGAAAACTGCCTAGTTTAAATGTTTTTAAAACTTCAATTCATGGGAAAGATTTTTCTAATACACCATGACTCATTGTAACTCTTATTATTCATAATGTAAGTTTTTGTATTTTTAACATTATAGTCAATAGTTCCTTAGTCTTTTAGTCTTAGTATTTTAGTCTAGTTTTCAACACGATTCCTAGGAAGACCATGTAAAATGATACGATTTCGTGTATAAATAAAGATTGATGATGATGATGATGATGAGTAATTACCTCATCGTTACGTTCATGAAGTTCAGGGTACTTGTTCAAGTTGAAGCGTTTCCTTAAAGTTGAAGCCATTGTCATAGTAACCATGAGCAAAACCACAAGTGCTACGCCCTTATTCATCTTGGCCTAGAAAATATGAGAGGAAACTTTAACTCTTTCAGCTATAAAATATACCGTTCTCTGTCAATAGATATTAAGAAGTCCATGTAATTTTCCTGGGAATGTTAATAGCTAAGCCCTCACAAATTAAGATCTTTCTCAACACTTTAATTTTTGTGGGTCAAAACAGAATGAACATTGCGATCCTTGAGTAGTTTTTGGATCATAAATCCTTATTACTCGAAGGTAGACTATCGGAATTTGTGTGCATGTTTTTGTATAGCTTTTTAATATTGAGTAAATTATTTTCGCGCCTGCTTTTCGCGAAAATTTGGGAGCTGTCTTTCGCGGGTATAAAGTTCTGTGAGCTTTGGTAAAACTGAAGAAAAGTGTTTCATTTTGGAGTTTTAAGCCGTTGCTTTTATCTCTCAGTGAGCCCTACATACACTTGAGACGATCTCTCGATCTTTTATACACGGTCATCCTAGGGGAACTTGAGTCTTTTCGGAATTACAAGGGTTTCAGTATTATTTTCCCGAAAATTTTAGGTGCAATTTAACGCATTTCGAAAGTGGGATTTTTTCTGATTCCTTTCTCCATCACATTTTAAAAACTGAAAAATTTAGGTTTTCTTTTTTGTAAGAAAAAGAACCCAACCGGGGCAGTGAAATGTGAAAAATTAAACTTCAGAAAATCGAACGGAATTTTTTAGATAAGCGTCGAAAATTGTACATGAATGGAACGATTATCTAGAAAGCTTTAGCCATCCTCTAGTAATAGAAAATTCTAGGCAATACTTGATTTGCTTCTCAGAACAGATATTTTGCAGAAAATCCTCATTGGGTGCCTCTGCTATTTGCTCAGTACTGAAACTCATTCAGGGACCTACATGTAACTTTCTACACCTTAAGCCAACGTAGCTAGTCAACTAATCTCATGTATTGTTTTCTTATATAATAAAGTCTGTCCGCGCGTCTTTTTTTATTCGCGACTAAAATATTTAGGCGCCTTTTTCCTCACGCGCAAAATTTGCGAAATTCAGTACGCACAAAAAATACAACGCAAGACCTTGAAACTAAGTAACGCACGTTTCAGATATTTGCTTTGAAGTCGGTTTGATAACGGAGAATTGCGGGAGAGCTGTGGGAAATAAGTTGAACGGCAAACTCATAATCAACGGTGATGTTTCGCTCTTTGCATATTAATACAGAGTCGCGCTCTTACGGTATGCTTTGCTGGTAATTTATTCAGGCCTAGTTTTCGCATAACCGAGGTGTCCCTCTGTATTCTGAGTATAAATTGCATGAAGTTTTGCAATACCAGGGCCGAAATAAACACTTGTCCAAGTTACGAAAATTTGAAAAGTTTCAGTAAAGAGCGAAGAGGGGGCATTGGGCAGGTTAATGTACTCGAAATAAGATGATGAATATGGACGCGCTCTTTTGCTAATTATTTTTTGTAATCGCTAATCGAAAAGTGCTGCATAATTATGCAAAATTTACATGGCGCGAAGTACATTCCGCACACTCATTTCTCTATATAACGCCCTTCAGTTTTGAAGCGCGAAAAGTAATTTATCAAGTTTTATAAAAAAAAAAACAGGTTTCAGTTGAGTCAGTATTTCAGTTAAGTTCAATTTCTTTCTACTGCAAACAAGTATATTAAACAGTTCTGCATTCTCCTATGATAACTTTAATAAAACCTTGGTAAACCAAAATGGTCCCCAATGTGGAATCTCTAACTCTAGCTTTGGTTGTTATAATAACTGAACGAGTAATCCTATCATCTGAGCAAATTAATGTCAAAAATATTCATGAAAACTGCCGTTTCACGGTTCTAGTCTGCGGAATAAAGTCATATTCGGAAACTCAGGAAACTCAAGTCATATTCGGAAACAAAGGATTCTTGAATACTGTGAAAGAGAACTTTTTCAGAAAAGGAAATTGTCTGAAATGTCGGACTTCTTCGAGAGAGTTTGTTCTTTCTGACGGGCGTCGAAGTTTAAGGCGGGAAGATTACTAGCATTCAAAATAAAAAAGTAAGAATTTGCAGGTAACAACTTAATTTGGAAGAAACGTATTGAGTATAAGTAAAATGAAATGTCCAATGGAAAAACATCTCTGTAAACCTAGGGAAATTGGACTAAACTAAATTACCTTGACTGTTCTGGCTGCTCAAACTAATCTTCACTCCTTGAACTCTAGAAGAAAATGATTGAGTTTATTCATAAGCGGTACAGTTTAGTAAGTTGAGTCACAATGGACTATTATTGATCGATATTGAAGAGTAGTCCCTTGAGAGAGCTGGAAATATCAGTGCGCAAAACTGTAGTGGTTGTTTACCATTTGCAAAAAGTTTCCGGAAAATCCGGTTAGAAAGTAAACGGAACACGACTTTTTGGGTCGTTCCAGCGGGAAAATTCCCGGGAGAGACGCAACATCTGCAATAGCCTGTAACCACTGGCTCCTCAGTTGGGGAAGGCGAGAGTGAAGCGAGCCGGGCGGTAGCCTGGCCATGGAGGGAAAACAGCTCGGCTCTTTCAAAGCCGTTTTACTCCGGCCCGTTTTTAGCCATTTTTTCCACACAGCGGAGCTTGGCCCCAGGCTACTTTAGCCTGAGTATCAGGCGTTTCTGGGGGAACAGACACGAGTTCACAAATCTTTCACTGGAAACCTTGCCAGACACTCTTTCTCTCTCTTTGACCGGAATAAGACTCAGCCCCAAACAACCAAGACGAGTGAACAACGCCGGCTAGCTTCTCACTAGCAGAACGATGGACGATTACAGAAATTCGCCGACAATCAAATTCTGTGCTGACTTATTCCCTGCTCACAGATGTCCTTCCGCTATAAAGTTTAAAATTAGGGGTACCTTCCGGCAAGTGCCAACGAGGCGAATTCGTTTATCTTTTGTGGAATGTGCCTATTCAGATCTTCGTGATATTTTTTTCATAATTTTAGAGGTTTAAAATGGATTCCGCAAAAGAAAAGGATGGCACCCAAGTTCAAACCAACAACTTTGGCGCATTTAAGGCTTTCACTTTTATTAAACAATCACAACATAGCTTGAAACTTTGTTGGTAAATATGAGCAAGTTAGCACTTATGTTTCTTGGAAAATTCCATTGTAGCAAAACTATAAACGTTAGAAAGAAAAATATAGTTTAAATGAGGTCTTTGACTGCTGAAATTAAAAATCATAATTAAATTCCGAGCAACAGGGATAAGAAAAATATTTCGCGTGGTAATATACACCAGAACTTGAAAATTGATGTAAAGTAAAATGTGTGAAAAGCGCAAGAATGGGGCGGAATGTATCAGAGGTATGAAAATATAAACTTGACTAAAATACAAATATCTAATGAGCGAGTGTGACAGGACTAAGAGTATATTGAAAGGCATAATGTTAGTCTTCAAAACAAAAGGTCCGCAAATTCGTTGCATTCCCCACGGGAGTTTTGGGCTGTCTCAATGTAAATCGAGCAGCAAAAAAACATGCTGGTTGACAAAATCTCTCGAAAGACATAAACAAATTCTAAAAAAAAGGTCCGCAAATACGTTGCATTCCTCACGGGAGGTGAGGACTGGCTCAGTGTAAATTGACCTGGGAAGAACATGCTGGTTCTGATAAAATTTTTCAGAATATAACCCTATGCCTTGATCAACTACCGCTTAAAATTCAATTCACAAAGGAAAAGAGAACACTGAAAACCCTGGTTCTGAGTCCTGAAGCGTACAGCTACCTCAATGTAAATCGAGCTGCAAAAAACAAGCTGGTTCTGACAAAATTTGAGCGTAAAACCCTATCCCTTGATCAGCTGCTGCTTTAAACGCAATTTATAAAGCAACCCAGGGCACTAATTGCCCTTTCAAACTAGAAATCGTATTAAAGCTTGCTCACCTATTAGGTCCTCTTAAACAGACAACGAACAGCTGCACACTGAATCACCCAACTTCGGACGACGAGTTGTAAATACAAGACCATGACGTCACCACCCAAATATGGAGTCTTACTTACACCCAAATATGGTCAAAAATGCAAATTTTAGAGGGTTACGCAGAATTTGAGAGTATTGGCCTACATTGCGCGGCGTGATAATTCTGCGCCAAGGCAACCTCGCTTCTTAGCTCGGTTGCCTCGATGGCACTTAACAAGACAGAAAATACATATATTTCAAAACAGGTAAATGAGACAAGGTATGAATGAAATTAAAATAAAAATTTAGTATTTACTAAATATGTCAAATAAAGTACGCACGCCAACATAAGTATCCTCCTGTATCAAAATGTCCAGTGGCGACTCTGTAGGGTATTCTTAAATTTGTATTTAGGTAGAGCACGATCGGAATCGGAATACTGTTCCATACTATTCAGCCTGCTCAGCTCATGTGCTCATTGGTTTTCCAATATTTCAGTTATGGGCTGAATTTCTCGAAACGTCTCGCATGACCTAAGCTGTCAGAGGCGTAGTCTAAAATGAGGCAAGACATGAGGAAGGTTCATCTCAGATAAGAAAAACTATTTGTCTTCAGAAAACTCAAAGAAAGTTTCTTTGGTTTTGGCGCATTGTGCATGAAAGAATTTGACGAAGGCATAATCCTCATTAATATTGGGACCTCCTACTTATTGCTGTTCCAATATTTCAGTCATGGGCTGCTTTTTCTCGAAACTTCGCACATGACCTTTCCTACCAAAGTCATTGTCCAAAATGAGGCAAGACAACGCCTTTAGCTTGAAGAACGTTTATTTCAAAACATAGAAGGCACCGATGCCAAACAATTATACCTGTGCGTCAGCGAATCTCAAACCATGATTTTTCTGTACGTTAGCATTTTCACCGATTAATCATAATATGAAGCGTTTCTTTGGTTTCGACGCATAAAGACTAAATATTTGTCAAAAAGCTTTTTGCGAGAGAATAATGCTGTCACGGGACGTATCTCCCCGATTTATGAAAAATATTATAACTTGATGGAAGTTCCATATATCTTTCCAATGATCTTTAAAATGAAACCGATATTTGACTTGATTTAGCTAAATGTGTCCTTTGCGGAACAAGTAAAATATGACGCCAATAAACAATGTTTAAAATATGAAAAGATAAAGCATGAAAAATGGAATCTGATTGATTTCTGACAATTGTATCTGGTTAATTCGACATAAATACTGATATATATCATTGTAGGAAGCTTTCTAGATTCTGGAACATTTTGACTGTTTATTAATAAGTATCAAAGAAGATAAATAACATTTGCTAATGAACTTCTTATCTAAAAGATTAAAGATTAAAAGGGTGCCTTGTTGCACCATGCACGAAATCAGATCATATGCATCATTTCTTAGTTGGTTATTGACCAAGGACAACCCCCATCTGTACCATCATGTACTTTCAGGTTATTCTTTGTGCATTCTATGACTCTTTAGAAATGTTCTGACTAAGTTAAGAATTTCTCCTTTCGTGTGTTCATATAGGAATGAGGTTTTTGAGCGGGACATCTTGTCTCCGAACTTGACGTCCCTTCGAAGATGCTTATCCTTCAGTGAAGTGAACATTTCCACATTTTTAGTTACTGACTTAGCTAGTTAGGGTTATGCGGCTCGATTTTGGTAAAGTTTTCCCTCTATTTTTCTTGTTCTTACATTTATTAATATGGGAGTTGTCCTTTGTTTGTAATAGGCCATTTTACAGTTGTGTGCAGAGTGCCTTGGCCTTTGAATAGACGCGAGGCTGGCGGTGACCTTGTTTTGTTACAAACCTGCCTGTTTTTCAAGTGCAAATCGTGGTATTCTCATGCTAACAAGCCCGTGAACATGGTCATTTACATATGAAAAACAAGAAAGTTTGTAGCAAAACAAGGTCACCGCCAGCCTCGCGTCTATTCAAAGGCCAGGGCACTCAGCACACAACTGTAAAATGGCCTATTAACGAAGTTTGCACTTTTGGTTTTTTAGCTTCCAAGAACCAAGTAACTTAAAAGTAGCTGCGTAAAAGTGCGTTCCTTTTACTGAACTTTGCTTGGTTAGTTTCCTTTACTGGTTATTCTCCTTCAGAACAAGAGAAAGGCTCTTAAAAGGAGTTTTGCGTAACAAGTTAATATATGTTAATAAGAATATAAATATATTATCAACGTAAACATATGGTCAACGACCAACAAACAAATAAATAGCGAGATGCGAACGAGTAGATTTTAGAAAGAAGGAAAGTGAAGTGCAGAGGACACAAGACTAGTTGAAGAAAGACTTTGCATTGTTAGAAAGAAGCTGTTGAGTTGTTGAATCACTGTCGGGAATTCTGTTCCATACTATTCACTCGGGCACCCAACGTCAATTTTCGGAAAATATCTGTTCGGAAGACGATTGGAGATCTAGAATTTTCGGAACATTTTTTTTGTAAAATTTCTTGCTTGCCTACCTCTCCTAGGATTTTCGAACATCTAAAAATTGGTGTAATTGCCCATTTTTAACGGATTTTTACCCTAAAAGCTCACCTAGAATTTTCGGGAGCCTTTTTTCTGGCTGAAATTTTCGAAAAGGTAAGTTTTGATCCCTATGATTTTCGGATCTCGAGACTTTCAGCTAGGAAATCCGAACAGATGAACAATTTTTAGGGGATAAAAATATGGCTATTTCTACCGTTTAAATACTAAAATACGTTTAACAATGCTATGTTTAAGTGGTTTTGAACTATATTCTCGTTGGGTGCCCCTGTATTCAGCCTGCTCAGCTCACGAACGAGAAGTCCGAAGACTACAGCAAAGCTGATTTAAAACAACGTGTATTGTTTTTTATAACAATATTTCGGCTGGCCATACCAGCCTTCTTCAGGTTTACAGATGTTACTGAACTTATGTAGCAATCACAACATGATATAGATGGAGAATGTCGCAATAAAAGGGAGAGGCGGAAATGACGTACAACATAAAAACTGGAAAGGAAAAATACCTAGGATATGGATTACAATAATTCGTCACGGCGGTTTAGGCCATGAGGTTCAAGAGTCATGGCCTTATCTATCAAATGCGACTCCCTGGCCTTACGAACTGAGTCACGTGAAGAATGAATGAATGCTCAGCTCACGCACTCCTTGGTTTTCCAATATTTCAATTATGGGCTGAATTTCTCGAAACGTCTCGCATGACCTAACCTGTCAGAGGCGTAGTCTAAAATGAGGCAAGACATGAGGAAAGTTTATCTCAGATAAGAAAAACTATTTGTCTTAGGACTAGTCAAATCTGCCCCCGACCTTTTAAAACCCGAATAAGGGACTCCATGTGGTTGTCCACGTATTTGCCATGAACCTTTGAAATGCAGTTTTCGTATTAGAGTTTCTGAGTGTAATTCTTTTGTTTTCTTCTGTGTCTTCTCAATTATTACACTTTGTTTCCTGGATTAATGAAAATCCTCATACATGACATGCTTAGGATGGACAATTGTTTTTTATACATCTCATAATGAGTTCAACCAACACTGCAAATGTAATAGAACGCGTGTTAAACAACAAAACCATCTTTAATTATTTATTTGTAAACTAACAATATAAATGTGCTATAACTACAGTAATGTGTCGAACGGATGCTTTGGCTTCGAGTGTGACATTCTTGAACGCAACTGATATAAATATTTTCGCAATAAACTAACCCTACAAAAACATGGACCACTGTTTCAAGTTTCTCACCTTTGAGATATTTCCCAGTTCACTTTTTCTGATCCTTGTATCAAATAAAATAATCGGGATTTCGTAATATAAAACTAACCCTACAAACACATGGACCACTGTTTATTAAATCCTGAATACCTTAATATAGAACAAAACCCGGTTATTTCACGTTAGCACCTTTCTTGTTTTTGACTGGGTGTTGAAAAATTTGAGCCATTCCTGATGTTTTTTGAAGTCGAGTCTGTCGATCCACGTCGCTGATTTGTGTCAGACAAATCAAGTTTAAAGTTCTGTCGATCCACGTTGCTGATTTGTGTCTGACAAATCAAGTTCCTCAATACCAAACAATTCCAGTACTGCTGAATAGCTTTTGAATTAAAAGAAATCGGAACATTGATGTGCTACAAGATCCTGACACAGTTCGGCGAATGCGACTAATGCCAACCGCGCAAACTGGGTTTGGCAACGAGTCATGCTGAGCCAGGCGCACATGACGAAAATTAACCGGGACCACCGTGCGCGCCTAGTTTCATCAAATTGAAAAAATTTTCGCAAACTAACAGTACGACGATAAGATACTTTTTCTTTACGCGGGGGACATTAGGGTGCCTCCTCGGGTTCCGGCCTCTGGACCAGAACCCTGCGGGGGCAAAAACTCAAAGAAAGTTTCTTTGGTTTTGGCGCATTGTGCATGAAAGAGTTTTACGAAGGCATAATCCTAATTAATATTGGGACCTCCTACTTATTTCTGTTCCAATATTTCAGTCATAGGCTGCTTTTTTTGGAAACTTCGCACATGACCTTTCCTACCAAAGTCATTGTCCAAAATGAGGCAAGACAACGCCTTTAGCTTGAAGAACGTTTATTTCAAAACATAGAAGGTACCGATGCCAAACAATTATACCTGTGCGTCAGCGAATCTCAAACCATGATTTTTCTGTACGTTAGCATTTTCACCGATTAATCATAATATGAAGCGTTTCTTTGGTTTCGACGCATTAAGACTAAATATTTGCCAAAAAGCTTTTTGCGAGAGAATAATGCTGTCACGGGACGTATCTCCCCGATTTATGAAAAATATTATAACTTGATGGAAGTTCTATATATCTTTCCAATGATCTCTTTAAAATGAAACCGATATTTGACTTGATTCAGCTAAATGTGTCCTTTGCGGAACAAGTAAAATATGACGCCAATAAACAATGTTTAAAATATGAAAAGCTAAAGCATGAAAAATGGAATCTGATTGATTTCTGACAATTGTATCTGGTTAATTCGACATAAATACTGATATATATCGTTGTAGGAAGCTTTCTAGGTTCTGGAACATTTTGACTGTTTATTAATAAGTATCAAAGAAGATAAATAACATTTGCTAATGAACTTCTTATCTAAAAGATTAAAGATTAAAAGGGTGCCTTGTTGCACCATGCACGAAATCAGATCATATGCATCATTTCTTAGTTGGTTATTGACCAAGGACAAACCCCATCTGTACCATCATGTATTTTCAGGTTATTCTTTGTGCATTCTATGACTCTTTAGGAATGTTCTGACTACGTTAAGAATTTCTCCTTTCGTGTGTTCATATAGGAATGAGGTTTTTGAGCGGGACATCTTGTCTCCGAACTTGACGTCCCTTCGAAGATGCTTATCCTTTAAGTGAACATTTCCACATTTTTAGTAATTGACTTAGCTAGTTAAGATTATGCGGCTCGATTTTGTTGGTAAAGTTTTCCCTCTATTTATCTTGTTCTCACATTTATTAATATGGGAGTTGTCCTTTGTTTGTAATTAACGAAGTTTGCACTTTTGGTTTTTTAGCTTCCAAGAACCAAGTAACTTAAAAGTAGCTGCGTAAAAGTGTGTTCCTTTTACTGAACTTTGCTTAGTTAGTTTCCTTTACTGGTTATTCTCCTTCAGAACCAGAGAAAGGCTCTTAAAAGGAGTTTTGCGTAACAAGTTAATATATGTTAATAAGAATATAAATATATTATCAACGTAAACATATGGTCAACGACCAACAAACAAATAAATAGCGAGATGCGAACGAGTAGATTTTAGAAAGAAGGAAAGTGAAGTGCAGAGGACACAAGACTAGTTGAAGAAAGACTTTGTCAGAAAGAAGTTGTTGAGGAAGTTGTGAAGAACTGTGAAGTGAAAGAGTAATTCTCCTTATAATAAAAAGTTTAAACTTAGGACGTGTTTGGTTGTGAGAGTCACTCTTGCTAAAGGAACTAGTACCCGTATCAATGCTATAATTATCATTGGGACCTCTTGCTAGACTCAGGTACTCATTGGTGTTTTAATATCGAAAAATCTGGCTTTACTTTAGCTTTGGGCAAAGTCATTGTGCTAAATGAGGCAAGACAACGCCTTCGTCTTGATTTATTTCAGAGTAGACAAATTATTTGTCTTAAGAAAAATTAAGATTAAAACATGGAAGGTACCGAAAACAGGCATTTGTACCTGTAAATCCGCAAATATCTTGCAATATTCTGTAAGTCTGCATTTTTATTAAACCATCATTTGGGAAGCGTTTCTTTGATTTGATGCACCAAGTCTAAAAATATGGATAATACGTTTCTGGCGGGAGAATAATTCTCTGATTATCATTTTAGTGGACCTCCTTTAATTTCACCTCCTGCACTTATGATGCTCAAGACAACGCAGAAGGTACCGATGCCAAAAAATTATACCTGTGCGTCAGCGAATCTCAAACCATGATTTTTCTGTACGTTAGCATTTTCACCGATTAATCATCATATGAAGCGTTTCTTTGGTTTCGACGCATTAAGACTAAATATTTGTCAAAAAACTTTTTGCGAGAGAATAATGCTGTCACGGGACGTATCTCCCCTATTTCTGAAAAATATTACTAGGGGTACCTTCCGGCAAGTGCCAACAAGGCGAATACGTTTATCTTTTGTGAAATGTGCCTATTCAGATCTTCGCGATATATATATATATATATATATTTTTTCATAATTTTAGAGGTTTAAAATGGATTCCGCTATAGAAAAGGATGGCACCCAACTTCAAAGCAACAACTTTTGCACATTGTAGTTATTATTAAACAATAACAACATGGCTTGAAGCTTTTTTGGTAAATATGAGCAAGTTAGTACTTATGTTTCATGGAAAATTCAATTGTATCAAAACTATAAACGTTAGAAAGAAAAAGATAGTTCAAATGAGGCCTTTGACTGTTGAAATTATAAACAATAATTAAATTCCGAGCAACAGCGTCATCAGGGATAAGAAATTAAAATGTTTCGCGTGGTAATATACGTAAGAAAAAATTGGCGTAAGGTAAAATGCGTGAAAAGCGCAAGAATGGGGCGGAATGTATCAGAGGTATAAAAATATAAACTTGAATAAAATACAAAGATCTAATGAGCGAATGTCACAGGACAAAGAGTATATTGAAAGGCATAATGATAGTCTTCAAAACAAAAGGTTCGCAAATTCGTTACATTCCTCACGGGAGTTTTGGGCTGTCTCGATGTAAATCGAGCAACAAAAAAACATGCTGGTTGACAAAATCTCTCGAATAAATTCTAAAATAAAAGGTACGCAAATACGTTGGATTCCTCACGGGAGGTGAGGACTGGCTCAATGTAAATCAACCTGCGAAGAACACGCTGGTTCTGATAAAAGTTTTGAGAATATAACCCTATATGCCTTGATCAACTACCGCTTAAAATTCAATTCACAAAGCGGGGGCACCCAACGAGGATATAGTTCAAAACCATTTAACATAGCATTGTTGAACGTATTTTAGTATTCAAACGGTAAATATAGGCATATTTTTGTCCCCTAAAAACTTTTCATCTGTTCGGATTTCCTAGCTGAAAGTCTAGTGATCCGAAAATTATAGGGATAAAAACATACCTTCTCGAAAATTTTTGCCAGGAAAAGGCTCTCGAAAATTCTAGGTGGCCTTTTCTAGGGTCAAAATTGGTTAAAAATGGGTAATTATACCATTTTGTAGATGTTCGAAAATCCTAGGAGAGGCAGGCAAGCAAGAAATTTTACAATAAATGCTCCGAAAATTCTAGGTCTCAAATCGTCTTCCGAACAGATATTTTCCCGAAAATTGCCGTTGGGTGCCCCTGACAAAGGAAAAGAGAACACTGAAAACCCTGGTTCTGAGTCGAGAAGCAAACACGCTACCTCAATGTAAATCCAGCTGCAAAGAACAAGCTGGTTCTGACAAAATTTGAGCATAAAACCCTATTTTTTTTTAAAGCTGCTGCTTTAAACGCAATTTATAAAGCAAACCAGAGCACTGAATTGCCCTTTCAAACTAGAAATCGTATTAACGCTTGCTCACCTGTTAGGTCCTCTTGAACAGACAACGAACAGCTGCAGACCACGAGTTGTAAATACAAGACCGTGACGTCACTACCCAAATATGGGGTCTTACTTACACCCTAATATGGTCAAAAATGCAAATTTTAGAGGGTTACGCAGAATTTGAGAGTTTTTGCCTACATTGCGCGGCGTTATAATTCTGCCGCAATACAAAAACAAGTACATTGACAGTCGCTCTGCTAAACAAAGTTGACAATCGTCTCTTCCTTCATCGGAACAGATTTTTATCACAGGCAACTCGTTGTGTTCCGCAATGCAAAAATCAAAATCAGTTTTGTCACAGTGATTACCAGCTACACAATTTTTGCGACTGTCAAACTTGATACATATTCGTCTGTTCAAACTCTTATCGATTTTACACGTACACTCCTGACATTCCGATTTGTCATTGCGTCTATGAGTTCCATGGTCTTTGAATGTCTTGAAAATTTCCTTTGTTTTTCCTTGAGTTCGCTGACCGGCCCATTATGAAAACACTCAGTGTTATTTTAGTGTGGGCCTACCGCGAACCGTGTGTGCATTTGTAAGTTTAACCCTCGATAACATACTTCAACAATACGTTCCTTGAAACATCGTCGCCAAATTTTATTCAAACTGCCTCTTACTGTTGCTTTGGAAAATTTTCGGATCAAATGATATCATTGGATTACTACCATTCTTGGAGCGCGACAAATTCTGCGCGTAGTTTCACAGTTCAACCTGTCAGTTTTGGCCAATGAAACGTTGTTGGTTAGTCTCAGTCGTGAAATTGACAACGTTTTTGGCGCCGAACGAACATGTTTTGATCACGTGCTGTCTAAGTTTTCAGGTTTTCCGTGGGAACATATTCTTTTTTTAAAGTCTGAATGTGTCAATATGGTGATGCAAATTCCAGTTCAAATTGGAGATACTAGAGGAGTTTTTTTATGAATCCGCCTTGGAGTGTTCAGGATTTAAAAAACACTACATTTTGCGTGAGATTCCGAAGACAAGTTTTACGGATTTTGGTTTACTTTACGAAAACGATAAAGGAGAATATGTAGTGTTGAATGGCGTTCGCATGGCAGACAATCGCCTCGCTTCGCTTGTATACTTGTTTTTTTTTACGTTAGCACGTATTGCGTGCCTATTGCACTTTTGCGTCAAAACAAGCCGTTTCCATTACTCTTTTTGGGCCACGCCCAAATAACAACTGCACACTGAATCACCCAATTTCGGACGACGAGTTGTAAATACAAGACCATGACGTCACCATCCAAATATGGGGTCTTACTTACACCCAAATATGGTCCAAAATGCAAATTTTAGAGGGTTACGCAGAATTTGAGAGTTTTGGCCTACATTGCGCGGCGTTATAATTCTGCCGCTGACGCAACCTCGCTTCTTGGCTCGGTTGCCTCGTTGGCAATAAGACTAGAATGCGCGAGTGTGAATTGATCAAACGTCCTTTTAATTTCTAAGGCTTCCTTTCCGGCAAATAAAATGAACTGAATGTAAAAAGTGAAAGAGAAACAGCGAAAAATTCAACTTCTAATTAAATCTTTTCTTATGGTTTAGAATAAACTATTCTCGAAACTGAGAATGTTTTGATCAAAGCTGTGTATTAAAATGGACCTGAAACTGTGCATGGAACCTTGCGTTTCCTGTATTTATCTCACCCATTGTATGGAATATGTGTGAAAATCTTCCTTATGAATCGGTATATTTCAAAGAGCTACACAACGAGCAAGAATGCTATTGACCGACAATATACAGAACGGGGGCAGCTGTAGTGTCAACTATTACTAGTATATTCGTAATAATGACCTCCTGTTCCACTACAGTGACAAGTTCCTCCATTTGTAGCCTGTTCAACACAATGGAAAGGTGCATTTATTAAGTCAACCAAGAACAAGATGTTGTATAAATAATTTAGATATGAAAGTATCATCGTTCTGCTAGTAATAAGCTAGCCGTTGATTCACTCGTTTGCATTAGGGAAACTTGCATGTTTGTAGACTGGTTGTTATTCCTCAGAAGAGATTTGTGCCTGGCAAATCGTTCCCAATCAAAGATTTGGGAATAATAAACTCGTGTCTGGCAAACTCTTCGAGTGTTAATGTATATGTTGTAGTTAATTTTTTATCTCAGATAATTTTTCTTTTTCTTTTGTTTTTGGGTATGGTAATGTATGCTAATGCAGTTGAAACAAAAGAAAAATAAAATCTACCTGAGATAAAAAATTAACTACAACATATACACAAAAAACGCTCCTTATAAACGTATCCGCGCTTAACGAGTGCTTTTGGTCCATAACTTTCAAAACAGCTGCTCCACAGAATGTCACTGAACACACGTAACGCGAAAGAGTTTCAATGTATGACCGTACACTAAGTTTCACAGCTCAACCTAAGCGGTGCCTTCGGGGATTTTCCGTTTTATGTCATCCTAAGCATCTCTTACTTGCGGACGTGAAAGCAAAAGTTCTCAGGGAAGAAAAATGCTTTTGTTCTTCACTACCAAGATGGCCTCCGTGACGTCACGTGGAAACCAAAGCCGAATAACCTTTTTCTAACTCTAAAGCTGGGAAAACTCGGATTACCGTTGTGAGATATCGCTCGATTTATGGTCGATAAAAAAGGTAAATCTACTAATACGAAAATCAGATAACTTTTTTTTCATTCCTCTTTGGACAAAACCTCAGAATGGTGCCTCGTTTAGATTAGAAAGTTCTAGTTCCTGGTAGATCATAATTTTCTCTAGAGAGAGAAATTTTTTTTATTTGAGGCTTAAAGAGATCTTAAGAGTTACAGTTCATGTTGCCATACAGTTGTGATAAAACGGCATTTCGAACAAAGACTGAATAACACCCATATTCTGAACTCCGCCATGACAAGCAGTTGGAATCTTTGAAAATAAAAATATTAAAAAAATGATGTCGTTAAGCCCTTTGCTTCAATTTTTTAGCCTAAAAAAATACGTTTCGTGCCATGTTTATCTATAAGAATAATTTTTGCACAGGCTACCATTATCTGATCATTTTCCATAATTTGGGAAATTATCAATTTGAATCTGAGAAATACCGCGAAAGTGATTCTTAATCTATCGGATATCTACAGATGATGCAATTCCCGCAAACTCTCTGAATTAGGGAGCTTTAGCAACGACGGCCTCAACAGCAACAATGACGACAAAAAGTAATTGGTTTAATAGGCAAAACGACATCTCGGTTCTTGGATAACGCTTATCTGTGCGTTTCTCTGCCGTAACTGCACGACTACGACGTGAAATTCCCTCACGGGACGTTTCTTGGGGGACTAAACACACGAAGAATTTTTTCTGTCTTCTTCTAAACTCTCTAAACGTCGGTTCAGTCCCCAAGAATCCAGTTCCAGTGACGTTTTCGCTGCCGTCGCCGTTCCTAAAGCCCCCTGTTACCGCTATCATTTCTGCTTTGTCGGTAAGGACAGCAGTATCAAAGATCACATAAAACTGTTTGATCTTTCGACGTCAGTCCTTATATACAAGGGTTTTTTTTGTTTAGCGACTCGAGCTGACAATGCCGCGCACATGAATGCTATCCCAGTGCCAGACACATATACAAAAAAAGCCCAACTTAAATTACAGTGGCCCAGTTTATAAAAATTCGCTTCATCGCCACAAACTTGCTTGAATTCAACACTGCCCCAGCCTGATGGATAAATACCGCAGGATATGGCAAGAAGGAAGCCTGTAAAAAAAGTAAAAGAGAAATAATGCTAGACCCCTTTATCCTGAAAAACAGCCGACTTTTTCGCGACGCTGGAACAAGCGCAGAAATTCCATACTGATGACGTGTCACTACCCAGATCTGGGTAGTGTTTCTGATTGGTTGAATCAAAGTTTCCCCTAGGACCAATCAGAGGCGTCATTTCGCGGGGAAATCGCGAAAGGTCGGCTGTTTTCTCAAGGTGGATTTCCATTGTCGTATAATTTTGGCGTCCTTACGCACGTAGATTTTACGCGGGTAAATCAAATAGAGGCAATGTATTGAAGGTCGCGCGAAAACGTAAAAGTTGTTCCTCGCTTTACTGGGAAACAGCTCTTAGGCTAGAAGCCCTTTACATCTCTTGTCTTTTAAAAACTGGCTTTTTATCGTTAGTCACAGCTCATGATAGGAGACGTAAGACTTTTACAGTCCGATATTACAGTCATCTAACCTTTCCCCGAGAGAGGAAACGGGTACTCAAGTTAGTTTTATACTGGGTGGTTCAGTCAGAGTTAGTAATTTAATTTTAAAAAATCCAACGGCTATGTTAAATTTGTCCATTATCCTTCTGGAACTGTCTGTATGACAAGGAGCATTCGTTTCACAACGAATTCACCGCCGTTAGTTTGCTGATGGTCAAAAGTTATTTGCATGTTTTTACCTTGGTTTTGGAGGCAATCAAAACACAAAAGAAACTTAAAACCGGAACACGAATTTTGCTTGAAACACAATAGTTTATATTTCAAATACAACAAAGGCCAATTTCTGCGGTTGACCTCCGTAAAGAGAATGAACACACATTTTAGACATAACTGAAGTCTGGAGAAAACATCTGTCCATTCGTTGAAGTAGTAATGTGGATTATAACTCGTTTTTAATAACAGGGAATCGAAAAGTGGGTGTTCCTTGAATTTGTGTTAATCTACGGTGGAATCTTTCTCGACTCTTACACGGGAAATGGGTCATTAAACTATAAAATTGCATACTTTCCAAATTACGGGCTTTGTATAATATTTCAATCTGTTATTAATTTTTGGGTGTTTCAGCCGAATGGGAAGCTTAAACGACTATTAGCTCAAGCCGAAACGAGTCAACCAACTCTAAAGAAACAAAGTACATATATATTAGTACAACTCATTCAAAAGATGAAGGACAGCTTAAACAGCATGTACTCATGATCACATGAAGCGTTAAGTATTCCGCGCGTATTAAAAGTGATCCACCCTAAAGGATAATAATAATATCGTCTTATATTTGTGGCCCGAGCAATATGGCGGTTTATGTTTGCAAACAAGACTCGGGGATAGATTATCTAGAAAATGTTAGCCGATTTTGGTCCGTAATTGTAATATCTCAGATAATGCGGACTCGATAACTGATAGTATTTGGAACATCTCCGGATAACTGTCAAAATTTGACAATTTATTGGACATGCATATTTCCGATAGCACATTTTTCACAAGCTTGTTATCGATAGTTTCACAATAGTTTGTAAACAAGATACTAGGCAAGATAATTCCCAGAAGGGAAAGAAAATCCTTTTCTAAGGCATAGAAGTAGTTGTAAAGGCGGATATTTTCACGAGCACCACGGGTGTTTGCCTCAAGAGCTAAGCTGAAGTGTTTCCTAAGTATTTTAGCACTTAATTATTAAACACGACACGCAAATAAAGATACTCACCAGCAAGGAATTGAAATGCCCCTCCAATCCGTGCCGAACTTCTCGTGACAACGTCCTTGCAACAGCACGCTACGGCGGCTGTTAATGCAACGAGAAGCAACAAACCACAGCCGATTCCACTCATCACAGTGCAAGCTTTCCACGCTTCTGATGGAATGTCTTGAAAACTAGCGTACCTTCCGCAGGCCTGCTCCATAAACGAGACGCCATCTTCTCCTTTTAATAAGAAGTTGCATCGACGGAAGACCCCCAAATATACGGCGGAGTTGTATATCTTTCCTTGCACCCAGTAGGGTAGGAAAAATCCTGAGCAGGCCAACAAAGCACTTGATACCGACAAAAATACCCAAAATGAGGCCGTTGTTGTCAGATTATCAGCCATACTTTTTATGGAAGCGTATTAGTTAGTTTTAGCAGCGCACAGAGCTCAGCGCTTAAAACTCGAGCTTATGTTTTCAATGTCCAGTAGAGAGTAAGGCTGTTTACTTTTCTTGCTTTCCTTCTTTACAGCTACCCTTTGTGAGGCTACCGATGTTGTTTGTGGATAAAAACAGCAGGAAGGTTCAAATCTCGCTGTTAATTTACATTGTTCTGATCAAAACGAAAAACTGCTGCCCTCAAATCAACGCCATGACATGGAAACTGATGATTTGCTGATGGTTTGGGCGAGGAAAACCGAAGATTGACAATCAATTTGATCTCTCAGCGTGCTCTGTTTTCTTTTCCGCTTAGTTTCGGATCTTGTTTAGACAATCTCTCTTCGGCAGCGGAACTTCAGAACACGTTCTGATTAAAATGGAATTATGTTAATAGAAATTACCTTGTCCGGACATTGAAACATGCTTTAAAAGCAATTTCCTTAATTGGTTTCGCGGTTGAGTGGCTTAGAAAAAAAGGCCCCCAAATTTTTCTCAAGTGTTAAAACAGTCAAAGATAAGTAGAGCTGTTGCTGATAAACACGTAATTTAAGCCTCCTTTTGCAAGAAAAGCTTTGTATTTCGATCAAAAGATAGATTACTATACTTGACCCTAATCCATAATCGGTTATAATCGGGGGAAACAGCACGCATTGGGATGAAAACTGCTCCAGGTCCGGTTGTTTCATTGTTCTTTGAAGGCCGATTAGCGCTAACCGGGGGTTAAACTTCAATCCGGGTTTCTTTTTCTCGTCAGCCCGGCCCCTCTTGGCCCGGCCCAGTGCAGCACTGTAACTTCAATTGGCACTTACATGTTAATACATTACTGAAAGACCTGCTTTGAAAATAAGTTAATGTACATGATGACGCTAACCGAGGCCTTGATTTCCAACACAGAACAAAATCGAGTCCTGGCAAAATGGAGAAGAAATCATCCCCCCCCGCCCTGCCCCGCCCCCGCCTCCAACTCCGTCCTACTGACTGTCCGTCCCACTGCCTTTCCCTTAGCCTGAGATCATGCTCTCTCCCTATTATCCCTCTATGTCTCTCACGGAAAAAAAAACTCCTGATCGCAGGTTACCTTCCCCTGAAAAGGAAGACTTATAGCGTCTTATAGTGCACGATTGTAGCCCTTAACTGTTTTAGAACGAGTATTATAGTTTTCCTAGTCACGTTTTTAATGTGACTTTTTAGTTGGTTTTAGCTTTTTATATTTTTTGTTTTTATTACCAGGTGTTTTATATGTATATATTTATTGAGTTGTTTTTAAAATTGAATAATATTATATAGCTGTAGTTATTATAGATTTTATTTATACACGTTCGTATTTTGAACGAGTTTTTTAGCTCTTTGACGAAACGTGTTAAAATAAATGATTGATTGATTGATTGATTGACTGGCGATGGTGACATATTACAGTCGCTTACATGACAAACTCACTGACGTTTTGACGTGGAATCCAATATGGCGGTCGGCGAGTTTTTCTTCACTCCTTTGGTTCTTTTACTTGTTCCAAAATACTGCCACGATGAGTTCTTTATCAAGTTCAACTTCTTCGACGGTATGTAAAATAGCATACTAAAAGTCCAAACTTGAGTTTCTTTTCTGAATAGGGCTGAATTTGTTTTTCCTGCTTACATCCTTGGGCAATTTTGATCAATTCTGAAATGGGACAACTTTTAATCTTTGATTCCATGGATTAATATTAATATTTGTTTACATATTACCCATTTTTGTAATTTTTCAGTTCCTTGTTTGAAGATCGCGCTGAGCAAAACGTTGGGTTATGGAATCGTAGCTGGTTCTTCAATAAGTAAGGATATTGTGTATTAAAATTGACAGAATTTTGTAACTTTTTTAAATGACTTAATATTTTCGTAAACTACTTATTAAGTTTTTTTTATCCATGTGTAAATTCGAGTGAATTCTGATATTTAAATTATTTCTTACCTTAGTATTCTAGTTTTTTAGGATTTTTTTCAAATTAATAATTTCATAGGGCCATAAGGGAGAGTACAGTTGGTCTGTAATTATGCACCCTATTGAAATTAAAGTGTTCATTGTAATTGATTTATTAAGGTTATATAACATAATTTTTTTAAACCGGTTAAATAGAAAAATAAGTGTCTTTAACATTTTTTGTCCTTCTATATGTACACCCCCTCACTGTTATTCGGTGAAGTTCATTTTTGTGTCTGTACTGATTAAAAGATGGCAAGTTTTTACAAAGTGGTCATTGGGTTGGCATTTAATTTTCCCTCCAAGACCTTGATGCCGGCAAAAGTTAGATGTTTTGGGTCAACTTCCAGCTATACTTACTAGGATAGAATGGGGGGAGGGGTGGCAGAGGGCTAGGGTGCAAAAATAAAATGCAGTTGATCCAGACAAGATCACCCACCATGTGACTGCATGTTATTATTTATATGATCATTTCCGGGCAACTGGGTCTTGCAAATTGCTTAGAAATGATGATGGAGATATCTGCTAAAATTGACAGTGAAATTCTGTCAACATGAATAGAGTTTGCCATCTTTTATATACAATTCTATACCCCAGGGCCTAGTTCCTGAATGGCCGATTAGCACTAATCTAGGATTAAAATTTTTTTCCACTTTACATATTTTAACTTCCTATGGATTGCTTTTGGTAACATTTTGTGTTATCATTACAGAATCTCAAAGTTAAGGCTCAACAGTATTTTGTAAGCTTGAGTTACATGTTCTAAGGCAAGAAAACCTTGCTTAAAATTTTGCTTAATCTTGGGTTAAACTTAATCATCTTTTGAGGAACTGGGCCCTGGTGAAAGAGATGCCCCTTTTGATACATATTCCTTTGAAATGGTGTTGTCAATGATTGTCTAACAGCATGCTTTGTTATTACATGTAACAGTCAAAATCCCTCAAATAATCAAGGTGATTCAAGCATCAAGTGTGGAGGGTCTTAGCTTGCTCTCATTTCTTCTTGAACTTGTTGCATTAACTGCTACTGCATCTTACAGTATTGCCAAAGAATTCCCATTCAGGTATTATTTTAATATTGATTTATAATGCAATATTATTTTGTGTTCTTGGATGAGGGTCATCGTAAAAGTGATCACTTGAGTGTCTTTCGAAAATGTTTCATTAATTTGAAATGTCCCACCATAGGATCTCATACACTGACTCAAAAAAATAGTTAAGAACTACAGTAGATCTAGTGAAAGTAATGAGGTTTTATGTGAAAAGTCCACCAATGGATCTTTTCCACAGGCTCAAAACTTAGAACTACATAATATCCCCTTGGTGACAGAGTTGGTTACTTCATTCAAACCTGCTGGCTATATCAATTTTTATTGAAACCCCTGGTATATCTTTTTCTAAGTACTAAATTCACACCTTTGAAGTTTTGCATTTTTCTGTTTTAGTTCCTGTGGCGAGAGTTTCTTCATGTCCATCCAGACTGTGCTTCTTATCTGCCTTTATTTTTATTACACCAACAAAGCCTTGCTTTCTCTCCTGTTCCCGGTACTGTATGGTGGCATCTTTTATGTTCTAGTATCTGGCCTGACACCCATGGCTGTCTTGGTCCAACTCGTTTCACTTCAAATTGTCTTTCTAGGAGTAAGCAGGGTAAGTACAATGTCAACACAACAATTTTGTGTATGTTACAAAAAACCAATAGCCAGGGGAAGCAGCCATCTGTAGTGTGATCACATGTTTGTCCAACAAAAGGCCTTTTGCAAGTATTGTTGGTCATGTGATCAACTTTCTGTAAACACAAAAACAGTTCGCTTTTGGAAAATTTTGTTAGCGGGAACTGAAAAAGCATATTGAAATAAGGTAACCTGTAAATTTTCAACCGAATATCTCAAAAGAAACGAACTGCAGTGACCGCTGAAAATTAGAAGGATTTGTATGGGAAAAACAACTCTTGCCACCCAGTCACACACAGTTGAATGGTTTTCCGTTCAAATCCTTGTAAATTTTGTTATTGTCAAACTATCGTAAAATAACTCCATAAGCATTATGGGGCTCAAATGCTCTTTTTGTTTTCATAACAGACAATTTGAACCCTTAAAACCGTGAGGGAAAGATTTAATGACAGTTTGAAAAGTTCAAAATTTACAAGAACTTCTTTCACTGTCACTCTGTGATCATGAGATCAGGTCCTCTTTGAAGAGTCCTGGCTTTTTGCACAATGCACAGTAAATAAACTGTAGCACTGTTGTTTTAAAGTTTTGCCAGTGGTCACAACCAGTCCCTTCTACTAACTGTGATTACATCAAGGCTGTGCCCTAGTGGAGCCCAGTGGCTCCTGGCACCTAGCTTTTGCTCCTTAGCAACAAAAAATTAATACTGTAAATCCTC
Organism: Porites rus; assembly: GCA_964035705.1. Lineage (NCBI taxonomy): Eukaryota > Metazoa > Cnidaria > Anthozoa > Scleractinia > Poritidae > Porites > Porites rus. Next base: position 25,990,485 of record OZ038000.1, read on the forward strand.
TGTTACGTCCTCCTCTCAAATAAAGCCCCCCTTTTCAGGGGTAGGTAGTTAATAAGCTGCCCCCCTCCCCTCCCCCTTATTATTCTTCCTTAACAAAATAATGATAGACTGTTTTCATCAATCACAACTGTAAAACTTTGTGTGGACTGATCCAGGATGGTTTATTCACCAACTGGAAACTCTGAGCTTTTCCACTTTGTATTATAGTTCTTTATGGAGAACTGATACCATCGTCTTTGCTAAATTAAATAACCCCCCCGGGGGTTTAATAGAAGATTTATGGTATTAAGTTTTTCATAGAAATCGTAATCGGCACCCTGTATTTCACAGGTTCAGAGAAAAGGGCTCCCTAAATTTCCCCCGCCCCCCCCCCCCCAAAAAAAATAAATTCTTAGAGCACAGCCTTGAGCATGAATTACAGACCAGAATTGCCTTTCATCTGGATCTTTGTGTTGTTTTTGAAAGAATTCTTTTCCCACCTATAGCTCTTGCAGATAGTTGCAAACTTCCGCAATGGTCACACTGGGCAGTTATCATTCATCATGGTGCTGCTGCTGTTTCTAGGAGCCATGGCACGCATCTTCACAACCATACAGGAGACAGGCGACAAAGTTATGCTGGTGACCTTTCTCGTCTCCACAGTTCTGAATGGCACTCTTGTATTCCAAGTTCTATTCTACTGGAATGTCAAGCCAGACTCGAAGAAAAAGCAAGCTTAGTTATTTATTCTTAGATAACTTTCATTTACTCTAGAGAAGCCTTTTTTTTTGTTCAAATTCACAAATGGGACCTTGAATTTTTCTAGTCATTATTTCAATAATTTTTGATGTTTGAATTTGAGAACTGATAACACGCGAAAACCACCCAATGTAGAATCTTTTGAAAAAATTAATGTCAGGTGATCCAAGACAGTCTTGAATTCTGGATTCCAGGTACGGGATTCGGTACTCTTTGACGGTGGAACTTGGATTCCGAATTCCAATTGTTAGTGGCATTGTGAATTCCTTGAATTGTATTTTTGGAGTTCAAAGCCCAGGATTCCAGATTCCACAAGCAAAAATGTCCCGGATTCTGGCCACTGCATAACCTTTCATGGGGTGAAAATGGCTTTAGTAACTGCAAACAACAATACTTTTTTGGCAGGAGGGGGATTGGTGTGCTAAGAAGTCTGTAGGAGTTATTGATTCTCATTCAAGTTCATTAACGTTTTTTTTGGCTTCCTTTGTATTAATAACTTTGTGACCTTTTCATGTATTGATGAATAATCAAGATTATCTTGTTGAAAAGTTCTTTTGGGAATTGGGCAATTAATAAATGAATTTTTTTGTTACAAGAATTATTCAAAAATTGGTGACTTTGATTTTTGGGATGTGCTTTCACACAATTTTGCTGCCAAATTAAGTAAGTGAAGTTTACCATCCCTTCTCCGACCTTGTCGCCTGACCCCCATGGTAATAAACACATAGGCAGTCTAAATTTGTGCATATGTGGGCGAAACCAATGACACGAACACCCGTTCTAAGACAGGAGTCTTCGACCCTCGCTAGCATCTTACCAACAGAGTCTACTAGCACATGCAGTATTAAATAATGTGGACAGAAGTATACCAGAGGAAAAACGCATTTTCTGTTTGCCTTCTTCTTTCCTTTCTTAACCATTTCTTTGTTCTTTTTTCCTTTCTTCTGGTTTTGATGTTGTACTACCTTTGTTCAGTTTTTTTTTTTTTTTCCGTGGAAAAAGTGTTAAGTGTTGACGAAAACAAGACCAGAGGAAAACTCCTTAACTGGAGAAGGATGTCAGCCAGTTATAAATGCGGTCTTTGCCTGCTCCTTCTTCACAGCTTTCAATGTTACAAGATTTACATCCCACCATTTTTCCATTGAAAAAGGAATTAACTGTCAATGGCCCGTAAAAAAAAAAAACAACAACAAAAAACACACACTCACACACTTGAAGCAAGCGCGCATTGTGGTCATATCACATGAACCCAGTATTTCGACTGACATGACTTGACTTTGCTTGACTTAACTGCCGATTTTCAACATCAACCAAAGAGGAAACTAACTTTATCACAACAAACAAACAAACAGAACAAATTGATCATCTTTTCACCAGACAATTATTATTTAACCTTTAAAAAGATCTCTTAATAAATAAAATTGACAACCATAGTGGCAAATGTGCACAATCCTTTATGAGAACTAAGACATTTTATGTGATATACAGTCAACTCTCGCCTTGCGGACACCCCGATAAAATGGACAGCAGCCAAATCCCAGGCAAAAACAAATCACAGACGTTTGACTGAAATAAACTCCCACTATTACGGACTCTCGCTAATAAGGACACTTACTCGAGGTCCCTACAGTGTCCGCAATAAAGGGAGTTGACTGTAAGTGCATTCAATAAATACTTTTGAAAAACTTATTTTTGTCTTCACATATAAAATTTCACTGAGGCTTTGTTTTGTAAACAATTTTATGCCTTGGATGAATTAAAACATGGAAACAAACCAACTGGGACCAGATTTACACGCAAAGAAAAAAAAAGAATATTAAATTAATATTAAACCAATCAAGGAACAAGGACTTCGAAAATATAAAGAATTATCATTACCATTCAAAATAGTTCTCAGTTCCTGGGGCCAGTTTCTTGAAAGGCCCGGAAAATTTCTGGGCCCGAAGGCAAATTTTAAAATACAAACCTGTTAAATAGTAGTGCTGTCCTTAGCAAACAAACCATATTGCTTTGTTAACCGATAGTTTCATTGTCTTATTTTCAAAATTATTGAAACTATGATATTAAAATAATTAATGCAAACACAATATACAAACAACAGCTTTCTGGGCCCAAAAAGTTGGCAGGACTTTCCTGGAACAGGCCCCTGATTAGCTATAATCCCCCGAATAATTCTTTATAACCACCTGGGGCTGACCAAAGAAAAAACATAGACCCGATTTCACAGTGTACTCTCACCAAACCCAACTCCATCAGACGTACAAGAAAAAGACAGAGGCAGAAAAACACTAGAGATGAAACATCTATCACATTAGGGGGCATCTATAACCAATTAATTCATGTACACTTTGAAACAAGCACCCTGGCAAAGTCCCTGCCCCATGAAGATTGAAGTAGCAAAATTAATTGTCCCTGAAAACCCTATCTACATGTGTTCTAACAGTTCTGTTTGCTATAACTCTTGATGATACTGCCCCTTTAAGGTTGGGTTGATCAGAAAGAGAAGAATGGATCATGTGATCTGACAAAAAGATTTCATCCACCAAATTAATCGACCACTATCTTCCATTTCGATCCCAACCGACTAGTCCAAATACAATTTTGATTTAACCAGATTATTTCCAATGCTATATTTACCCACGTGAGAGGTAATCTAACCCCAACTGCTAAGAGTTAGTATTATTTTTGGGATTTCTGTGCCCAATTTTCCCTAACTTCCACTTCCTTTCTAATGTGGAGGCTAGAAACTGGTCTTTAGTGACCTCGAACAGAGTGTGTGACATCATGCCATAATAGGCCACTTCTGAGTTCAAAAATTAACCCTCACTTTCAAAATTAGGCTAGGTGCACAACCTTTCTTGTACAAATGAGTTTTATTTGCATGAAAGTGAAAAATGACCTCCATATCAAAGGCTGAGCACCTACCCTCGTTTTGAAACAGAGGCCCGGGGGAATTCGATAATGACCTATTGTGATACTAAACTTCGTCACTTGGTTTAATAGAAACACGTACACATTGTTGCAAATCACTGCAAAACCCCAGAGATGGTCCACTGGCTGACAAAAGATGCACAATATTCTGTAACAAATAACCTTAAAATATTCCTCACTAGTGCGTCTCATTGGTCGACAGAATGTTATTTATTCGCCAGCGTCTGTTATGCAAATCCGATAGGCTTGAGCTGTTCCAAGTGATATTAAAAGTGGTTAAAGTTTGATTTGCTAAAAACTCCACTCCACTAGTTGAATTTTGGTTGTAAGTTAATAACTGAATGATGTCGGCCACATGGAAGCCAAGAGTAACCAGGAAATAAGTAACCATGAAGTACTGCAGGTGATACAAGGGACGCGATAGTGGCACTCTTAGATGACTGAAAAAAGGCATAAATATAAAGAATGAGAAATGGTATAAATGAAACAATTTACAAGCAAGTTACCATCTTCATCCAGGGTTTGTACTCTTTTGAGCTGTTCAAATTCCATGACTTTTTCCATGACCTTTTCCAGTTTTCCATGGCCTTAGTTTTAGCTGTCACTTTCAAAAATTTTCAAAACTATTCTTGTTTTTGGTGATATTTTTCACATATGTAATTCAGTTGAACAGACACAAACTCTGGTGTCCAACAAAATGTGCTTCATTCGCGCTATTTAACTATGCGTCTCAATTTACTTTGTCATTGCTTTGACATCTACAGTAACTAATCTACCAAACATTACTTCAATTTTCCATGAATTTCCATGACCGTTAATTAAATTCCATGACTTTCCAGGCCTGGAAAATTAAATTCTTAAATTTCACGACTTTCCAGGTTTTCCATGATCTGTACGAACCCTGTCATCATTGAGACCACCACAAACCACAATTCCCCATTCCAGAAACTAGGGGAATGGGTACAAGCTTTTGGCACAATGATTTCGGGGAAAGCTTTACCCAATTCTCCCTAGCGTCTCTGAAGTGGTAGGCTCGATTACCAGCCACTGTTTGGGGAATGAGCCCACGCTCCTGCCCTGAACAGATGGCTGAACACATGAGTTCTGTCTCTTCTCGGGGAAGACCAAGGGAGAAGCAGAAACTGAGCTCACTGAAGTGGGGAATACTTTAGCTTGAAAAGAGGCTCTTCATGTTGGGGAAAAGGGGCTAAAAATCACGAGCAGACAAGTGGGGAAAAATGACAACATTGCAATCACTTAAATAATACACATCACCATAGCATCACTGCCAGCATCACTGTTAATACACCAACACCAATACCGTCAGCATCATCGTCATATTCAGCATTACCAAAACAACCTCCATCACTCTTGCCATTTTTACAGAGCCATCTTTGAAATCACCACTGAGCAACGAGAAATGAACTAACACAAATTTCAGAGGACATTCGCATGAAAAGTAGTTCACTTTTACCTGAATTTGTGCTCATGTGATCGCCTCAGCATGAGAACTACACACACTCCAAGTTCTATATTTAGTGTTAACGATGTAAAATTCTTCAATATTGTGACAGTTCCCTGCAAATCAAAGATAATCATACTCGTCAAGGAAATGATCAGGCTCCATAGTGCTGGTACCGTAAAAAATACCTGTTTTCTAGTGTTTGTAGCAAAATGGATATCATTAGACCTTAGGTTGTAGGAAGATTGAGGTTTGATTAGCAGGTTTATGGTCATCTTGACACCAAACCATTTTGCCACCAACAGAATTGCCAACAAAAGGTCAACTAGCCACCAGCGAATAACTCAGAAATAATTGACACAGTTTAATACCTATAGGATTGCTTACCTAAGATTTTTACTTTTTCGTCCAGCTTATTCGAATAAACAAATCTGTTGATCCTAATTGACTATCCTTGCGTTGGACATCTTATCCTCTTGGTAGTGCAAGAATGATGATGAATGTAAACTTTGACCTTTGAGAAATTTAAAAACTGGCAGAAACTAGTCATTTCTTTGAAATATGAAAATAAAGTAACGGTTAAGAAACTTCCATTCATGAAAGTTCAAAATGATGCTGAGCTAAGTTTAATCTATTCTTGATGGTGATTTCATTGGTAACAAGATGGTTTGGTGGTGAGGTGACCAGGTACCGATTAGCAGCCTGACTGTGGCATGCGTGGAAGGGAAATGGGACGGGGGGAAAACCAAAGGGAAAAGAGAGGAGAAAAGCAACCCCTCTCCCATTTTCCTTTTCTTCCTTTGCCCCTTTTGATGTCTGTCAAGCAACTTGCATTAATAGTAACTAGGTCGCTGAGGCAGGAGAGAAGCCTGCCGTGTACTTGTGGGCGAGAAGAGGAGCCCGCAATCCTAATCTCCAGGTTTTTATTACCCATGCGTCGAACGTATGTAGCCATGCAGCATTCATTTGGACCTCCAGTATGAATGAACAGAATGCACATAATGCAATTTGATCACACGCGTTTGGACCTTTCTACCACTCGTAATCTGATCACGCATGTTTTGACCATCTGTCACAAAACTTACGCAGAGGACAGCATTGGAGCAAAAGCGTTTTGACCTTCTAACGTTGTCGCCCACACTCCATAACCTTTGGTTATATTACTAGTACTTAAAAAGTCAAAAGCAGCATTGCATGTAGTGAACACAGTTACTGTAGCAAAACACAGCTACACTCGGAGACTTACGTTGGGATTTAACATGGCTACAGCGAAAACAAGTCCAAAAAGAGAGATGAGTATGGTCACTTTTAGAAACCTATCGACAGAGAAGGGAAAGTGAAAAATATCAGATGACTGATCAGCTTCAACACAAAATAAAAGACTTACGGCTAAGTTCTCCCACCAATCCTATTAGTATTTAAGACTTACATGAAATGTTACTGACTGCATAGACACTGTGCACCTTAACGTATAGCTACCCTAACACTTTTTAAAACTTAGATGGAATGTGGGTTTACTTAGACCAATTTGTTATATTTCATTTATTTCACTCAAATGATTTTTTCGCTTAGGTGACCTCAGCTAGCAGAGCTAAGGGACTGACCTCCTCATGTTGGCTCGCCAGTAGAAACCATCCCATTTAGATTTCATCTCCTGCCAGTTTGTTTGCCTTGTGGGATAAAAGGATTCAAACCAGCTGTCAACTATGTAAAAACACATGAAAATGAGAAAATTAATAGTGCATATTAAAATAATATTGGTTCGTTGTATTTATATTAACTCCTTTTTCTTAGATAACTAATGCCAACATATATTGTAAATATCTTTGAGTGCGGAAAGTATCGGAGGTAATAAACGAGATCAACTATTACAGCAGCTGCAACAGCACTTTCATTTACATTTGAAAATTCAATAGTTCTACTAATTTTGTACAAAGAGGTAATGGGTTTTAAAAAAGGTTTAAAGGCTTGTTTATAATGGAAAGTGTACTTAACTTATGCAGCTAGTTTACAGGCAATCCACTCAGATAATTTAGAAACAAAGAATTCAAATACAACATGACAGGATTAAAAACCCCAACTGGCAGGAGGCAACCAGTTGCCTATTACCAAGCGAGGCCGAGGATGTGAACTCGAGAACAACTGACAACAACTGGAAATCCAGCCAGTGGCCAGAGCGGGATTCGAACCAGGGAGCCATATTGCGAGTCCGATGCTCTGACCACTCAGCCTGCGTTGGGGTGGGGGGGGGGGGGGGGTGCACTTTTCTGAAGTCTCCCCAGGGTATGCCTTGGAGCTAGTCGACCAGTACTCGTTCCCCTGAAAAGGCTTGCTTTTGTCACAAGGAAGCCGGGGAAATGGAGAGTTGAGGCGTGTGGATTTCTTTTTTTTTTCAGGGGAGGGGGGGGGGGGTTGGGTCTAAGAGAGATGTATGTATGTACGCAATGGCAGGGGAGCCTTCAAAGGAGGGAGTCTGTTACAGAGCACGAGAATGGAGTGTGTGAGAGTGTACACCCTGTACTGTACTCAAAGGTTTACTTTCTCACCAAAGTGCTTCATTCCTGTAGCCACTGTAAGAAATGAAACAGTAACACTGACGATAACCAGTACTTGGATGAGTACAGCAAGCCAACTATAATCTGGAAATGTTGACTTGATAATCTATAACAAATTAAAGGAGAATATTGAATAAGGAATGAATACTTAATGAATGTACAAATGACTGAAGGAATGAATGAATGAATGAATGAATGAATGAACTGATATGTTATGACTTCACACAAAATGGAGTCCATCCTCGGAGACCCAGGGGCAGATAGTGGGGGTGTGGGAATGTCTAAACGGGCGGAAAAATATATATGGAATGAAGAAAAGTAAAGAACGGGGAGAAGAGCCCCTGGGGACAATGTCTTACCAGACCAGTTCCAAACGGTCGCCGCCGTTCTGGCTTCTGATTGGTGCCAGAAAAACACAAGTTTTCTGGCACCAATGAATAGAGTCTTGCCTCTTTGTTTTAAATAACTGTTACACAACTGTTACCTTTGACATAAGAATGGCGGAGATGTTTCCATTTCTTGCAACCCTGTGGGTGTGAAAAATTACATTATCACCTTACATTTGTATATTATATTTTACATTTAACATACATTTACACATAATTGCCACACAATTATGAAACCTGTCTCTAGTGACATTGCAAAACTACATTACAACAGACTGTTTCCTCATTCCTTAGCCTTCCAAGCAAATGTTCTTGAGGCCTCCTAATGCCAATGGGAGCAAAAACGTCACTAAAAAGTGACTTTGCGCTTATTGAAACTTCTGTAAACAGTTCTCCATATGTTAGTTTTAATATTCATACAATGTTATCTTCCCTTCTAACAACATATCCCCATGTATCTTTTTATGTTTTGTTTACCAAGTCAAATTTAAAATGATTTGTATGGAGTCATCAGAGCAAAATGGGACAAGTATCTCTGCAACAACTTGCCCCACAATGTTAGTTTTTGGCAAGTAGGCCTTTCAGATGTTGTGCTTTCAAAATATCCCGACAAATAACCATACTTTCAAAACTTTACTGATTTTTATGATGTCATCACTTAAGAATTGAAAAAAAAAGGACGTACGTGGTGGATGATAGGAAGAGGGATGCGTCACAATTGCAATTTATTGGAAATACCGTATTTCCTCAAATAATAGCCATGGGCAATCATTATTACCATATTTTTTGCACCAAAAGCAGGCGATTAATTGAGGGAGGCAATTATTTGAAATTATTATTCATTCAAAATATTTCCCCGATTCTGATTGGCTAAAAGCACACGCATAATTCACCATAACCAGTTTCTGATGACCAAATTTGGAAGAATTTTGTGTTTAACGAGGAAATGAAGTCAAAAATGCAGCATTTGTCAGGTTAAGGCACCGTTAACCGAGAAGACCTGGGGATGAGGTTAATTTGTTTTGATTGTGAAAGTGAAAAATGGCGGACATTTCACTCGTTTCAAGAGTAAGAACTAGGCGGAAAAATAGCTAAAAACATGGCCAGAACAGCAAGAAGACAACTTGAAGGCGACATCTGCTATTTGGAGAATATTATTTTGCACAGCTGGACAAACCTAAACGTGCACTATCGAAGATGAAATTAACATCGATGGATCGATGGAGGTAAGCATGTTTTAGCCATGTTTTTAAACTAGGAATTATTTTGAATGAATAGTAAAACAATTATTGAATTTGGCTTTCGTATCATATGAAGAATTATGGAGATCTCGGAGGGTGTTATCCGCCTCGGCCTACGGCCTCAACGGATAACACCTTCCTCGATCTCCATAATTCTTCATAAGATACTCAGCCTCATTCATTAATTGTTAAATAATGTATTGCTCCCTGGAAGTAGTGTCCTAAATTTTTTGTTTTATTGTCCCATTAAATCAGAAAATGATCACATCAAATTAATATAAACTGAACATGGGCTTTTTAAGTGTTCCAAATTTGGTTCCTTGATTAATTTTCAAAGTCAATATCCTCCACGGCATCAGAGCTTAACCCTTTAAGTCCCAATATCCATATACAAATTCTCCAAACTGATCTCCATACATTTCCTTCAAGAATAGTTGAGAGAATTTGATAATAGATTTTATCAAGTGGGTGATCATTTTATTAATTCTCATAACTTATCTCGAGAGTGTATGGATATTGTTAGGAGAAAATTGATGTTGGTCACTATTGGGACTTAGAGGGTTAAATCACTGAACAATAATTGATCAGACTTCACCTTGACAGAGGGGGGGGGGGGGTGATAAAAGAACGAGAAGATTGCAAGAGGGGTGGGGGCCGATTATTTTAGGGAGGCAATTATTCATTTCTGTCTGAGGGCACTGATTATTTGAGGGAGGCGATTAATCAAAGGACAGCTATTATTCAAGGAAATACGGTACCCATCAGAAGCTACTAAGAGTATGCATAAAAATTTTTTATCCATTACGTTTGACTGAGCATTGAATCCTTAATTTAGTAAGAAGAAATTTCAGTGGCTTACCAAAAAACACTAATTATAACACAAGTTATTATTCCAGCGATAACAGACCAGCAAAAACCACGAATCTGTTGGAGAAAGTTAACAAAAAGTTTGTTAAAACATATATGAGAGAAGAGGAAATGGACATAAAAGAACACTGTAAATTAATCTGAAATGTCAGTCATCTCCTACCCCTGACCCTGGGGGGGAGGGGATGGTACTTTAGGACATTTTGAGTGGGGATGTGCCACTGGGACCCTGGAACCCTTACCCTATACCAGAGCAAGTTCAGCTGAATTTTGCTGCCCTATACTAGACTAATAAAACTCCCCAACTCCCCCCTATCCTAGAGTAGCTGATTTCATGAGGTCTTCTGCACTGTCCAGCCAAAATAAAACCGATTTGTTTTTTTTAAATTTTTGAGTGGCAATTCCTGGTTACCCTATAGTCTAGACTAAAATCTTCAACCAATTGATCAGTTTCCTGGAAAATAATACCCTATTCTAGACCTAAGGTCTCTGATTTCTATACCCTATCCCAGAGTAAACTGCTTGAAAACCATACCCTTCGGAGCAGCACATACCTATATAGCCCATATATGGCAGTACCCCACCCAGGCCCCTGAGCCCCAGTGGGAGGGCCCCCCTACCACTCTGAGGGTAAGGGAGAGAAGATGGCTGAGAGCACCTGCAGAGATAGCGGTAGCTGCAGGTAAAGAAACTTTTCTTCTACATATACAGATGCACGTGTAGTCAAAAATTATTAAAGAAATGAGGAAAGAGTCTTTTCCTGTGATCTCTTCTTAAAGAGTCAAGGAAAGGGGGGGGGCACAAGGCAGTGAAAACTCAGCAATTCCCATTAAAATAATGGTGTGCTGATGCAGCCTCAATGAAAATCCTGATAGAAATGCAAAATCTAACACGCACTTTCTTCTGTCTTCATGGTAACGCCATGCAAAATTAGTTGGTTTCGCAAGGTCGGGTCATCTATAATTTACTCCTAAAATTGCTGCTCCAATGATTCTCATGCTACAAGAATTGCATAATTAAAGGGCAATGTGATTCAGCATTCTTATCACGCAGGAAATGAGACATGACTGCTAACAAACTTACTACTGAGCAGTACTGCTTCGGTACAATGTTCCAGATAAGAGACGGATCTCGGGTCAATGACCCTACAAAGAAGGCTTCCTGACGTGACATGACACATTAGTATTAGGTTACATGTAACAAAAAACAATTGGCATGTAGTCTTGGTGACCCCTCAGATGGTCTACATGACCCCTTACTTGAAAGAATCAACTGGAACGCTGCTCCATATAGTATACTTAGCAATCAAAACACTGTACCTGTGAAGCTGAAGGAGGTATCTTTTTAAAAAGAACAGGAAGGATATTTACAGCAACTCCTACAAAAAAAGCCAAAATATCAATGTTTATTCCCTTAACCACAAACTGATTAGTTCTTGGTCTGCCAAGCAGCAGGCCGTGGGTTTAAATCCTGGCCAGACTAGCCCGTCCAAGGCTCCAAGATAGTGCACCTGTTGTAATGTGCAGAAAGTTAATAGTGAAAACTTATGCGAAAAATGCACAGGGACTGGGGAGAAAGGAGGTGCCTCGGACAGATGATGCGTGTCTGATTTTTGCTCTACCTTACTGTTTTCATGGTGTCCCTACTTTGAGTCTGGCACAGGACTGAGAAGAAAGTGCTGTCTTAGTTACTGTTGGTATAGCCTGCATGCCAGCACACATCTCCTATTTTCTTTGTTTCTTCTGCACAACCAAGGAAATCGGAAATACGTGCATCCAGAAAAAAAACTTCACTAGCTACAAATGCCAGCACATTTCTGCAAAATCTATCATTCATACATAATTTGCACCTGTGTAGTTACAGAAGCGAAAGTTTGTCTTCCCAGTGTGAGTACATGACTGTACAACAATACAAGACATAGAGATGTTTAAACAAATTATTACTCTTAAAATTATCTTTATGTCAGGTCATACTAACCTAAAGCCACAGTCCCCAAAACAAAAGGCTGACAAACATGCTCCAATTCACTGCGATTATGTTTGGGGTTAAACTGACTTCCTATTAACGTGGAACCACAAACCTGCAAAATATTACATTAAATGATAGTTATTATATAATAATGGAAAAAATTATTCTACTATTCAACCAGTACTATTCACTTCTTGGGATTTTACAAAATTAAAGATATTTGGAAGTTTGAAGAATTTTTTGCAGAAGTCACTAAATAGAGTGGAGGTGTGGGGGAGGATAGAGGAATGGAAGTCCACCAGGAGAATAGGGTGCAGTAGGGGTATTTTGTCAGGGGCACCCAACGTCAATTTTTAGAAAATATCTGTTCGGAAGACGATTTGAGACCTAGAATTTTCGGAACATTTGTTGTGAAATTTCTTGCCTGCCTAGCTCCTAGGATTTTCGAACATCTAGAAAATGGTATAATTGTCCATTTTTAATTACTTTTTTTACCCTTAAAAGGTCTCCTAGAATTTTTGGGAGCCCTTTTTCTGGCTGAAATTTTTGAAAAGGTAAGTTTTGATCCCTATAATTTTCGGATCACTAGACTTTCAACTAGGATATCCGAACAGATGAAAAACTTTTAGGGGATAAAAATATGCCTATATCTACCATTCAAATACTAAAATACGTTCAGCAATGCTATGTTTAAGTGGTTTTGAACTATATTCTCACTGTGTGCCCCTGCTTTGTATTAGAGCTGGGAGAGGAAAGAGTGGGAGGAAGGGCAGGAAGCAGGAGAAATAAAGCAACAATGCTAAATATTCTGCAATTCAGGAAGGCTTAAGGAAACCAAGAAAAACGGAGCGGGAGCGAGGAATATTAGTGATTAACTATGGGAGGGAAGAGGTTTGTACCGCCTATCCCCACCTATAGAGATTCCACTGAAGAAGATCATAGGATTTTAAGGTGGGATGTTTATGTACTTTTTTAAATAGTTAGTGAGCCAAACTTACAGCAATAGTAGAAAATAAGCAGCCATTAAGAAATGTCAGCACTGACACAAAGGGTACAATAAAAGAGTTAACAAAGATGGTCAGGAATGCACTGCCCCACACAAGCACTGCAGGTATCCAAACCAAACTGTTAAAAGAATGGTAACAAACAGCCGGATTAGATAAAAGACATGCACCAGGTGTATAGTTAAAAGGCATAAAAATTAATGTAAATTAAAAGAACTCACTTCATATTCAGCAGCTGATCACATAACTGACTTGCTTCTAGAGCATTACTGATAAGAAGAGAAATACTGAAAAGAACAAAAATATGTTACATATTAAGCTGAAAAACCCTGTAACGTATTGAGTAGACAACATGCTTTTTATTGTGGGTATTACTGTATTTACTCAAAAAAGTGCCGCCTGGCACGCTTATTAAATTTTTCATGCCTCAAATGTGGCATTATTTGATGGTGGCATTTATTTGAAAGTTAGATCTATATGACAAAATTTGTTTTAACTATGGTATTATATCCATATTAAACTAACAAAATTAACGTCTTTTATTTTGATTATATCTGGGCAGCAGCATTTATTCGGGGGCAGGTCTTATAAACTTTTTTGTTCCAAATGCGGGACTTATTCAAGGGTAGCACTTAATCAGGGGCTGTGCTAAGTCAAGTAAATACTGCATGTTGAGAAGCACTTTGGAAGTTTTTACCAAATTTTTTATGATACTGAGATGGGTACCATTAATAAACTACTACATGTACAACCTCTCCTCCCACCCTCTGACTGATCATAGGGCCCTTGTTTGAAAATGGGTTTGCGAAGTTAGTGAACCTGTTTTTATCCAAAAAATAGCTTAGAAAAGAATATTCCACGTTGTATTATTAGAGTATCTGAAAACCCTGTAATTAGCATTAGATACTCTGTGCATTTTGGGTTGTGTGCACTGCTTGGAATCTAAAACAGTAGATAAGCCTACAGCTGTATATGGTATTATCAGAACATATAGAGCTGTAATTATTTGCAACTACTTGACAAGGTGCATTGTGACAATAGCCCACCTGATGGGTTTGAAATGGATAAAGGTGGACAGATCCCTTATTCTACAAAATAACCATCTATAGACTGTATTAAATTATTCAATTTACAGTCTGATAACAAATAAAACCTTACAACATTAGAAGTATGATCACTTCAAAGATCTGTCTTAAACCATTGCACAGAAACAGTTCTGCCAATGTGTGAAGGCTGGGCTGACTGTGCACTGCATCTTGGTGGTTCTCCCTTATTGGAAGTGGTACAGTACCGCCAACCTTGCCTGAAAGATAAAGAATGATAAGGAACAATTCCCAACCTCAAGAGGGGGCTGTCGTTTAGAGAAATGGCAATCAGTTGTAAAAGTCAGCAACTATGGTAAAGATAACTAACTTTTCTTAAAATATATTCTCTCAACTAGTAGTAACTGCCTATCAGCCTGCACCACGTCCTGTGGATCAGTCATGCACTGTCTTCAATAATATTTTAACAGTCATAGACAACTTCAACACCTACAGTTCATAGCCTGTGTAGGGGTAAAAACTGTTCCAAAGTAAACCCCTCTGACATCAATTAAGTGGAACAAACCACAGAAAATTAAAATTTTAGATCTCAATAGAAGGTTCTAGGTTTTTTTTATTCCAGTTTTGTTAGGTGTGAATTTTCTTGGTTCATGTGATTTTTTAACATTAGTTTTTGTCATTTTAGAACTATATTTTAGCAATTTTACTTTTTATATGCAGTGCCCTACTGAAAGCCACATTATCAGTACTGTAAAAAGAAGTTTCTTCTTCTTCTTCTTATTATTATTACTATTATTATTAAACCAGAGAATTCTTTTCCAATTTGCACCTGTACTTACTTCCTTCAAAATAATTTCACATTAAAACATTTCCCACTAGAATAAAGCTTAGGAAATGCCCAGCAGAAAAAAAAAACAGAGAAGAAAAGAGAAAGAGAGGAGGAAACTGTGAAATGCTAATTACGCTAAGGAGACAGCGACAATTGAAAGTTTGCCTTCTGTTCTAACCAAATTGTGTAATTAAGTTGTAATAATTTTTGACAACAGGAACATGACAGAAGAAAGTATACATCTTAATCTTGCTTCCTTTTGCAAGGACAGTGATCAGACAACAGCTCAACTAGCTTCAAACAGCTTTTTTCAGCAAACTTTCAAGGGCAAATAATAGTTCAAGTATTTTGAGCTACACGTACCGTATTTCCTCGAATAATTGCTGGAGGCGATTATTTCTTTTTTCACACAACAAGGGGATGATTAATAATTTTGAGCTGAGGGAAGGCGAATAATCGAGGGAGGTGATTATTTCAAACATTGCTTACTGGAAGTTGTGCCCTAAATGTTTTGTTTTATTATCCCATTAAAATAAAAATGATCACATCAAAATAATAAACTAAACATGGGCTTTCTTAAGTGTTCCAAATTTGCTTCCTTGATTAATTTTCAATGTCAATTATTGATATCCTTGGTGTCACAGCTTGAACAGGGTTTTCATTAAGTATTCTAGTAGCAGGAGAAAGGTGTAACATTACAGGAGAATATTTTGAAAGAGGCTCCTCATCAGCTGAATAAAAAAATTTTCACAGGCTACCGAATGTTAGCCAGAGAATTTTTCATGGTACTAAGTAATTAAAGAATTCTCTGATCTCTGATGCCTCAACTCCCTGTTGAATGAGGCCCTGCCAGGGGGTGGGTACCATGTTGCCCGTCTGAATTTTAAAATGTCTCGTGTCGGTGTTTATAAATGCTTGTCGCTTATCGCGGGCTTTGCAGTCACTGTGGCAATTTGGCCGTGGGAGGTTGTCTCTTGTCGCGATTTCATTTTATGCGCTGTCGATACCTTTTGGGCCATGTCGCTTGTCGGAATTTACCCTGGTAGGGCCTCTTGAATTGTTGATGATCAGTTTTGCTGGATCAGATGCCACTTCAACTTGACAGGGAGGGGATAAAAGAAGAAGCAGATGGTGAGAGGGGTGGTGGTGGGCAATTCCTTAATTTATTTGTTTAAGGGGGGTGATTAATCAAGGGACGACTATTATTTGAGGAAATACAGTATATGTGTTTTCAATAAGGCAGAAATCCGAGGGAACCAATTTCTCAAAAATGTGATATCGACCTAATACAGTGTAGGCTTTTTATTATAATTTTGTTGGCCTCTAACAATTTATATTTTCAAATGCACTGTATCAATGTAGATTTTACTATAAACTGCAAAATCACTTTTACTGGGTTTGCTATTCAAATTTATATTTGTGTACGGACTATGATCAATCTTACTTATCTCAAATTCCACATCTGACAGTTTGTTTACTTCCTCTTCTTCTTCTTCTTCCACAACACTACCCCCCACATCATTAAGGGGGATATCTTCGTCACCAGGAATTAACTAGTCAAAGCAAAAATTCACACGATATTAAATACATGTAAAAACAATGCACTTTCATTTTCTCTCTTTTCCACCTTGGACAGATTTTTGGTGAAACCAACCATCTGAAGCTGCCAGGAAATTTCAGTTCCCCTTCCAGTCACCACACTGCATATAATGTATATCCCGTGCAGGAGGCTCTGTCCTGAGGGCCAGCCCCTTTAATTTTCCATTCATATACCATTTTGGACAGAAAAGGGACCTCTTTCAAGGGCTGTCAAAAAGATTTTAAGTAGCAGGCTGATAATGAATGGTAGGTGGCTTTGGAACTTGCACCAAAGGCACAAGTTCTTGAGGGCCGAGGCATCTACGGGCATTTTGAAATTCAGAGTCTTGGAAATGGCTTTTCCAGGGCTTTTCAAGAGGTATTTTCCACCGCGGACACTGTGTTGTTTCGCCAGAATAGACTGGGAACAATGCCGTCAAAATGTCCCGGGCATTCCACACACAGTTAAAAGAACCCCCGGGCTCTTATTATTTTACCAGAACTCTTCAAAATGGTTGAGTATCAAGAAACATCAAATCAAAAATAAATAAATAAAGTAATGACAATTGGCCTGACCCCTTACTGGCCTTTTTTTTTTTCTTTTGTTACTGTAACTATTTATTTAGAGAGACTCAGACCAATAAAGTTGATAAAACAAAACAAAACACCGTATCATTATTTAAAATGCCTTTGTGTTTTTTCTATCACTGAGAGTCCAAACAGCTCTGATCTACAACTATCAGAACAATATCATGTCCAAAGATTACTTCATACTACTAATAATAACACATTGTCATAAGCTTACAATTTCTTCAAGAAGTTGCCTCTTAGCCAGATAGCCCCGCTGCAAGAGCTCCACAAAATAAGACACAACCAAAACCTGCCAATAAACCAGATTAGTGTGAAAGTAACAATCTGGCATTCATAGAAAAACAGGATTTCAGAGCAATAATATTGTGCAAATTGCACTGTTGAATAATAAGAAATGGCCTGACAAGTATAGTTATGTAAAAGAGTGGCAGAGCCATACCTGCATGGATGTTTGAAGAAGAACAACAGCAACATACACTGTGAACCCGGACTCATTTAGCACTCTTGGCAGCCCTAATAAATGAGGATCAACCAAGAAAGTTTTTACATTGTATTTTGCACCAATGCATGTAGCCTGAGAAAGCAGCCGACATTCACAACTGCACCATTACTTGTACTATTCCCATGAAATCACGTCGAAAGAATGACCGCAGAAATTCAATAGAAGAGATGAAGCATCACTACAAAGATCTGGGTAGTGCTTCTGATTGGCTGAAAATTTGCTGCATCTAATCAGAAACACTGTAGATGCGTAGCACAATCACCCCTCCATTTACTGTTACAAGGGGTCAAAAACCATTTTATTTCATTTTTACAAATTAACTGGCTATAAGGCTTCTGTTTTACATGGATACAACTAATTACTTAAAAATTTCTGCTCAACATTGGTTCTATGCTAATTAGAGTCATTTCAGTTTTTCCCATGATGCAATGCGGGTGTGGCAAGATTCCAGTTTTTAGAAAATATAGTCACAAAAGCTAAACAAAAGTTACAGGAATCACGCAGAAGCTGCAAATATTGTTTTGTTATTCATAAAGAAGCAATTATCTCCTCATTTTCCTTCAAAGGCAACTTGTAGATATATTTTCGCCCCCTTTTTTTGCATGGGATATCACCGCATATCTGCCTCACAGTGGAAGCATAGACAACTGCAGTTCGGTTCTCATCTAGAGTGAATGTCATATCATGGATGTTGTCTCGCAAATAGAAGTGTCCTTTTAACACTTGTGTCCCTCTGAGTGCAGTGAATTCATAATCATCTGTGTAGTTCTCATCTAACTCCTCCACCCCATCCGATGTGAGTTTAAGGAGGTAGAAGTCATACATCGGGTCATCTTCGGCAGCTATGGCTACAGTGCTCCCCTTGACTGCTAAATCAGCTATGTGAGAGGCTGTGCCTTGGTCTAGGCCAAATTCTTGTGTAGTCTGCCTAGTGGTAGCTACTGAGCTATCTCTGCTGACAAGGACCTCCTTCCAATCATCCAGCCATGCTTTGTTGGAGCAGTTCTCCTCATCGTCAAGAATGCAGCTAATGCAGTAGCAGGAACGTTGTCTTGCAAGCACTTTCTCTTGCTCTGAGCCAGATTTTATGCAGTGCAACTTCCTGATGCCCTTCACCTCCTTGAACTTCCTCCCTGGTCTATTTCTGATGACTGCCCCTTCACCCTTACCAGGAACATAAAAGAACACACGACGCTTCAGTTGAACAGAGTTTGTTCTTGCAGTGAAGCTTGATGCTGCAGGCTGGGTAAACTTCTCTGTTAAAAACTTGTGCATAGCTTTTGCGCTATTGATGGTGGCTGATCTGGTAAGGACTGCTTGGCTGACTTTTTGTTTCACATGCGATCCAGCTGCATCTTGCTCTCCTTTAGCGTGCGATGTCTCAAAATAATTTCTTTGAATGATAAAGCCAAAGTCAGCAAGAGAGCAGGATAGGTCACCAACACAATGCCTGGACTTGTATTGGGCGGCGCAGCCATCTGTAAATTCATGCATCCGTTCAACCTTGCAGCTAATGTCAAGCAAATACTTTGCTATTAGAGCCTGGCATGTATGCACACTGTCGTGATCTTGCACAGGATCCTCTGAGATAACAAAAATGTGCTCTTTAACAAGGTGGGGATTCTCTTCAGTGCTCTTCACACCATCAATTGCTTCCACAGCGTGGCGGTGCAGTATGGTGACGTGTAGAGATACCTTGGCAACGTCAAAGTACTCAGACTGAATTTCGTCTTGCGATCTGCATGCATAACCCTCTGAGTAGTCGTGCACACAGACAACATGTTTCAGGGGGAGGTTGTCCAGCAAACTGTCGAGCTGCTGACGCTGCCATCTTGCCATGAAGGAGTGCCTGGGGTATTCAACAAGGAGCTCCTTGAAATAGCCAAAGAGCTCCGATGGTGGTGTCTCCTTCTGCACTAGGGCGATCTTCTTCTTCTCTTGGCCATTAGTAAGGAACTTCCCTGTTGAAACATACTCATAACGTGACCAGCTGACAGTTCCCTCTCCTGAAGTCTCCTCTGGCAGGAACTCAATATTGTCTACACCACATTCTGTGCATTCACGCTCTAAGCATTTGATGTTGTGATAGTTGATGCCTTCTGGCTTCAGACAAAGGGTTTTTTCTGCAGCCTCTGTTACGCTTTTGATGACAAATGATTCGTCTATATTGGCAGACTTTCTTACGAGCTCCTTACGGTATTTCATGCAGCTTTTAAACACTATTTGCATTTCCACGTGTTTCCTGCATAAGCAAGACCTCCTATCACGTTCCTTTGCCTGCTTCACAAAGAAAGGCTTCAAGCTTTCAAACTTCCTTTGGCGAATCTTCACTTCTGGGTGTAGCTCAAGAAATTCTCTAAAAGCATCAGTTTGCGTTTTTTCCAAGACATGCTTTGCGTGTTTCACATACTCTTCTTTCCCAATGCGTTGTTTTAAAACATCCTTCTTGTCTCCTGTAGGACGACTTGCCGTATGAGCCCAGTAGTTGAAGACTTTTTTGGCATCTTCCTCCGATATAGCGTCTTGCCGAACCTTTCTCTTAGTATAAAGCCAGCTGGGCGTGTCACCTTTGAGAATGCTTTCTCGACGTTTGATGGCTTTACTAATGCTTTTTTCATTGAGGTTAACTAGTTTCCCTAAGGATCTTTTCGCTCTTGACTTCTTAATATTTTCTCCAAAAGCCAAAGATTTAAATGCGGTAAATGCTGCTCTCTTTTCGTTTGACCCTGAAGCCTTGACTTTGTCAAGTCCGCTGGAAATGTCAGAAGCTAATGCTTTGAGCGTAGCTACCTCTCTTTGTTCCTCTGGTGTAGTAACCACTCCCCTCTTTTCCAGCTGTTTTCTTGTTCTCGGGCTACTTACTAAGCTTTCTAGAACAGCTGCCTTTTTGGCTGGTGAAGCTGGGAGGGTAGTTTTCACCTTATCAGTCGCGCGTTTTCTCGACGTCCTGTTCGGAAATGCGGCGCCCCCGCCCAGAATTTCTTCCACATTGCTCTCCTGTCTCCGTCTTTCACGATATTTTCGGACTCTCTCTCTTGTCTGTTCTCTGATTAAAGCTCTCTTGGCTTGAACAGAATCTCGGATAGACCGCCTTTTTTCCTTGATCTGGTCTCTCTCCTGGTCGCGCTTGAGTTCGCGTCTAGTCCTGGAAGGTCGCGTGGGAAGCTCTCGTTTCTCTTGCCTTCTTTGTTTGACTTGAGCGATCTTTTTCTCGCGATTCTGAAGATAATATGCTCTATCTAGCTCTCTTTTCTTTTGCAGCTTTCTCTCTTGAGCTGCTTTCTTGCATGAAATTAGAATATTGTCCTTTGATATTGTTTCTTCCATTCGCACTCTCGACCTTTTGCCTTTACGAGTGACTAATCGCACGTGTCTGAAGGCTTTCTTTCTTGCTATTTTTAAACCAATGACGACAGAAACCCTGAGAAACAAACCGGGACACCCCCAAGCTAATTCTATAAGCATGTGACTGATATGCGAGGAACAGGCGAACGGAGAAGGTTGCGAGTTGCGCTGAATTTCCTCACGGTTTTGTAGATTCCTTCCTGAGTTACGCTTTGTGAACACGGTCATCATTGCGAAAAGTGTTTCCGAATTGCTCATTAGCGAATATCTCGCTTCATATCAGCTAGAAATGGCTAGAAATCTAGGGAAATTTGGATGATTCTAAGCCCAAACTGGGAGTAACGAGTGAGTACCGTTCATTGTACTGGTTCAAGAAATTTGTCCTGTTTATCTGTCCTACCCAGAGGCAGTTTGAAGTTATTTTGTTCGTTACAAAAAGTATTTCCGAATTGTACTTTCTACTCCCGAGCGAATTCTATTCTAATTATTACGCTGAACTTTTGTGTCTAGCTCCTTTCAACATTGCCCAACACAGTGCTGTTGTCGGTTTGTAGTGTTTATTTCATTGTCAACCTTGAATGTGAACTTTATTTTTTGGTGCCGCGGACAAATTTGCAAGCGTTACACACAGCAACAGCTAGTTCTTCAATCACTTTTGGTTTCATTTTTACTGCGTGAAATAAAAATTATTCTTTGAAACTTGAGTTGTCAATTTGTTTTAGTTGGGTGTATTGTGAGACGGAATTATTTAACCGTAGCTACTGTACGTTGCGAGAAAAAACACATTTTCTAAACTTTTGCCGGTATTTGCAGCGCTATTTCTGTAACGCGTTACAACCACATTTTGGGGTATTCATTAAATTTATTATTTTTTCCCGTTTTAGTCTTGCTTGTGAATGTTGGTATTTTATATCAGTTAGAATTGGTGGTGTTTTCTTTCTTTAACTAAAAAATTTCAGAAAAATGCGTTGAATACTTCTCGAGTTAGTTGGACTTAAAGTCCTCTGGGTATGATATCTGGCTAAATGGAGGGGTGATTGTGCTACGCATCTGTAACACAAGACCAGACAGGGTAAATGGTAACAAACTTTCCTTTTAGTTCACACTAACTATAAAATAATAAAATTAAAGGACTACCAAAAAACGCAGTTCTCAATATTTCAAAAATGACCAAGTACAAAACTGTTGTGCAAAATTCTCAGCATAAGAGGGTACCCCATACTATTTTTGTGAAGTGTGATTGGGGTTAATTACTTTCTGTGAAAATTGTGATTTAAGTTTTTACATTTATTTGTGATTCGTAATTGCTCATCCCAAGTCAATTTTTATGTGCTCTTGAAAGCGGTTTTTAAATATTAGTATGCCTGACGAATGAATAATATTTTTACAAGAAAGAATTTTGCCAGGGGGTTAGCTCATTTGGATAAGCACCGGTCTGCTGAGCAGGAAGTTTCTGGTTCAAGCCCCGGCCGGACCAACACTCAGGGTCTTTAAATAACTGAGAAGAAAGTGATGCCTTTGTAAAGACATCTGCAAACGGTTAGACTTTCTAGTTTTCCAGAATAAGGATGATAAACCATAGGCCCCATCTCACAACCCTTGCACATGTAAATTCTGTGGGACATTAAAAAACCCATGCACTGTTTGTACAGAGTAGGGGGCGTGGTCGCCGGTATGGTGGTCTATCTCTCATGGGGGAAGGGACTGTTATGAGTCCACAGTAATTGGCATCATGCTGTTGAAGTGACTCTGCCAAGAACTGATGAATCCAATAAAATAAAATATGGGACCCTCTAAAAGGAAAGTGTCAAGAGAAATGAAATAAGAGTTTTTCAAAACAAGCTGAAAAAGTGCTACATTATTATTTTTTATATCAGTCAAGTTTGACAAAATTTCTTTATATATACATTACCCACTTGTCTTAATGACTGGTCCTGAGGGGAACCGTTTACTTTGTTTCCTGCTCAGGAATCTCACTGTTTCCCGAGGAGGAGCAGAGGGAAACATTGAGAAATTCATTAAACTTCCATGTAATGGCAGTCGACAGTTAACATTCACAAGGGGAGTAGGGGAACACCGGGTAACAGTGCAGTGTTACGATGTGAAGTCAAAGATTTTGCAATGTTGCCCACTCAGAGATTTTGGCCGGAAACAGTTTCATTGTTAGATGTCATGTGACCTCAAAGCCACCAATGAGAGCGTGCATTGTTGAGAAAAAAATTCCAGCTATATAACAAATATTTTTGTTATAAGTTATTATTTATGAGCATTATTGAATGCAAAAATACCAACCTACTGTTCCATTTCCCAAAATTACAGCAATGGTAAAAAAATCTTTGAAATTAAAACAAGGATAAAATAAATTAATAATAAATTAATAATTGGAATTACTCGACTAGTACACAATACCGCCAGCTACGCAGGCTAGGGTATAATCTGAAAATCGAGGAGGGTGTTATCCAGCCTTGGCAGATAACACTGTCTTTCCAAGATCTATATAATTCTTCAGATCATACCAAAGCCCAGTCCATGTTGTTTTCTAATTTTCTAATTCACTCAAAATAGTTCCTAATTTAAAAACAAGCTAAGTGAATTGTTGTAAGAACTATATCTATTTATTTATTTATTTGATTGTTAGTATTTGATTAGTTAGCTATTGGAGTTGTAAATTAGTTATTTTATTTTATTATCTCCTGTATATTTTGTGTGGTTAATAAATTATGTAAAAAAAAAAAGATGTCTTGCTCAGTCAACAAAGTAAACCTGGAAGTCATGTTTTTGCTTCTTCACTGGTGGCAAGCAACACAAAGTGTGCAAACGTGACATGATTACCCTTAAAAAATCATGCACCACAGTCATACCCCGGGAAAGGGGGGGGGGGGGACTCCACATATGAAGGTGGTACGGATGCTCGTTGTCTCGCTTAGGGGTGTAAATTTCTGATTTTGGTCTCACTTAGGGTGTTCTGGGCAAAACGCCATCATGTTTAGCCGTGAAGGTCTCGTTTAGGGTAGCCTCCCACGCAGGCGTTCTTAGCGGAGCTCGTTTTTCATCCCTCCCCACAAACACCTGCTCAACCGAAGACAACATTCCTTTCCCAAGCTTAGCCAATCACATTGTACTTTCCAAGTTCTGGAAAGTTGACCTTGACCAAAAGGTAATCTGATAATATTATTACTCGATCTGCATGAAACACTGGGAAAGCTTTCTGACCTCTAATAAAATGTTAGATTCAGAG